>JAZKJV010001433.1:510000-761926 GCA_037367405.1 Ottelia alismoides
CGGATATAAAACGTACTTTACCACATACTTTAGAAAAATATTACGGATGTAAAACGGATATAGATCGTGTATGGATAATAGTAGAAATATTATGTAGATGAACTTAGATATAAATGTATTGGATGGAATACACATGATGTAAATATATTAAATATGTTTATACTATAATAATTATATCAAATATGGTGAAAGGATATATGGTGAAAGGATGTAAAAAATTATGTTATACGTGGTTACATCAATATTTATATACAAAAAGGATTGTTCAGGTACAAATGTTTGCGGATTTCAAAGTGATATCCATATGTTTCCATTTATAACGGATATGGACGTCAAAACATGTATAAAACGTGTATAATAACGGATTGGATACCTGATATATCCTTCTCCTTTTGCATTCCCAGCTCTTTCCCCATTTTCTTCACAATCCATCCATTTTGGACGAATATAAAAAACCACAACATTACCTATAAGGTGACCAACCCTTCATGCAATTGTTTCATGTTGATGATCTTTTCCTGGCATGACTCCTTAGTGAACCATGCTTAGAATCCATGTTTTGCCTTTCAATTAGGGACGTAAAAGGATCAGACTTGAGTGAACCTACTATTTTAAGGTTCGATTCGTTAATAAACAAGCCTAAAATCAATTTTTATGTTTTACCTGTTATATTTTAACCTCTTCTGAATCAAGCTTTGATTGAATTGAATCGAATATAAATGATATAGAACTGGATAGTTTTCTGACGAGACAGGGTGAAAAGAAATACAATTGAGAGGAATTGTAACACACATACCTCCAAAGATAGTACCACATCTAAAACTCACAAAGTGTGGATGTGGTATATAAGTGGTGAGGACTATTACTTGACAACTTGAGCTTAAGCATTTTGGGTGGTTGTCAACGGATCCAATTGAGCCCGAACCTAACAAGTTGTCTGGGTCAGTTTTCTTCGATAACGTAAATAAGCAAGTAGAAGTATATTTATTCAAAAAAATTCTTCTTTATATCACATTTATTCATTTTTTAAAAAGTAGATTAATAGTAATAATTCTCATTGAAAAATATAATTGCAATATATTTATATCCAAAGGATTTGTAAAACTTTGCATGTCTGTGAGTTAATTTTCTAATGAAACTAACATGAGCAAACCTACTATTTTATGGTGCAGTTTACACACACACACGAGCCAAAACTAATGTTTACGTTTGATTCATTTAATTACGCCTAACCACTTCCTTCTCTTATCTTGGACTTGTGACGGTAGATCCGTGTCACAATTATCGCAAGGCAATTTTATGGAAAATTAGATATAAGTTAACACAGAGTTATGAGTATAAGAGTTAAGCATTATTTAAGGTCTTGGGTGTAATTCGTTATTGTAGAGGATTTCTAAAGTAATTACGAAATTACTCAAGATTATGGGTGCAAATATCCCTAAAAAGAATGGTGCAAAGGACTGCAACAATCAAATGAGAGCTTTTACATACTAGCGGGAAGCCACGAGGCCGGATAGTTCTAACCTTGTACTGCAGACAATTTCTAGCTCTTGGGTTTCTTCCTGGCCGATTTCATCAGGCTAGATAAGAAGTGACCGAGAAAGTTGCCCGTCTCCCATCAATTTCTACGTAACTTCCATTAATTTACAGAATGACTGTAGGAAATGAAGTTGTTCTTGCACATTATGTAGTTTTGTTAGGCTGTCAATCTGGATTCAATTCAACATTGAATGAATATACTAAGTTTGAACTACCATCGTTAAAGAAGCTTTTACAGAGTAGAATGGGGGGATCCGATTGTTAAAATCCTAAGTCAGAAAGATTTCGGTTGGAATTCATCGCTAAAGTACATGATATAATAATCTATTGTTGATTGTTGGATTATTTGTTACATGTTGTGTTGGTTTTGGTTACAATGTGCAGAATGCTTCCACATTAACGCATTTATTGATATTCAATCCAACTAATCCAAATAAGATAAGCTTTCAGAGTTTTTCTCCTGGAAGAAATTGAAACATTCAAGTCTAGAATATCGCAACTACTATTTTCTTTTATATAACTATCAATTCAGAGGAGTCAAGGTACGCCTCCGTTTCTAGCTCGAGGGAGAACGAGAGAAGGGGATGGGATATGTAATGGAAGATGGTTCCCTGTGACGAGGTGGTTTTCGGATGATCTTTCCATCCTGGTGGAGATAGATATATACAGGAGCGTGAACGTCCCCTCGCTAAGTCCGCCCCCTCCCCCAGGCCGGGCAGTTACGGTCTTCCTCAAGACCCGACCTCGCCGCAACAGCCGGAGGCGGTTGTTTGACCACACCGATCAAGCGGACCTTCTACAATAAAGCGGGGCTTAGAATTAGACAAACTGTCATTCCAAAGAAAATATACAGACATAAAGTTATTAAATATATGGTTTACTAACTGCCCTTCCGCAGGGAGAAAGAAGTTTTCTTTTTCCATTTTGCAATAAAAGATCAACAGCTATCAGCTCCCTGTCAACCTTATCATAAACTGGATGCTGAATTTCATTAGAATACTCGGGATAGATTGGATATCTTAATATCATGCTTCTATCGAATGTTTCGAGTGGGCATGGTGCATGAAATCAGGTTTGACAGACGGTCGTAAGATGAATGCTTTTCGATCGTCAAGATTGAGCGATTTTTGGATCGTGGCTTCGAGGATTTCTTGTGTACATAAGGTAAGAGACAAGAAAACCGAAGAGATTCTGCCAATGGTGTCACCGAGGTAAGAATAACTGGACGTCTTTTCGTAGGACTTTGCGGGGCTGCCATCGAGGTTTAAGATCCAGTTTGAGAACTCATTGGCATTACAGACCGGTCATATCTCCATAGCCCCCTGCCGAATAGCACCGACAAATCGCACGAGTTGAAGATGCAACTCTTAAAGCTCACAGAGAAGGGCTATATTCACCCAACTACGTCCCTGTAAGGAGTCCCTACATTGTTTGTCTAGAAAAGGACGACTAAACTTCTGTTGATTTGCTAGGCGAGTTCAGCAGCTAAATATGGCATATGGAACCGCCCTTCTTTCAACACTCCCACTTGAGAAGAACACTGATTTGTTAAGTTGTATAGCAAGGACACAGAGAAAAGAGAAAACGCTACAGGTTCGCGTAAGATTTTTCGCTTAGTTGAGGGGAGAAAAAGGCAATTACTGGCTGCAACTGTAAGCATGGCATGACCACATGAGAGAGTCTATTGAAAGTTTATAGAAACTTTACAGTGCATTGAGAATAAGCGTATCCTTTCGATTCGATGAAGGTCGAGGGGTTCAAGGATCATTTCGAAAAGTCACATTCCAGAGAATCAAAGGCCTCATTAAAGTCATTTTCACGGATGATCTGAAGACGCCAGTCAAGTCGTTCCGCACCAAGAAGAAAAATATTATGCATCACAATGAATTCACCGCCAATACATGAGAAACAACCACAGAAAACCTGTTGCTTGGATGCGCCGACAATGCATTCACTCATTGTTCCCAAAATTCAGCGGGAGTCTACTGGTTTCTAAGGCTTCCACGGAGAGAATCCAGTCTTGTGGGTGCCCGCGACGACTTCCTTTCATAGAAAGCTATGATTCCGGAGCCTTTTTCATCCCCACATACCCTGATTTCGCCATATTGGTAGAACACCTACCCTCTCCTTTACCCTGCTGAACAACTTTTACTTAAGAGAATATACAGATCAACTTGCAGGCACCACAACACATTTAGCATGCTTCAACAAAAAAAGTGTACAGAACCCTAGAGAAACCTCCATCAACAAGTAAGACAGCACCGGAATGAACAACGGTGGGTCGATCTATCCAAGACCTGCTAACACAGGAGATTCTACTGCATGTGGACACACATCGATTGGTATCAAGGAGGTTGCAACAAACACATGTACAAATTCAGTTGCCACTGGCCCTGCTGGGTGAGAAGAAATCGGACGTTTGTACAGTTTTGGAAACAGTTGGACTTAAAAATCCGTATCCATGAATAAAACTTCTCAGACAGCACTGGATTTCTCAACTTCCACTAATACAGTTTACTACATGCTGATATAAAAACCGTGAACTTTCAAAGTTGCATTACAACCAGTAGAACACAACTTAACCTAGAGAACATTCCCTAAGATCGCAAGCAACTGTAATCACTAGAAAAGATATGAGTGAAAACAATACAAGATAATAGAAAAACTAATCTTACTTGATATCAAGGCATTAATACGGAGCCGCTAAATTATTGAGCATCATCATCCTTAGGGCCTCTATCATCATTACCTGATTCCAGAATTATAGAATCAGCTTCAACCCTTCTGCTCTCATCAACCCCCAGGACATCATCCATGATATCATCTTCTGGGACAGCAATGTCATCCACATCCTCCTCTTCCTCGTTGCCCCCTGGGATCCTCCTTGTCTTGGGACCATGCTCTAATTGATGTGTTTCGAGTTCCTTGTCCATGGATTCCTGCAGATTAGCCAAGTTGTTTGCTCTCCTGGCATTCCTCGCATTCTGCATTCTCTCAAGCTGCATTTCAACATTTGAGAGCAATCGCTCTTCAGTCTGCTTCTGATACTGTGAGAGCTCTGCTCGTCTTGCAGATTTCCACTCGAGAAAAGCCTGCACCAGATATGAAGAACTTTAATTGCAGAATAGTTGGAAATACATATTGCAATAGGGGAAAATGTTATAACCTTCCATCCTTGGGAAGTAATTATGCATTTCATCATGTCAAAAGTAGCCGCAAATCTACTAAGAAATAAGTAAAATATGGAATTGTTGAGATATTTGTTATAGTATTGTTTTTCTTATTTTCTATCTATTTTGTCTTCGTCCTAAAAGGTTCCTTTTCTATATAAGAGAATCCTTCCTTTTCTATCTATTTTGTTGAGATATTTTGTTATAGTATTGCTTGCTTCTCACTAGTGCAATTCATTCTTTTTTCCTTAACATGGTATCGGAGCAACAGTCCTAGACCGGATTTCCCGTAACCCTAACCCTACCCACCCTCGCCCCCATCTCCTCCCCACACCAAACTGCCGCCGAGCAGCTGACCACAAGCCACCGCCAGCCCGGCACCGTCGGCCGGCTATCCCCGGCCCCTTGGCTGCCGGCTGCTGATCTCTAGACTGTCCATGATCTCCTCCGATTGTCTTGGGCCGCCACCAAACCTTCCGTGCCCCTCCGCGCACCCCTGCGGCTTGATTTGAGGTTTGATTTGGTATGATTTTGACTGGAGAATGAGATTCCATACCTATAAATCGTGTTTTCCGACCCTAGAGAGCAGCAGAGATTGATGAGGATGGTTGTATGAGTCTACAAACCAATCCTCCGTAAGATCGTGTAGACTTGTTCATTTCGGTCTACTCATCAGTTGAGTTCCATTGGTCTGTCGCTATTCCGTCATGTTACAGAACAATGGTGATATTTTTTTAATCCGGAGCCTTCAAGGGAACAGCTCCCATCGTTAAGATAAACGGGACCAACTAGGACTTACGTTTCATGCAGTTCCTCACCCTCATGCAGTGCAACAACAAGGAGCACATCTTGACAGATCCAGAGCCAACAAATAAGATTGGGGCAAATGCTTCATAGAAGCAAGATGAGACGTATGCATGTATTTGGTTGTGTGGTACCCTCACCACAGAGATAGCCAATGATATTCTGAATTAGCCCATCGTCAAGGCGATGTGGGATACTTTGGCATCCACATATGCTACAATTCGATATCTACAATGCCAAGCAGAATAGTTGTCCTCTGCATGTGTACTACTCTCCGCTCCATGGCATGCTCGAAAAACTTCATAACTACATGTC
The DNA here is from genome assembly GCA_037367405.1 of Ottelia alismoides. Taxonomy (NCBI): domain Eukaryota; kingdom Viridiplantae; phylum Streptophyta; class Magnoliopsida; order Alismatales; family Hydrocharitaceae; genus Ottelia; species Ottelia alismoides. Next base: position 515,829 of record JAZKJV010001433.1, read on the forward strand.
TATTACGACATCTATTGAGCAATGGAAGATGTATAGGAACTCCACAATGGTGATATTTTTTTAATCCGGAGCCTTCAAGGGAACAACTCCCATCGTTAAGATAAACGGGACCAACTAGGACTTACGGTTCATGCAGTTCCTCACCCTTATGCAGTGCAACAACAAGGAGCACATCTTGACAGATCCAGAGCCAACAAATAAGATTGGGGCAAATGCTTCATAGAAGCAAGATGAGACGTATGCATGTATTTGGTTGTGTGGTACCCTCACCACAGAGATAGCCAATGATATTCTGAATTAGCCCATCGTTAAGGCGATGTGGGATACTTTGGCATCCACATATGCTACAATTCGATATCTACAATGCCAAGCAGAATAGTTGTCCTCTGCATGTGTACTACTCTCCGCTCCATGGCATGCTCGAAAAACTTCATAACTACATGTCTATTACGACATCTATTGAGCAATGGAAGATGTATAGGAACTCCACAATGGTGATATTTTTTTAATCCGGAGCCTTCAAGGGAACAGCTCCCATCGTTAAGATAAACGGGACCAACTAGGACTTACGGTTCATGCAGTTCCTCACCCTCATGCAGTGCAACAACAAGGAGCACATCTTGACAGATCCAGAGCCAACAAATAAGATTGGGGCAAATGCTTCATAGAAGCAAGATGAGACGTATGCATGTATTTGGTTGTGTGGTACCCTCACCACAGAGATAGCCAATGATATTCTGAATTAGCCCATCGTCAAGGCGATGTGGGATACTTTGGCATCCACATATGCTACAATTCGATATCTACAATGCCAAGCAGAATAGTTGTCCTCTGCATGTGTACTACTCTTCGCTCCATGGCATGCTCGAAAAACTTCATAACTACATGTCTATTACGACATTTATTGAGCAATGGAAGATGTATAGGAACTCCACGATGGATGTTCATAGCTGGACTTGATACAGAGTATGATATTGCACGTACTCAACTTCTTACCGGAGCTACATACCTCTCATAAAGGAGGAATATAGTCGTCTCAGCCGGATTATCATGCCTTCTACAACTACTTTTCCGCCCTCTTCAGCGATGACCACTCTCGTGGCCGATGAGGGACGATCCAGTCCAGAGTACACACCCCTCGTCGCAGAGACGGTGGATGCCAACGTGGTCCTTGCACCTACTGTTGTAGGCCTAAACATGCAGAGGATACATGCTACCTGAAGCATGGATATCCTGCTTCTGATCGTATAACAGAACATATTGCGGCTTCAGATACTACAACTTCTCAGGCCGATACTCGCCTGGATGATATTGTCTCGACTCTCTCGTATTCGAGAGATCATAACTCCAACTGTTGGCACCACCACAACAGAAACCGCAGTTGCACACAGAACCTCTTCAAGCTCCTCAGGTATCGCATATGCATTTACTGGTAGTACTGGTGCAGACATGACAGAGTGGATTATGAACTCCGGTGCTTCACACCACTTGTGTGGAGACAGAGCGTGATTGAGGTCCTACAGGACCATATCACCTAGCAGATGGGTTATCATTGCTAATGGAGACTACTACTTACCTATTACAGGAAAGAGGGAGGTGCATTTGACATCGTCAATGCGCTTTTAGAATGTTATATATGTTCCTGACTTTCATATGAATTTACTTTCCAGTAGTCATATTACTAAATCTTCATTGTCGGGCAATTTTTGCCGCTTTGTCTCTCGTTTTTCAGGACATACTCACGAGTAGGGTGATTGGATGCGGCCGTGAACAACAGGTGCATTACAGACTGGTCAAACTTCATCATGTTGGTGTTTCTGCTATACCTACTGGACCAGTCTCACCATATATGTGGCACCTTCAATTTGAACACCTTCCTCAGCAGAAGCTGGTTCATGTTCTCTCTCAGATCTCTACGAGATCCTCTTTGCAATGTGAGACATGCCAGCTTGGGAAGCATCACCGTTAATCTTTTCATCTCGTCAGGGTTGGAGCAGTTCTAAGCTATTTGAGCGCCGACATTTAGACATTGGGATCCGAGTCATGTTAGAGATCACCAAGGATATCGTTTTTATCTAGTTGTTGTCGGAGATTTTTCTAGACTTTCTTGAGTATATTTATTAAAGAAAGAGATAAGGAAAATTTTTTTCTGCGAAGATTAAATGTCTTTGTTCTGATAATGCTTTAGAGTTCTGCACCTTACCGCTTTCTGAGTTCCTTAGAAATCTGGGTATTGTTCATCAAGCTTCGTGCGCTTATACTTCCCAGCAGAACGGTGTTGTCGAGCGCAAAAACCATCATTTACTTGATGTGATCAAAACCTGATTGATACAAAGTCGTGCTCCCCATGCTTACTGGGGAGATATTGTCCTCATTGCATGCTATCTTGTGAACCGCATGCCCTCGTCTATGTTGGGATAGATGATTCCTTTCTTGATTGCGTTTCCCGAAAAGGATCTTTTCTTCCTTATACCTTGTGTGTTCGATTCTGTTGCATTTGTTCATGATGCATCTCGTAATCATGACAAGCTCTCTCCCAGAGTTATCAAGTGTATTTTTGTTCGCGTACGCAGAAAGGGTACCACTACTTTGATTTGCTCAAGCGGAAGTACTTTGTTACAGTTGAGTTTGGTGACGTCACTTTCTTTGAGTCTGTAAAAAGGAAGCTTAAAGTCTTTGTGTGACTACAAATGAAAATCGTGAATGCTTTCACCATTGTAATTGCACTCTTCACCTTTTAACTCTTTACTTATCTCTTACAAATCCAGATCAATGGAATGAACTACACAAGAAGTCCGCCATATATGCGGATAATTTTTTAGCAGTCTCCATATCGCTCGGTGGTAGAAGCATTGTATGCCCCAATATGAATAAATATTTTTACAACCAAACCGAAGATTGAACCAAAAGCCTTACCGAAAAGGTAAGATCGAATTGAACAATGAATCAAACATCAATAAAATCAAACAAGTTCAATCGAATGATGGCGTCATTACTTTATAAAATCAGATTAAACTAAGGCGAAACAAATACATGCTTGAATAAACTCGAAATAGATGTAAAATACCTAGTCAATATCTAATTCTCACTTTATAAAACAAATGCACTTCTATAGGCAACATTAATTGTTATACAAACACATATATAATACTTGAAGTAAATGCAATGAAATAATAATTTAGTAATATATAAATTAATTCTTTACAAGAAGATGTCGAGTGGTTGGTAAGAATTTGTAATGGATAACCAAATGTCATGGGTTCAACTCCCAAAATTATCATTAATTTGGAATAAATTCAAATTTCAATTGGCCTTCGATTTTCATTGAATGTGGTTTGTTGGAGTATTTGACATATGCGCTACATGAGTTGTAGGAGGGTAGGATCCATTTACCCCATCGAGTTGGTTAGTCCCACATCTACCAGTTTGGAGATGTGGGGACTCAGTGGGGGCTATGTATAGACTTCCACACCCATTGTATCAAGTTGAGAAAATGCAATGAACACATACGTCCGCTGAGGTATTCTCCTTTGGTTTCATCCCGCTCCTTAGAGAGTAGGGTTCCATGTAAAAATATCGGTGTGTTCTTCAAGATTTATTCTTTTTCCAAGTTTCGCTTCTGCATTCTCTATTTTCTAACATGATATTAGAGCGGGTTCTATTCTCGAGGATTTCATGATTCGTTGCTTTTATTCGAGATTCAATTATAATGTTCGAAGATTGTTCATGCTCCACGGTTTCTAAAACCCTAGCCTTCCAGTTCTCGATCACGTTTTATCAATCAAGACAGGAGTGCCTCTATCAACAGTATGTGACCCATGTTGTGTTGTCCCATATCTCCAGGCCATCCAAGCAGCGGAGCCTCTATGTGCGCGCATCCTCGCGCGGCTCCAGACGATCCTACATCACCAACAGCATTTTCGCTAGGGTTCAAATGAACCCCTCTTCATCGGATGAGCCTTCTCCAGAATCTAGATGTGGTGAGCTCACATTGCTCCTTTGCAGGCGCGCATGCGACGCGCGTGTCCAAACAGAACCTCCATCACCGTCACACCTCTTGCGCTGGCGATCTCCCATCCCAAAAATAAAGACCCGAGCGGCGTAACCTCCAGGTTGAGGTCGTGTGTAGCATTCCTTCTAGGGCTCCTCATCACAGGAGCCTCGCAACTCACAGATCCACGCGACGGCACCCCCCCCTTCACCATCCAAGCCGCATCCAGGCGATGCTTCTCTCTTATCCATTGCGCGACGTCAGTCCTCGTAGCCGTCCTTCCTCCTCCCTCCGATCTCGCAGACGACGCGCAAGAGCTTCCAAGCGGCGATCTCCCAGTCCATGCGTGCGGGTTGGCGTTGCATCCTCACGACATCTTCAAGCAACAGCCCCAATTAGGTTGGCATGTTTTGCAAAAGGGGTTCCCAAGTGGGAACCCTAATTGGGAAGCCGTATGGTTGGGCCCAAGGTGGGCTCAAGTTGGGTTAAAAAAGTGATGAGCCGAAGTTTTTTTAAAAAAAGGAGAATAGAAAGCGGGAAAAATAGGAGGATGGTTTAAAAAAATGAGGAAACGAATAGTTTGGGCCCTTTGGACCGTGTGTTGATTTAAAAAAAAGGCGCGTACACTACAAAAGCCGTACGCAATACAAAAAAATTGATCCAAAAAAAAGGTGTACATTAAAAAAATCGTACGCAAGTATTTCAACAAAATGGTAAATGGTTTAAAAAGTGATGGTGGACATGGCTATTATAAAGAAATTTATAAAAAATGAAGAAGAAATGCCATAAAAAATGGAAACGGTCTAAGGTTATCGATGTTTTGAGATGCCGGAAAATCTGTGATTAGCTAATTAGTTTCATGGTTCTCCCACCTTTATTGTCTTCTCTCAACTTGGTCGATGATTGTCATTCCGACCAGTATGGGCGAAAGGGGGAGTATTGTGTAGAGTCACAAGTCTTCTTCAGATGACATATTCCAGATCAGCCAAATTTTCCAGATTCTACATTTCAGACTCGATGTCAGATGCTTCTGAGTCTCCAGTTTCAGACACGTCCATGTATGCGGTTTTTTCATATGTGCACATGTTTGTCATCTTTTGTTGTGGTGCCCATCATCTTTTGTTGTTTCGACCAGAGTTTTCATGTGAGCCATATGGACTCCAGAGTAGAGGATCATTCCCTATGTCATGTTGGCTAGAGTTTTCAAGTGGTATCATAGGGACTCCATAGTAGAGTACCATTCTCTGTGCCAAATGGGAGAGACCCAGTTTTCCGACAAGGAGACTTCTTCAGACTCCATTCTCTAGCGATCGTGGACTCCGACGAGGACTGCACTTCCATGGCCTTTTCAGCTAAGCCCTTTTCAGAGATAGAGCAGTTGTCCACATTATTGTGGCACACCAGAGTACTTCGACGAGGAGACTCATTTCAGTTGCAATGACTCTGACAGGCGCAGTTCAGAGCACATGCTCTTCGACGAGGAGATTCAACAGACTCACACTCCAGTCCGTTCATCCTCCTCACCTGCACGGCAGGAGAAGCAACGTCCTGGACAGCAACAGTTGTACACATTGAGTTGATATTGTCCGTAGTGTCCTGATGCGGATTGAAAATCGGCGTCGTCGATAATAATATTTTTTTGTGGTGGATTTTCGGTAGAAGAAATAGAAGGGTTGAGCAGAAGAAATTGGAAGGGTTGAGAAGAGAACTCGCCGGGAATACGAGAGGTTGAAGGAGGAGAACCGCGGAGATCGCGTAGAGGGAGAGGGAGAGGAGAAAGGAGAGAGATAAATCTCAATTTTCATTCATGCTTGACTCCATAAAAACAATGGACTACCATCTCTTTATATAGGAGAGATGGGGTTACAAAAATAGAAAACTAATTAGAATTGACAACCGACTTGCCTAAATTGACTCTAACTAATTAATTGACCCAATTTCAAATTAAAATCTACGAAATAAACGTTGAGATCACAGGCGATCTCAATTACTTAAGTAGACAATTACGACAACTTAAAAACGTAAATAAAATTGACTATTAATTAATTAAATAAAGTCGGTCCTATAATTTGGGATCACGCTGCATCAACTCTCCTCCACTTTAAAAATTCGTCTCCCGACGAATTGCTTGATGTTGGTGCGCCGTTGGAGAAATCATCCTTAAATTGGGCTTCAATATCCCCCAATGCGATCACTTTCCACGTTACGTTTGTAGTTTTTTCCAATTGGGGGGCATCTCTGCAATTTTCGTACCCCTTCAAATTTCCTCACATGCCTATTGCCTTGGACCTTCCTGCAAATATGGGTTTTAGGAATTTTCATTTTGCATTTTTTCCCACTCACCGTCCAATCCCACAATCCCAGGGATTTGGCTCCATGAGACCCCGATAGGGTTTCGGTTCTCTTCAACAAAAGGCGGCGGGGCCGTGGATCCGTGCGGCATCGTAGGCGGCGGCGGCTTGAGGGTGGCGGACGTTGATGGCCACGGGGGTCTCCATGGTCGTTGTTCTCTCGCGCGCGAGGAACGCGGAGGTCGGGACCGTGTTTGCGGGCTTCTGGGGTGAGGGGCGGAGAGGCGTTGGGTGGCGGGGAAGGGGGAAAGGGGCGGGGGCGCGGGAATTCGGAGGGAGAAGAGAGGCGGTGGCAGCAGGGGTCACGGGGGCGGCTGGCGAGAGGGAGGTGGCCGCGAGGTCGGGGAAGAGGCGGCGTGGCGATGGCGAGGGAAAGATCGTGGGGTAGCGGGAGGAGGGGAATCCTGGGGAGGTCTGCAAGAGGGAGAGGGGGGCGGGGACTGGTGGGGGGAGCCGGTGGGGGCTGGGGCCCGTGGGGAAGCACGAGGAGGAGGGGAGGAGTGGGGAGAGGGCTGGTGCGTGTGGGAAGGGGGTAGGAGGGCGTGAGGATGGTGGGTGAAGTCCGCCCGAGGGCTGTGGAGGAGGCAGAAGTCGATCTGGGGGAGTTTGGCGAATCTGGGATTACCTGGACAGCGTGCAGTTCGGCCTTTTTCTCCTCTAAAACGTCCTGGACAGCGGTCGTTTTGTCTTCTTTGGCGATGATTTCTTCGTCAAATTCTGCGGCAACCGGTTTTTCATCGTGGATGGCGATATCCTCGTTGATTTGCGCATCCAGCCATTCTTGGACTTTAATGCTTGAGACAAGACGTCGCTTGAACTTGTGTCGTCGTGCACGTGTACGCGAATCCGGAGATAGACAACTCAAATTAAATTGTACACGCCAATGTGTGACAGGATCGTGGAATTGTAAGAACGATTCCATAACCGCTCTGATACCAATTGATGCGGATTGAAAATCGGCGTCGTCGATAATAATATTTTTTTGTGGTGGATTTTCGGTAGAAGAAATAGAAGGGTTGAGCAGAAGAAATTGGAAGGGTTGAGAAGAGAACTCGCCGGGAATACGAGAGGTTGAAGGAGGAGAACCGCGGAGATCGCGTAGAGGGAGAGGGAGAGGAGAAAGGAGAGAGATAAATCTCAATTTTCATTCATGCTTGACTCCATAAAAACAATGGACTACCATCTCTTTATATAGGAGAGATGGGGTTACAAAAATAGAAAACTAATTAGAATTGACAACCGACTTGCCTAAATTGACTCTAACTAATTAATTGACCCAATTTCAAATTAAAATCTACGAAATAAACGTTGAGATCACAGGCGATCTCAATTACTTAATTAGTCAATTACGACAACTTAAAAACGTAAATAAAATTGACTATTAATTAATTAAATAAAGTCGGTCCTATAATTTGGGATCACGCTGCATCATGTCCTGTAGCATGAGTTGAGTTTCTTTCTATTTGTCCAAGCTGAGCATTGCATGCTCCACCTTGAGTGGGAGTGTTGGAGTATTTGAGATATGCGCTACATGAGTTGTAGGAGGGTAAATGGATCCCTCCAGGATCCATTTAGCCCATCTAGTTGTTTAGTCCCACATCTACCAGTTTGGATATATGGAGACTCAGTAGGGACTATATATGGACCCCCACACCCATTGTATCCAGTTGAGAAAGTGCAATGAACACATACGCCCTCTGAGGCATTCTCCAGTGGTTTCATCCTGCTCCTTAGGGAGTCGGGTTCCACGTAAAAATCCCGTTGTCTTCTTCAAGATTTCTTCTTTTTCCATGTTTCGCTTCCGCATTCTCTATTTTCTAACATGGTTAAATCGGTTTTGAAATAGTAAATTAAACCAATGGTTTGCGTAATTTTAGACAATTTGAATCAAACTAGTAAAAACAAGCCAATTGGATCGACCCAAACCTGATTCATCGATCCATATGATCTAATTGCTCAGTCAGATTTAACAAACATATCCAGATTGTGTTGTTCACGATAGGAGGCGAGCGTGCGCAAGAGGGAGGTGCGAGCATAAGGAACCAAGTAGGGTTTATTGAGAGCCAAAGGTTTTTCATTGAAGGTACAATGGGAGGGAGATATTCTGTCCCACGGTAAGTGAAGTGGGATAGAAATGATTTTCAAGCTATTTTTCGATCAACGATTGATTAGTTGTCAACTAGATCTCTTAGTCGGATTCTTTAACGGTCGACTAGGGCTCCTCGAGTTGATCGTCGCCCGGCTTAATTGAACGATCTAACTAGTTAGCCTAAACAGTTGTCTTATGCATGCTTGTTTGGTTGCATGGTAAGAACTATAGAAATGCAAGAATTTTTAGAACTAAAAAGGAGAGTAAAGTATAAGAGATGGACTCTCCATTTTGAGATATTTACTTCCCTTTTAAAATAGGATGAATTCTCATTAGAGGACGGGGACCCTTTGTATCTTTTTAGGTTTAGTTCCTATTCTAATTTCGTTTGTTAGGGAGGACATTAGTTATTCTTAGGGATGAGCATTGTGCATGGTCGGCCCAGCCCAACCCAATGCCCGACCCGCTAAAGCTCCACCTAGACCCAAGTTCGACCTTCCAATGAGTGGGCTTAGGCCCTATTTGTGTCCCATTTGGATATTCGGGTCGAGCTCTATCTCCGATGGGTCCGAACTTGAAGCCCAAGGGCCGGCCCTCCCACAAGGCTGATGGGGGGACAGCCTAAGCTTGATTTGATTACAAAGAAAATCCGACTAAAGAGGACCCAAACCAAGTTACCCAACCCAAGGTCTCAAACCCAATGACCCAACGACCATCTGTGCCCACTCGCACGTGCCCAACCCCACCCTCGATGCCCACCAAACCAATGTTCAGGAAGGCGATATACGACATTCAGTCGGAGGGGTCACTGCATAGAGAGTATGCGGTATGCGGGAGAGTATGCAGGGAGTATGCGATTTTATGCAGTTTGGTATTTTTTATTATTAAAAATATAAATATGTTTTTAATATCATGTTAATATCATCTAAATATTATATCTCTTGAATATAATAATAAAGAATTGAAGATACAAGGAACAAAACTATTGGGATAAAAAGTAATATAGAGTCAAATGAGCAAAAACATCAATTAAAAGAGCGTTAGGTCGGGTGTCTGACTTTAGGTTTGGGTTTTACAAAATGTTTATTTGAAAATCGGCCGCATATACCGCATACTCGACCGAGTATGCAGTCTGACCCGCCTCGATGCCGATTTGGTCATACTCGGAGCGCCAAGGCTTCCGAGTAAGAGTATGCGGCCGAGTATACGGTATACTCGGCTGATTACCTGAACACTGCACCAAACCCTAGCCCCCTTTGCCAACCACCTCCCTCATCCTTCCTCCAGCCACCTCGATTCTAGCATTCATAGTCCCAAGTAAATGTTGACGCTCCCTGCCTCCCTCCCTTGAGCGACTCTCTTCCATTTCAAATCCCTCTCCGTACCCACCTACCTCCCTCCTTTCTCCGCAAATGACATCATCCTCAATTATACCTCAGATTCCAAGTTCTGCCCTGACCTCGCCTACCGCCCCAGTGATCGTTTCGTGGAGAAGAGCACCTATAGCACCTTTTAGAGGACGGGGCTAGAGAAGGCGTTGAGGGGGTGGAGGTGGAAGAGATGATCGTGACGAGTATCATGGCCATCATCTGTTGCGAGACCTCCGCAATGGATGCAACATGGACAACCAACACGGACCTGCAGAAGTTCACACTAAAGTTAGGCTTAAAGTTCACACAAGGACAACCAAGATGGCATACAGGTTCGCATACCTCGTGGACTACAGGAGGTCGAAGACAACCTTCTCAAGTTAGGCTAAAAGCTCTATTTTTTCTTCTTATTTTTATGCTTGATCGCTCTGTTGTGTGTTGCGTCATGTTAGTGTCGGTGAATAGGGATCTTTTAAATATACAATCTATGGTTTTCACTCTATTATATGAAAGATAATATCCATGGTCTTTATTGTTGTAAAAGCTGATAATTTTGTTCTGTGAATCTTAGATAAGTATGTTAAAATGGTCTTGGAGGCCAGTAATCTCATCTAGATCATGAATCCATGGAGCCAATATATAATTCTTGTGATTACATTAAGAACGGTACAAATTTACATAATGCAAACATGGTTTTAAGCAACTTTAAGTGGGTCGGTCCGACCTAGGCCCGACCCAAGTACCAACGGGCTGGGCTTGGGCTGATCTTTCAAATAAATTCAAGTCTAAGCCCGGCCCTGGGGCCCGCCAACTTACACAGGCTCGTGTTGGGTTGATGTGGGCCCACTCTGATCTAGCACAATGCTCATCCCTGGTTATTATATACCTTATTTACCTATGCATGTAATCCATCTACAGCAATTAAAAAAAGTTGGTTGTATTGATAAAAAAATTAAAGGGTGTGATATCGAGAAGACACCCATCCAGAATATTGATTAAGTAAAAACATTGCAAATGTGTTCCTTCCATCTTCTTTGATAATTGATTGATTAACCACATACAAGAAAAATAGTCTTAAGTCGTATCTCCACTCCTCTTGTCATTCCCTGTCATTCACTTTACCTTCTCTTATGAACCCTCCAACCAAATATAGGATTAACATTCCATTCCATTAAAATCATGAAAAATAATTTAATGAGAGTCATTGGTGAAATTTGTTGAGAGATCTATAACTGTTACACATCCTTGCAGTCAAACCAACTAAAAATACAAGTAAACATAAAGTTGAATTAGTTACTTCCAAAGATGCTCCCTCTTGCTCAATTAAACATCTTCCATACTTAAATGTTTCAGCATTGAATTAGGAAAAATATTAATCTGCTTCTATATCCACGAGAAACTAAAAAAACATAGTAAAGGATGCACGTGTAGATCAACTGAAACATTTTGCCAACAAATAGGTATCTCAATGTCTACAAAGTGAAGAAACAGACCTTCGTCCAGTAACAACATTAGCTGTGTTATCCAATCACCAGATGCAATGCAACATCACAACCTCACGGTACATTGTTGAGTGAACCTCTATCCAAATCGATGTTCACTTTTCTTCATACAAGCTTAAGGAAAGCGGGGCCGCATTTAACCTTATTTAGTTAACGGATCAGTTGTTTTGTTTCTCCATTTAGTCCCATTATCTAATTTATCCATCTTCTATAAAATAAAGATAGTGCTATGTAAAATAACGATTACAACTTTAACTGGCATTATAATCATAATCTCTAAAACAAAGGTGCAGTTCCATTTGGGCACACATCCAATCACATGATAGATATCAAGCTTTAGTTATTTTCTAGACATAGAACTTTTACCTGCTCTTTCTTCTGCTCAGTCACAACTACACCGTCATCTAGAACCTTCGGCACATAATAGATTGAGGGACGAGTCTTTGTCCTACAGCACAATCCATAAAAAAAGAAAATAAGATCCAGAGAGAAGAAATATTTACTCAAATACAATAGTCTTGGTGCATAACAATAGCGGCTCAGAAGTGCTTGTTCCATCAAATGCACCATGTATGTGGACAGAAACTTATCTGTCTCAAATAAATTTCTCAATATGCACATTTTGGGCCAAAAAAGAATAACCTGCAAGATTCAGAGACAAACAAATTAGGTTGTATATACTGTGCATTTACAGTGATGCTAAGAAAAAAAGATAAAAATTGTGGCATAAAAAAATGTATGATTGGTAAAATCTCCAAAACCATATTGATCAACTATCCACAATTTGGATGCGATAGAGAAAACCCAAAACCTTAAAAAATTGCACAGCTTCTTTTGATGATCAGCCCACTGAAGAAAGAGCAATTCCAACTTCTTTTCTTCTGCCTTAGCAATAACTCGAGCTCGAAGGGTCTAGCGAGTATAAGATATACAGAGGTAAATCAAACGGCTAATTTTTATCCATGCGCGAAATAAGAAAAGAAACAAAATATAAATCAAGTCACAAGTTAAGAACACACAAGATCACGCCTGCGATTGTCCATAATTTGCTCTCGCTCTTTCTTCCTCAACCTTTCACTTTCCTCGCGGGCTCTTTGTTCAGCCTATAAATGTCAGAATTGGAAATAAAAAGATCATTTAAAGCAAATAACAAGGTTCAACAATCCAATGTTGGAAGACAAACTCTCACCTTGCGCAACGAATCTGATCTACGCAAAAATGCTTCAGATGAAGACAACTGTTTGTCCTCATCTTGAAATTTCTGGAACCAGAAAAAGAGAGTTCCATCAGAACCGTAAATATATATATATATATGAATAAAAACTAGCCAGAAAATTGGGCATGTTACAAATAAGTTTTTAAGTTATGTTGCAATAGTTGGCCTACTATACCGAACATTTGGTCTGAATATGTGGTGCCGGGGATCCCCAACTAAATAGTCAATAGTCAGATAATAGTGCAATTTTTATTTTTTAATTCTCAAGGGTTAGCATTTTTCTAGAAGCCAATAAGGGTTATCATTTGTAGTGACTAGTGATATCTCCGCAAATGTCAAAGCTCGTACATGTAGCTTGTTAATTGGTACTTTTATCTTGGATAATAGCTAAATGATGGCTATATATGCATATATATAAGAAGATATGTATCTGAAATAATTTTTATATTTAAAAAATAAAAAAATACAAAATGGAGCATAATTCCCAATAGTCGCTCGAATACCGGTTATTCTTTATTCAGTGACCCCTCTAACTGAATATCAATACCGCTTTCTACAATAACAAAAATGTAGTCGTGCGTTAATGGTGGAAGGAACCTTGGACAAAATGTTCAACTGCAATGCAATTTGCAGTTCGATATTTTTAGTTTAACAATGGCAAAGATTAAATAGATAGCATCATCCTTTGGTGAACAAAAGCGTCTAATTTATTTTAAACCCAATGCCAATGCAAATTATTACTTGAATACAGCTTCCCTACAGCCCCAGAGTATATAAGATGACACCTTAGGTCCTTAACCTTACCAATGGTCCAAGACTGTTACATCAACAATTACACTGTAATATGGCAAAAATTGACCTGTTCAGTTACATAACCAGTGAACTCCATCATTTTGAGCCTTTTCAAAAAATTCATAGAGCATATGAAAGTATGCGTTTTAAAACATCTTATGGTGACATGAAGACGGCTTTAATTTCGACTATCGTGCACGCAAAATCATATCATAACACGGTATTTGTGATTGCCAGTTTGAGATTGGAAGATTTTGCTGGAGAGAATAGAAAGCACAGGAGAGTGCAAGCGCCAATGTCCATGTTGCTGTAGTCGTATCAGTGTTCATGATGCCAAAAGGTTCACTTTCAGAGTCATATCATTGGTAAGCTGGTGCAATCAAGAATTAAAAATTGGCACAGTTATGAATTACGCAGTCATTTTTGGCAAAAGTAAGTTCATTGATATTTTATTTTTATATAAATTGAGATCAATTATGAATCTCTAAATTTAGAACTAGATCTAGATATTAATACAAATACAAATCTATTAGAAACCCACCAATTAAATTTGATTCAGATTTTTTATCAAAAAAAAGTTTGACCCGTTCCATATATAAGTGCTAGTATGCTTTGTAAATTGAGATCAATTATACAACAACAAAGCCTTTTCCCACAATTAAGTAGGGTCGGCAACATGGATTCTTCGCCTCCATTCAGATCTATCTTGGGTCAATCCCTGGCTTATATCCATAAAACTAAGATCCCTTCGTATAGTTTCTTTCCAACACTTATTGGGTCGTCCTCACCCTCTCTTTACCGGCTCAACATCCCAACACTCGCATCTCCTAACTGGTGCATCAGTTGATCATCTTTGCAAATGACCAAACCATCTTAACCGGTTTTCTCGCATCTTATCCTCGATCGGAGCTACACCAACTTTCTTTCTGATTACAACATTCCGAATCCGATCTTTACGTGTGTGTCCACACATCCACCTTAGCATTTTCATTTCTGCTACAGCCATTCTCTGCACATGTTTATGGTTCACAGACAACATTCAAATCCATAAAGCATAGCATGTCTCACAGACTCACAGTTGCTTTGTAAAACTTTCCTTTAATTTTTAAAGAAATTTCTTATCACAGAGAACAGCAGAGGCTCCTCTCCACTTTAGCCACCCTGCATTTATCTTACTAGTAACATCTCCATCAATTTCCCCATCATGTTGCAAAATAGATCCCAGATATCTAAAAGAATCTCTCTTCCGAATCTCCAAATTATGAATCTCCAAATTTGATCTCCAAATTATGAATCTCCAAATTTGGAACTAGATCTAGATAGTTAATATAAATACAAATCTATTAGAAGCCCACCAATTAAATTTGATTTGGATTTGTTTATTCAAAAAAAAGTTTGGCCCGTTCGATATATAAGGGCTAGTATGCTTTGTAAAAGAATTGCAAGTCTTTTAACGGGTAAACAAGTCATCTTCTCTATATTGCAAATGAAAGAATAATCCTACCATTTTAATAGGTAAAATATTCATTTTCTGATGAAGTACCAACGATTAGAAACCCATATAAGGGCATGAGTATAAACATAACACATTTATTTATCTTTAAAACATGCAAATCAAGGGATGTCTTGATATCTATTTTCTGTTTCTTTTTTACACCAAGAGATACATCTATTTTCTTTTTTTTGGCAAAGATAAGCATGTAAATCAAGTGATGCCTTGATAAAAGTGGTCTTAAATCAAGGGATGCCTTGTATAGGTTGTATGCTTTCTTTTTTGATGCAGAAAAAGAGAGGAAGTACTCTGGATGTGTCCGTCCCATATATATTAATCCAATAAGAAATTAAAAATTACAACTGCCAAGTCTCGAGTCGTATAGGTTGTATACTTGTTATATAGAAGGAGAATCTTCAGGTAAGGAGAATCTTCAGGTAAAAACATAGAGATGGAATGAGTAAATAACGGTTTAACACTGGCTTTATCAGCCTTCCTCTTAGTTTTCTTTCTTCTCTACCCTTCAACCCCATTCATCTTTCTTCTTCTCTACCCTCCAACCCCATTCTCCACACGGTTACTTTCTTCTCCTAAACATGGTTTGGCACGATCTCCCACCCACCCCATAAATTGAGTGACTTTGTGCATTACCACCCAAAACCTCATGTGTTGATGTGTTTCTCGTTATTCTTCTTACCCTTCTCGCTTTCTTAACCAACACGGCATCAGTTTCTACTTGATCAAATTTTCGCGTCATCCTTTTGATGCAAATGGGAATATTTCTACAGAGAAAAAGGTATTTTTTAAAATAGTGGAAAAAATATTCAGCGGAAGAATTAGGAAAGAGAAGAAGAGAAAGCTCGCCAGAAGCGAGGGATTTGAGAGGAGAACTATGGAGATCGTGTGTGACGCAGTCGGGAAATTCAAGGGTGGAAAAATAATTTTGCAACAGTAGAGAAAATAATTTGGTGGAAGAAATATAGAGAGGGGAATGAGAAAGAAGATAACGCGTCGGTTGTGCGAGACTTGGGAGAGGAATCGCGAAGAAACGCGCCAAGGGAGAGAGAGGAACTAGAGATAATGAGATAAACTCAATTTTCATATCAACTGAACACCCTAAAAACAATAGCCTATCATCCCTTTATATAGGAGGGATGAGAATACAAAAATAGAAATCCAAATTCAAATTCAAAACTACTTATCCTAATTGACACTAACCAACTAATTAATTGATTTGAAATAAATTCAAATCTCTAATCGACTCTAACTAACTAAATTGAGATCACACGTGATCTTTTTATTTAAATAAAAATGCGACAATCGAATAAACGTAAATAAAATTAACGGATAAAAATATCAAGCCCTATATTTTAATTTTGTGATGCATCAATGTGGAAGGAGAAGAGAATGGGAGAAAAATAAATCTCGACTTTTCTATAAACTCGGATTGACTATTACATTGTATCCTATCCTCTTCATATAGGAGGGGTGGGATTACAAAATTAGAAAGAAATAATCTAACAAGCCGCAAACCAAATACAACACCAAAAATATTGAGCACCACATAGAACCCCTTATAACTTGTTGGTCCTCACTCCGCAAAAGAATAGTGCCGTCCATATACTGAAGAAATTACACATAAACCTCCTCCCTCAAATAGTTGCTACAGAAACCATTCATCACCTCACAATCTTCCATAACAAATAACGCATTCGCCGCCAGGACAAATAAGATGGGGGCCAAAGGACAACCCAGACGGACCCCACGTTGCGGCTAGAAATACCCCTCCTTAGGTTGTCGGTTCACCAGGACAGCGTAAGAAGAAATCGTGATGCATCTCTTCATCCACAAAATCCACATGTCAAGAAAACCTCTTCAACATAGCAATGTCCACAGGAATCGCCAATACACACTATCATATGCCTTCAAAAAGTCAACCTTCCACAAAAATCCCCTTCTCTTCCACTGCCTCCAATCTGCCACAATCTTTGATGCCATAACTACACCGTCCATCAACTGCATGCCATGCAAGAATGCACTCTAGGTGGGAGAAATTATCTCACTCAAGACCCTTGCAACTGGTTCGCCAACACTTTGGCCACAACAAGGTAGACTGCATTTGACGGTGCAATAAGGTGAAAGTATCCAGTCCTCGTGGAAGCAACATCTTTCTTGGGCAATAGAAAAATTCAGATACCAAACCTATAACCTCTTCAAAGATCAATTACCGTAATTCCTTGAAAAAGACAACAGGGAAGCTATCCGAACCAGGAAAACTGTTCGGATTTAGTGTAAACACTACCAAACGTAACTCATGCGCACCAAAAGCCCTCGTCAATGATGTCAAATCATCCTCAGCAATGTGTCTAACCCACAATCCCAACCATCTGGATCCATTATGTGGCAAGCGACGACCTAGGTTGAAGAAAGTGGTAGTCAGTACTCGGTCGGCGGGTCACTGACTAAGGATTAACCAGTAGTCGGGTGACAATTGGATTTAGTCGGCCATTAGTCGATTTTGACTTTTTTATTTATTTTAAATATATAAATCATTTATACATATTCTTATGTTAACACATAGATTTGTACATTTTCTGTACTATCATAGTGAAACAAAAAAAGTAATTGAATTTAACGTTGCAAAAGTCGGTAGTCGATACTCGGTCGGTTGGGTCACTGACTAAGGATTAATCGGCAGTCGGACGACTAATCGTATTTAATCGGACTTTAATCGGCTTTAAATTCTATGATTATTTCAAATATATAACTCATTTTTATACATGTATTTACATAGATTTTGTACATTTTTATACAACCATGATAAAATAAAAGAAGTAATTGAATTTAAATAAAACATTAAGCATATTATGATAAGTTTGCTTATAAAAAAAAGCAAAACATCAACAAACATGGTATCTCTAAGCAAAAATTGGTCGATTAGTGTACCTAGTCGGAATTAGTCGTTACTTGGTCGGCCAACCCACTGAATAGTCAAGTCGGACCTACTAGTCGGGTCAGTCGGGCGACTTTTACAACACTGATTGAATTTAAATATAACAGTAAGCATATTAGTACAAGTTTGCTTTTAAAAAAACTAAAAAAATAAACAGTTTATTTAAAAAATGGTCGATTAGTCGGCCGACTAAGTCGACTAGTCATCTCGAATAGTCAGATTGATCGACCAATGGCCGACTAAGCATACCCCCCTGACTCGACTAGTCGACCAGCTTTACAAGCTTGGCGACGACTCATGTTCTCGTAGTAACTTGTCACCGCCCTTACTATCGCTACCTCCCCATCAACTCTTTATTTCCAACTCTGATCGAGTGAATCAAAATTCTCCTCCTACGACCATTTGACATAGCATAAAGAATCTAGTATTTGCATCTCCCTTCTTCAGTCAATTCTGACGCGACATCCGCCTCCACTCCAACTCCCACTTACGTTCTACATCTTCAAGTATACTCTGAACAACTCCCCAACTCAAAATCTCTTCCTCATTCAACTCCCTAAAATCCTCGAAAGAGTCAAGCATGGCCACTTCATCTTGAGCCTAGCTCCTTCTCTGCTCGCACACCTGGCAAGACTCCTTGTAAGCAACCGGTCTTTGACATAAGAAGCCGACTTCAAAGTGACTCATAGTAGTCAAACCCTCCACCTCCAAATCAGACCAGAAAGAGATCACTCAAATAACAAAAGGCAAACTCCCCGAGGTGTAGCAAGATTCTGACCGTAAAACATTATCTCGTGTTCACAAAGGCCAAAAGGGATAAAGGTAGGGTTAAGCATCGAGTAGGGTCGGCTCGACCCGACCATGCCCGAAGCTAGACAAGCCAACTCTAGCCCTAGCTTAAGCCCATGGGGATTTTTTTACTAATAAACTCAATTTTGTATGGCTCATATAACCACTTTCAATTATTTGAAGTGCAGAGTAAGGGGCTTAAAGCATTAGCATCTAGAGAGTTGCCAACGATCATGTGGATTATGAGCGAGCATGGGCTCGACCAGCGTGGTGGTCAATGTACTCCACGAAAGGACCCTATGGTTCATGTTGTCACAATGTTTGACTCAAAGAATACAAAAGTTATGGGACTCTTATATAGCCCCACCAAATACGCATGTCTCACCACTAAGAAATGTGGGACTAAACATGAGAGAGCGATATATATCACAATGATTCATCGGATTACCATGTTAATTGATTAACAAAATAAACAATAAGCATTGTTGACCGATCAAACAAATATGATAGATCAATCGCAAGATAGGCACAGTTGTTCCAAGGAACAAACTTGACAATCATTGAAGGATTGTTGATCTATCAAAAGTACTCAAGTGTTTTATATGAATTTAAGTGATTGTGCAAGTCCTATATCGATGCTTTTGTTGATACATTCACGTCGACGCTAATTTACAACTCAATTAGAAAGGAAGTTGAGCTTAAAATAAACGGTTTATTTTCGTATTCTTTTAGGTGTTCATAGTTTTTACTCGTTCATCAACCTAACATGTACATGAGGTTAGGTCCTTAGGAGTAGCTTTCCATTTTATCTTTCCTTTAACAAATCATCTCCACTCAACTCCACGCATAGAGAGAAATTGTCGTAGAATTTAAAGTATTGTTGTACTTGCAATGGTTTGTTATGATCAAAATAACAATATAGTGAGCATGCACTAAGCATCCTAACAATTGCTACACTAGAATCGTTGTTACAATACGTGTGGTCCACAATTGGAGAGATGGAGAAGGTAGAAAAAGTAAAAGCCTCCTCTCTTGTAGGAAAAGGTGGAATATGATAAAATAGCAGGAGCTAGAGTTTTTACTTTTCTTCACAATATAATAAAATAGCATGAGGTAGATTTTCACTTTTATTCCCTTATTTAGGAAAACTAAAAGACAGGAGAAAAAGTGAGGGGTCCTGATCTAATATTTAGGGCATGTTGGTTTGCTTAGGGTGCAGGATAAGGCTCTCATCACATCTCAATGCAATCTTGGGATACAAATTTAATTCCTAGCCACATAAGACAACATGAGGGATAGGGTTTGGAGTTGTATCCATCCATAACCTTCTTCTCCCGCCAAAATACCCCTTACAACTATACAAGTATACTTTTATCCCTTACAACTATACCTAACGAAACTAACTTCTATCCCTTATCCCTTCTTATCCAATCAAACGGAGAATAGTAAATACCTACCATTTATCCCTCCTTATCCCTCATAATCCCATCTCTACAAACAAACAGAAATGGCAAATAGAACACATTTATCATGTAATCCACCTTGTCTTGTATCCCACTACCGAGTAAGGCGTTAGGAAGTCAGTGATGATGGTGATGGTGACGGACGAAGGGTCGATCACATGTCAATCAGATGACGAAGTTCTGAACTTCTTGTGATTAGTTTCTTCCTTTGCTCATCTAACAGAACTCATATCTTGATCATGTTCGAACTCGGGTCTTTGGGCTACCCAAACTCTCCGCAAGTAGCACCTGATGAAGGAATTTCATCTCTCATCTGTTACAGATTTAGTCACTTATTCACTCTAGAAATGTCAGCTATTTCAACATTCAGCAGCTCAGACAATACAGTTATGCTCTCAGAGTAAGGCCACGTAAAATATGTCCAGTCTTTGTTCAAATACCGGGCTGTAAAACCACAAAAACATCTATGGATACAAACTTAGTAATGCAACTCGGAGCATGGAGCAGCTCAGAAAACTGCATTGTAGTCCAAATACAGAAATGCAAATCTTGAACATTCAGGAACGTATTTACCTGCAACGTTCCAATCAGCTGACCCAGCATTCTCCTATTCCTTTTGACCAAACTCGGATCCTCGTCTTTCGGTAGCACCCTCGGGGTCGGCTCTGGCAGAGGCACGTCGTAGTTCTGCAGCAAAATAAGCAAACAATTCACCGTGACTAAGCACAGATATCCACACAATCAAACAACAAAACAGTTTCACAGAACACGTACAATCCTGCTAGTCTTGCGGTCCCTGAGCAAGCCCAATCCAGGCTTCCTCGCCACCTCTTCGCTCTTTGGAGCCATCGCGGCCTCTCCCTCCACCTGATCCTTCGCCTTGTCCTCTACATCTCCAACAACAGCAGCTTCTTCCTTCACCTCTCCGTCCCCAACCTTCCAAACAATCCCACAACAATAATTACATACTGCCCTTACTAGCCGCCTTTTTCTAAGTGCCATGCAATCTTTTACCTTAACCACAGTTGACGACAGCCTCCGCTTCAACGGGGGCTCGTCCTCCGTCTCCATCGCTGCGGCCTGTGAGGGTCGAAAGGTTACCAAAACCCCAAACAGAACCAAGAAAACCGACTCGAATTGGCACTCACCGGCCGCACGACGCCTCGGGGGCGGACTCCATTGGGGCGCGGCCCGTTAGCAGCGACAGCGGCGCGGCGGAGGCCTCTAGGGTCCCTGAGACGCTCGGTGATCTGCGAGAAGAAGGAAGGGGATGTGAGACTTAAAGCGCGGTGGCGATGGTGGTGTGTTGAGGTGGGGATAGAAACACGACCTCCCACTGCTGGCGCCTGAGCTCATCGATCTCTTTGCGGAGTTCCTCGGCGGTCTTCTCTGGAACGGCGGTGCTCGTGCTGCCCATGTCTGCGTACGAGTGGCTGCTTTGAGCGAGGGCAGAGCTGTTCTTCTTGGGCGCGCCGCCTGCAAAACCTAGGTCTGCTTAAACGGCTTGTGCGGGGAGGGGGGGTGTGGTGGGTGTGGTGGGACGATGGGCTTAGGATGTGAAGTTGGGGTGAGGGTTTGATATTAAGGCCCTCTGCGTGGTCAAGACTCAAGCCACATCTCAATTTCCCAGCCGGGGCTAAGTCCCCCATTACACAGCCTAAGCCCATCGTCCCACCACACCCACCTTTCGCCCGGACCTGACCTGACTCGATCCGCAAATGTTCGGACTCGATTAGGACTTAGATGTGCTAGTGGGTTAGGCCAAGGTCCTACGTTTGCCAGATTATCAAACACGGGTCGGGTTCAGCTTGAACCTATAATGGCCCGTTAAAGCTCAACCTAGCTCGTACCTACATGCAAATTATATTGGGATTTTTACCTGGTAGACCCTATAATCTTTGTCAATGATCTCTACGACTTTTGAAACATTGTAATTCCTCCCTCACCCCCGTAAACTTGCTAACCTTTACCATAAATACCATGTGGTTAATGCCCATCCATTTAACCGTTAAAACTAACTGGATTCCGTTATCATCTTTACATGGTACCCATCGTATTTATCAGCTTTACTATAATTGCCACTCCCTCCCATCCTCCACCTCCAGCTGAACACGTTCCGGCCCGCAACCGCCCCGCCCCCGCCGGCCTACCATGGTCGACCCTGCTGGCGCTTGAACCCGTCGATGCTTCTCCGCTGACTCTCCTGCTCGAAGTCGCAAGCCCCCCCCCCCCCGACAACCGGCTCGCCTCCTCACCTGCGAGCTCCCCGCCCCGCTGAAAAGCACGTGTTCTACCCATGTTATTTCAATCAAATTAATGATTAAAATTAAGATCGCATCGTTCGTTGTAGTCGGGTAAATACAGACTGATCAAAAACCACTTTAATTAATGTTCAATTAATCACGAGCGGCAGATTTATTTTAATTGGGCGAGCCCAAGGTCGAACTCAGGGAGGCAGCTGTCTCCTTAGCTAATTTTTAAGCAAATTTAGAGGTTGACTTTCAGAAGATTCTTTTTGGTATTTTTTTAACAATTTTTATGCAATAACGAAAAAACCAAAGCAATTTTCAGGCCAGTTTTCAAAGTTATATCAGTGATTAAACTAAGTCCAAAAATTATGAAACTTGGCCATAATATGAAACGCAATGAAATTAAGCTACACTATTTTTTTATTTTTTGGACACATTATGAAGTTACTGTGAATTAAATATGAATGCAAAGTGATTTTTACAAAATTAATTTTAATAAATACCAGAACGCATTGTTTCAAGATATAAAAATTATCCTAGATAGATTTAAGTATGATGAATCCAGAAAAATTGATAAACCTAAAATTCTATGTGAATTGGACCTATTAAAAATCAATTAAAGAAATCACTAATTAATTCATTCAGCCCTCGGGATACGTGCAAATGCAATGATTTTTGGGGACAATGTAAAATAAATTATCCTAAGCCTACTATGAATTTTTGATGATTTTTGCAGCAACAAGGAATTCGATATGAATTAAAAGACACACAATGGGAAAAATATGGAAAAATTCACCAATGTAATAATAGTAAATTCCAAATGCGTCAAAAAAATGAGACACATGTCACATAAGATAAAGGACAAGATAAGTTACACAATGCAATTTCTAGAATTTAAAAATAATACCAAATGGGCACCTAACACATGCGTGCAAAGATAGGGACCAAATTGCAAATACATAAAATCAAATTATTAAAAATTAAACATGCTGTGAGGGACTTAAATGCAATTGCCTAGAATGTTGGGGTATGTGTGCAAAATGTCTACGAAACATGTGCGTCTCACGTGATGCTCCTAGTTGGGACTGGTTTGTAATTTGCAAAACTTCCAGGGGCCTCAGTATAAAATGTCCAACCCGCACGTGAGAACCCGTGAATTGCTAGGCTCGAGAAACGTCGGAGGCTCAGATGCCGGCTCGGGTGTGCTGCAGGCTCAAACTGTGGCTCGGTACAGCTTCGGAAGCTCCGAGCCTGAGGGTCAGAGAAGAGGCTCGGAGGAGAGGCGACGTGGCGGACTATGGACCGCTCGATCGTTGAAGATCCAACACCTACTGAAGCTGATACATGGTGCGCCTTGAGCCGCTTGATCCAGTGAGGATCCAACGGAGGAAGATGGCAGACGACATGGCGTGATGCAGCCCATTGGATCGAGATGGATCCAACGGTACCTGTAGCAGGGCTGGCGATGGTGGCGTGGACGAACGAGGGATGCCAGATCCTCCTGATCTAACGATCGTTGGCTCGCAGCGACATGGCTCGATCAGAACCGTCAGATCATGAGGATCGGACGGTTGTTGTACTTCGTGCTCCTCCAGTCTGCCGCCTCCTGCGACGGATGTGGTTGGGCTCCGGCGGAGCCCTCCTGGCTCCGCCGCCTTGTTCCTTGTTCGATGAATGCGCCGAGAGGCCCCTGAGTGGCTGGATAGCTTCATCGGGGTGTACCGGAGTGGTAGGAAAGTCTGGAAAGATGGAAGGTCACCAGGAGGCCGGAGACAAAGGAGCTCGAAGAAGCTCCGACGAATGTTCCGACAGTGACGAAGGATGATCCAGTAGTGTTAGGAATGCCAAGAAAATGTTGCTCGTGCTCGCGTGGGAGTAATGAGTGACTAGAGGCCTTGTGGCGTGAAGAGGTGGTGTGGTCAGTGTGCTCCTCCGTCGTGATCAGCGGATCAGTGTTCGGAGGTGCTCGATGAGACGTGGAGGAAGAACGGATGTGCGCGAAGATGCCAGCTCTGAGGCAGAGCTTGGACGATGGTCAATGGGAGGTGAAGTCGGGCTAGGAATCCTAATAAATCAGGAGAAAGTCGAGAGGGGAGAAGATGAAGATCGGAGAAGGAGATGGAAGGTGCTACATGGGAATGGAGGCTCAAGGTGGAGGCTCCGGTCGTCGCTCGAGGGACGGTAGAAGCCCGAGCTCTAGCAGCTCGATGGAGGGGCTGCTTGCACGGTGAAGCTCGCCGTGGATATCGCCGGAGAGGATCTCTGTCTTCGCTCAGATAGGCCTAATCACTGTCACTGATAGGTGGAGTCGAGCTCAAGGAACTCTCATGCAAGGGCGAATGGGGTCGACGGTCGCCGGTGGTGGAGTATTTATAGGTTGGAGGTGATGGCGTAGGTGATGAAGTGATGGAGTTGGTGGAGGTCGTGGAGCGACGTGGCTGCGGTTCATGGAGACTGTGGAGGTCGACGAGGATGAGGGTGTGATGGGCTACGAGGTGGAGGTGGTAGAGGGCGGAGAGGATGGCCGGAGTGGTACCGAAAATATAAAGGGGGCGGTGCATGCGCGATGTGGGCGACGTGGGAAAGGGACCTGTGGGAGGTAAACGATGAAGTCTCTGCCGTTGGATCTCACGATCCAACGACTGATAATTAGGCGCTACGGGACAACTGGGATTAGATCTAGGGCTGCATGATCGAAGGGTGATGGTATCACCACGTGTCGTGCTGAGGGTGCGGCGCTGGCGTATGGCTGTGATGAAATAAGGCGCGTGATCGGACAGTTGAGGGAATGGGGGAAAAGAGAGGCTGAGATGGAGAAGATCGGGCATAGGAGGAAGTGACGCGTGGCGGCCTAAGGAAGAGGCACTATCAGACGGCCAGGATGGAGTCCATGCTTTGATCAGGTGGCGGAGATCGCAGCGGGATTGGACGGCAGTGATGAGGAGAGAAAAGAGGCCATCGGACGATGGAAGATGAAGGGCGCGTGGCGCGATGTGAGCGGGGTGCGCGGCGCAATCAGAGGGCGTCACGCGGCCCGATCTGAATGGTTGAAAGTGAATATGGAATTAGAGAGAGAAGGGGGCAGAATTTGGAAAAACACAAAACATGAAAGTTGTAGACCTTGATGAGATCTACAAGTTTCATGTTGACCAAAAATGGAGATGATGTCAAATAAGATACAAAAATACAAGGGTAGAAATATACATACATATAATGTACAAAGGGGTCCCAAAACCCAAGTTCTGCTTACGAGCTCCGATTTAAATGAGATTAATCTCATTTTGAAGGTCTCTGAATGTGTATTAATCTAAAAATGAGTAGATCAAGATCGGAGGTTATATGAGGTAGATATTTGCATTCTAAGGTCTGAGGTCTCCAACAGGGTTTGGGGCTTTATTGGGTATTTTACAAGCTAGGAAATTTTGCCCCTTTTTCCTTGCATAATTAGTTAATAATATACATAGTACAGGGTTGGTTTTATTGATTTTGGAGTTAGTATCAAATATATATACAAATAAGTGAAATATGATGAATATACAGGTGATTTTTACAAGTGAAATTGGCTCCTTATTTAATGCAAATATGAACGTTAAAAAGAAGGTGTTATGCATGCATGTATGTATGCTAATTTTGCAAGATAAAGGGAAATATGCAGCTAATTTCTTGGGAACAAGACTATATTTTCAACTTTAAGAGTGATGAATTACATATTCATCACCCGTGTCCTCACATGCGAGCTTTCCCCCTACAACCGACACACCTCCTCGCCTGCAAGCTCCCCGCCATGCCTCCTCACCTGCAAAGACCCCCCCCCCCCAAACCCAAGCGGTTTGCCTCCTCACCTGCGGAGCCCCCAACCTCCCCTGCTCGACACCCCTGCCGACCCGCGCCTCCTCCTGTGAGCTAACCCCCCCCCCCCCACCCGTGGCCACTCGAAGCCCCGCCCACCGCCTCCTGACACTCCCTCTGATCGAAACCCCCCGCGGCGCTCCGCCTCCTCCTGCGAAGGCCCCCCCCCCCCCTGTTGCAATGGGAGAGGAACCTGTTAGAGGAGGGAGGATTATTTTTTTCTTGGTTAATTCTAGTCGTTCGATCATGGATTGGTTAGATTAACTCATTTTTAACTCAAGAAAGTTAACTCTACATGTGTCAATTCGTGGGGTAAGACGGAGCAAGTTTATGAGGGTGAGGGAGGAATTACGATGTTTCAAAGGTCGTAAAGGTCATTGACAAAAATTATACGATCTGTCGGATAAAAATCCCAATTATATTTGGAATAACTCCATCCACTCTGCAAAATTGTTCATCAAATCATCAGTAGACCTCCACATTATGGAATGTAAGTTGATGTTAATGTTATTTTTTAGACAAAAAATATACGTTGGATTTGCATGGGTATAACATGGGGAATAATATTTACATGGAAAAATCAGGCAACGACCCATCCGCTGCCAATCTGTTCTGCGCTCGTTGCTTGTATCTTGGAGAAGATATGACTCACGACTGCCAGAAATTTGGCCCAACCTTCAGCCATTCATATTTGAGCCCACGTATTGGAATCAATATTTAATTTATTGCTCTTTCCTTAGGCTAGTCATAAAGTAATCTTGAAAGTGAGGATGTTTGATTGTTGCATATAAACATTAGATAAGTTTGACATCTTAAATCCACCGTTCCTCATTCTACATTTGAGAAATCATGGCATATAGTTACGTATATTGCATTTAGTTTAGTTATGCTTCAAAATCGAGCCCTTGGTCAAATTGGTTTAAAAAATGTTGCTTTTATGATGTTGTGCGAGATATAGATATATGCTCTAATATAGTAGTGAGATTAATTGACAAATCATCCGTATCGGAGTTTTAATGATCACGACAAAACATTCACAGTAAACCCCTTTGACAAAGTAAAGTGTGATGGGTTGAGCCTTGTCCGAACTCGAGCTCAACCACGTAGGCCTAGGGCCGGACTCGAATTCTTGTTTTTACCAAAAAAACTAGGCCTCGAATCGTCCCAAAGCCCACAAAAATATGTTGGGCTTGGTTCGAGCTTTCTTGGGTTGGTCGAGTCGAGTCCAATGCTCTGCCCTATGTGTGGTGGGACAATGGGCTTAGGTTGTGTAGTATGGATGAGACGTTCATTACAAGATCTGCGTGAAACCAAATGTCTAATTACATGGAAGGTGCTTTGAAACAGTTCGGATGAATCACTCAGACCGGTTGGATCCGGAACTTACCTTGATCCCATCATTTCTATGTAATTATAGAAAAAAATAACATGAACAAAAAATGATTAATAGCACCACCCGTAAAGCCCTCTAGTAAAAGTTCAAAACTCCTCATATCCCTCCCATGTGCAAAACACACCTCCGCTTCTGCCTCCTCTTGACATGTCCCCCTCCCCTTCCAACATGATATGGTGATTTCGCTTCATCTTCATTGCTGTTGCCGTTTAGTATCGCCTCCTCTTTGTTATCATCATCTCCTCCTTATCATTGCAACCTCCATCAACTCGGCAACCAGCGTAAAGTCGATGTTGCTTCCTCAAGATGTCATCTTCCTAGATGTTATCACCTCTTCCACTTATCAGTTTCCTACTCGCATTTATTTTGTAACGGAATGAGTCATGCAGATATGTGGAAGCATGCAACATCAAGTCACGCGTTCGAGTCGTTACCGATTCATGCATGGTAATCAATGAGCTTAAGAAAATATCATTTCAAAAAAATATATAAAATCCATTCAAACTGAGAGTTCTGTTATTACAACATCAATAAGGTCATATTTGTAAAAGGAAACTAATAATTACTCAACATGACTCTTGACTCCAATATGCATATAGATATCCACCATAATTTCATCTATTATCCATATCACGCTAAATGTCTCGTTGGGTCTGTCGCTCGAACTTGAGTAGTTGGTCAAACTTGTTCTTATCTGAAATAAATCAACATAATTTTGTATGATCCTAATGCCCATTATGTATTGGGGTCCATGCATGAGAGTTTTAATGGTAATTTAATCTGTTATATTTTATATACTTAAGTTTCCATGGAAAAATATCATTACATGCCTAAATGTTCCATGCATGTCTAAGTAGTTCTCTGATTAGTTGTATATTGAATTTCTTTCATAAATATGAATATGTATGTGCAATTTACATAAAAATATATAAGATATTATTTTTCATCATAAAAAGTACGTTTAATGAATTATAAAAATATATAAGATATTGTTTTTCATCATAAAAAGTACGTTTAATGAATTTCATAACATGCACACGTCTCCTTTAGCATTTAGATCATTCTTTCATGTCAAACCCTTAAATAGATTTTGCAAGAATTCTACGATTTTTTATTCTCAATCCATTTCTCTCATAACATATAATGGTTTATATTTAATTAAATCATTTCCTCGTATAACATATAATGGTATAGCTTTGATTAAACTGTTTTCTTGCATAACATGAAATGGTTTACATCTATAAACCATACCTTTCATAACATGTAATGGTTCATATTTATAAATCATATCTTCAATAACTTGTAATGGATTACCTTTATAAATCATTTCCTTGCATACTTATAATGGTTTACCTGTATAAACCATTTCTTTTACGTAACTTTTCATGTACTTATCGTGTTATGTTTTCAACAGCTGATACTTGTGGTTCATGACATGACAACGTAGCTACAACTCTAGATGACTTAGCCTTTACTTATTCTTACAACCATAGACCCATTGCGGCATTACTAACCCTTTCAGTCATTCATTTGATTCTTTTATGAGTATGTGCCTTAGATATTCATTAGCTCTTAAATGGTGGAGTGAAATAACTTTGTTCACATTTTATTTTTCTTTTTTTGGTCAGGTAGCATTCACCCCATAAATAAACATTGCACCTAATGTGTGTTCCCATATTCTAGCATATTATGGCTAATAAGATTATTGCTCAATTGAAAAAGGAAAGATAATTCTAATGATTTCAAATAGGTACATTTTATAGTCCACGTTTAAGTAATAGACTCGAGTTTAGGAAAGAAAAAGATTTAACAATTTTGGAGATGACGAGAATTTCTCATGTAATCTACGTGTGGTCAAAATTGAGTGAAAACAGATATTCCCTTCATGTGAGAATATCCAACAGTTTAAAGATTAATTCCATCCAATGCCATTAAAGCCCCTTGTATAGTCATCGTTAAAGTTCACTACAAGAAAAACAAGTTGTCGCTACGTAACTAACCCCACGGATGTGAAGTTTGTGGCCACGGAATTGGGCTTTGGCCACAAGAAAAACAAGTTGTCGCTACGTAACTAACCCCACGGATGTGAAGTTTGTGGCCACGGAATTGGGCTTTGGCCACAAGAAAAACAAGTTGTCGCTACGTAACTAACCCCACGGATGTGAAGTTTGTGGCCACGGAATTGGGCTTTGGCCACAACACGTCGTGGTCAGTAGCCGTAGCTACAAGTCTCGTCGCGAGAGTTCTCTAATCACGAATATGTCGTGGCCACTACACGTAGCCATAGAACTTGTCGTGGTCACAACTCATGTATGAAGACTTTGGCCATGGATTGTAGCTACGAGAAACTAGCGGCCACGGAACTATCGTGGCCACAAGTTTTCGTAGCCACATTCCGTGGCTATAGCTCATTTTTCTTGTAGTGGTTGTACACACATAGCCAAAAGAGATTTATGGCATGCTATGGTGATGCATTTATTTAAACCCAATGCGAAGGTCTCCAGAATTTTTATGGAGAATGAATAATAATAACATCAACTATATAACTCAGTTTCTCTTATTTGAACATTCGTGTATGTTGGAAAAGTCGCAAATCATAGGCATGAATTTTTCACAATAAAATGTTGTGGGTGATAATATTTCCACTTTTTATATGAAGTCAGGACATATATATTTAAATATTTTATTTCAACTCAAAAACATTTGTGTATACGTGTTATGTTGCGGCGTCGACACATACATCAGTAAACCGTAATAATTCAGATCTTTGTGGTCATACATAATTCTGAGTCATTACATACATTCAGATATCTATTCTAAATTGAATCGGAATATATTCGTAATAACGTAGAGCCAATACAAACAATTAGAGGTCGTGTTTCAGATACGATCTTTGTTCATATAAAATCCTAAACCAATACATACCTCAAGTTCGATTCGTAAACCTCAAAAAACCTTGGTCTCATGTCTACGAATCTTGCCACATCTTTAGTCTCCTCGCTCCCTCCACGCATCATCGTCGACTCCCTTACGGAAGAATAACCTCTCGGTATCCTCTTTCCCTCACTAAAACTTTCTATCTTTTTCTCTCAATTTAACAGATCAGAGACATACCTATAGGCAACATGCAACAGAGGTATGGTGGTAACAGGCAACAGAGGCGTGAGCAGTGGTGAAAGTTGGAGATGGCGAAGGGTGGTAGTCGTGCGAGAGAGAAAAGAGTAGAAGTAGAAGAGTCGCTATTTTTGGTTAAGGATTCTGGGAGGGAAAATTAAAAAAGCGCCAGATTTGGAAAAGTTTTAGAACTTCCTTATGCGGACATTCCTACAAATGTCCATACAGGTTCATCATAAGTGGACGTTATTAGTTTTTAGTCGTCCAAAGTCCTTTTAGTGGACGTTAACTAACATCGACTAAAAATATGTCAAGAAAATATAAGTAGGCCTGACGTTAATACTAACATCGATCAAGGTTTGTCCTAGGCCGATGTTCGTAGCATGAGAACATCGGCCAAGATCATTTATGTTGTAGTGCAAAGGAAGGGGAAACAAGGTGACCTGAAATCGCAATGGTGATGTTTTTTTATAACCAGGGGGGGTAATGAACAATAAATCCCATTTAGTTGAAAATTTAACATGCTGATCACTAGTGGTAGAAAAAAAAGGAAATGTGGTTATTTCTTAAAAATCCCAATCGTTGCAATTTTCCTCTTTGTTTTGATATCATTATCAATAATAAAAAGATTTGTTTATACTTTATATTTTATTTCACGAACAACTTATAATAAGTACCGGCATGTCTTCGAGCTGATCTTTTTTTTTCAAACTTAGAACTTGATATACGTAGTCATGTTTCGTAGCTTCAAAATAAATTGAGAATTTAGAGCAAGTTGAGGTGAGAAATTATACGTCTTTGTCTAATAATTACGATTTGATTTGATCCAACCTGATCATATTAACTTTTCCCAACTTAGTCGTTAATAATGGATTATTAAATCGATCGAAAAACGCAACATGTAAAAATCTGTAACGAAATTTGTAGTTGGAATCGTGGAATAATTAACCGTAGAAATTAGGTTGTTATAATGTATTATTTGGCAGGATTTCTTGATAGTATACGCATGTATGATAATGAAAGACGAGGGATACTCGTGACTTAGAGATGAGAGGAGTAGATGGGGTGATGGATAGGGTGGAGCATTGAGCTCGACTCGACCCAACTCGGGAAAGTTCGGTTTGAACCCGTCAATTTTTCGTGGGCATTGGGTTGGGTCGAGGTCCGCTTTTTTTAGCAAACCGAGGACCCGGGTCCGACCCGAGGCCTGCGTGATCGGGCTCGAGTTCGGGCCGGGCTTGAGTTCAAGCCGGGCTCAGCTCGCACCCATTCTGATTCCATGAAATTGCACTTTGATTCAAATTTATTGTCATTGATATAATTTATCCATAACACATGAATATTGGATATATTATTATGATATAATATTACTATTCATTGATGAAGAAAATATTGGATGTATTGTGACTATATATCCATGTCCCCTAATTTGGTTCTAACATGATATTTTGAAATAGAAGGGCTCACGTCCGCCCTATTTGTATTTCGGGTTCGGACCCAGCCCGACCCGAACATAATATTTTTGAAATATGAGGGTCCGTGAGCGATCCATTTACACCTCGGGTTCGGACCGGGCCCGGACTTTTGCGGCTCAGGTCAGGGTTGGGTTCGGATCGGCCCGACCCAATGCTCTACCCTAGTGATGGATAAGAAATTACTGTCAAGACAAATTTTAAGTAAGAAAATATGTAGAATTTATTATCGCTCCGGGGTATTATTAATTTAATACATGTTCTAAAAAGGGATCATATCTATAATATTGGTACATGGTGGTGACGTCTTAAGAAAAGGTTAATCCTCCCTCCAACCTGATGACCAAAAAAGTGGCACTTAACTTGTGGTTATGTTTTTTCACTCTGTCAAGAGTTATCATATGTTAGTTCATGCACGAGCATACATATTTGGATAATTTTATAAAAAAAATAGTACATGTAGCATGAAGCCAACTCAAAAGTAAGGAAGCCGATAAATCAAGAAGAAGCTCCAGTACGAGGAGCCCAAGCTTAAGGAAATGAGAAGCTAGAAGGCTTTAAAAAGATCTATGATGTGGAACTCAGCTCTAACTAAAAGCTTAAGAAAGGAACTTAAGCTCGTGATAAATTTTAGCACTTTTCCTATACTTAATTGTACTTATAATTATCCTAGTTTGTAAAGAGCTTAAAAGTATATCGTGCAGCATTCAAGTCAAAAACCTCATTTTGATTGAACAACCATTCTATCTTAATCAACAACCTTCGATCAACCAGATTTCTCGACTGATCGATCCATCATGAATAATAAACTCCTTGACACAATCAATAAACATTCAAATTCATACATTCACATAGGAACTATCTTGTGATCGATTATCCTTGTTATATGATAGAACAACCTTGTGTCATGATCAATCAGATATCACACGCACACGCACGCGCACCCGCACGCGCACGCGCACCCGCACGCGCAAGCGCACCCGCACGCGCACGCGCACCCGCACGCGCACGCGCACGCGCACGCGCACGCGCACGCGCACGCGCACGCGCACGCGCACGCGCACACGCACACCCACACACACACACACACACACACACACACACACACACACACACACACATCCCCACACCCCACACCCCCACACACACACCCACACACACACCCACACACCCACACACACACCCACACACACACACACACACACACACACACACATCCCCACACCCCACACCCCCACACACACACCCACACACACACCCACACACCCACACACACACCCACACACACACACACACACACACACACACACACAAACACACACACGCACGCGCACGCGCACGCGCATGCACACGCACACGCACACGCACACGCACACGCACACGCACACACGCACACACCCACCCACCCACACACACCCACACACCCACACACACCCACACACACACACACACACCCACACACACACCCACACACACCCACACCCACCCACCCACACACCCCCACACCCCCACACCCACACACACACCCACACACACACACACACACTCTCTCTCTCTCTCTCTCTCTCTCTCTCTCTCTTATCCCAACTGATCAATGCAACTGATCAATAACATATATAGAGTTTCAAATACATCATTAATTTATCCCAACTTTCCATTTGAAGTTTAGTTGCGTAGATTTGTATAATTTTGATAGAATAAAGCTGGAGCCCTACATGTTGTTTAAGTCTTGTCATACATTTGACAATCCTTTTCAAGTCGAATTGAAATCCAATTGAGCACTTTCTTTATGGATTCAATATTTGATTTATGTCCATGATGATCAAACTTGGAATAGCTGAGAATAGAGCATGAAATGAAATGTAAACTTTAATATTTATTCTCATTAACAATATTCATCATCTCCATATCCATATAATGAGATACACAAGTAACTATAAAATGTTTAGTAAAGCTCTCAAATTTCTCAGTACATTATCTCTCAAGAAGAAGAAAAATAAAGAGGAAGTAAATAATTTACTCTTAGTATTGTGTATCCTTTCTGGTGCAAGTGTGATGATAAAAAGCTCGATCTCCTCAAGCCGCTATCGTTGTGGTTGCTATTGGGTTCTCACGAGAGTAACGTTACGAGCAATTGTCAAATCAAAAGATAGAGACTATAATCACGAATGCAAGGATCGTTGTCATATCTTCCGTAGTTAAATATATAACAAGGAATATTATTCGTTGCTTACTTCTTTAAATTCGCAACGAATAATAATATTCGTTGCTATATTTCTCGCAATGAATCATATAACTACGATTATTCGTTGCCATTTTCTTTTAATTGTTACTAAATATGACAACGATTAATGTAAATTTTAATGAATAATTCAATGAAAAAACCATCATTATATGGACCTTTAACAACGAATATGATATCCGTTGTTAATTACAAGCATAAAAGATCATTTGACAATGAATAATATTCGTTGTTATATCTTTAACATCAGAAGATATAGCAACGAATGTTCAAATTATTCGTTATCTTAGGTCCAATTGTAGTGTCTATGCTGGAACTTAGTCATCATATTGAGTAAACCCTCAAGGACTTCTGTTCAACTAGAAATGAAAAGATTATAGCACAATTCCTCCAACTTCAAATCACATCCGGGAACACCTAAATCATATTTGAGGTTTTCTAGGCTTGATTTAGAGTTAGGGGCGAGATAGAGGGAAAAGCAATGAGCTGTGAGAAAAGAAATGAGCTGAGAAAAAAGCTCTCACAATAATAATACACGAAGTAAAATTCCATGTGATCACATCTAATTCTAAATCAAGTCTTAATGTCGTGTATAAATCTAAAACAAAGAACGCCAAATGCGACACCTGCCTATCCGAATACAATCGACCTTCTAGGACGTGACCTTCATGGTATCTACCTATGGCCCAATGGTACATGCTCATTCTCTTGGGGCAACTACTCCATTACCCGATCATCGTAAAATCTTACCCGCGAGATAATGGACACCATCACCTAAAATCAATGCAAGTAACCGATTGGAAGTTTTAATCATGTATCGTCATTGCACATTGTCACAAGAGACCACATGGAAATGGCAGTCGCATGTTTAATTGGTATCATTGGCCATTATGAACACTAACCAAAACTATTGTTTCTCCTTAGAAAGGAAGGGTATGTATATTTATCCTGACTCTTTGATAATGTAACGGCCACTAAATTGATATCCGAAATTAAGACCATCAATTAGTAATAATAATAATTTAATAGAATTAATAGAAGAGAGAGGGGGAGTGGGGAAATTATGGCCTTGCCAATGCTTCCCTCCAACTTCCTAGACGTGAGTGACATCCTTGGAATTCACAAGGGACCATCTTGTTACTTAAGAGAGGGAGGAAGAGAGGAGAGGAGTCTGGTGATCAACCTCTTCTTCTTCTTCCTTGGCCGAGTATTACGCAACCCCCATCACCGTTGGGACATCGTCTTCGGGCTGCGGGGGTGGTTGTGATCGGAAGAGAAGAATCACGATTTAGATCCAACCCTTGCAGAGTATACCCCTTGCGGATACGGTATGTGTTCTATTGTTCAATAATCTCGAATTTCTATCTTGGCTCAAAATGTAGGATTAGCATTATATTCGTCGATTCCTTTTAACCCGACTATTATTGTTAAAAGATTATTGCTCGTAGATAGATTATCAGTATCATTTATCCTACAATAGTTCACTGCAAACAAAGAAACTAATTGTTGTTATTTAACGTTGGATATTGATATCGTTGCTTCATAATTCCGAAGTTATTGTCACCTTCCCTCCCATTCCAATCAACCTCCTTGAAGGACATTTGCTATTCGATTGAGGGATACTCCGTTATCCTTTTTATCATACTCTATTATCCTTTTGATTAGCCTATGAATTCTTTTTTTAATTCACATACATATCTGTAGTTAGTATAGAACCCCGACATTGTCTTTTACAGATTAGCCATGGATCTACTTTTTTTTATATACGTGAGTGCTACATGAGAATGATGGGTTCATGGGAATGGGATTAAGGTTAAATACTCCTATCACTAATATGACGTCATCCTAATGATTGAGATGATGAGGGTATACGTGGTTCTCAGGGAGAGAGAAAGAGATGAGCTAAGTTTGTCAAATTTTTTAAATGGTAATCGGGTATGTTAGAAATTTACCTTTGAGACTGCAAACCACCTTCTGCTTAAGTAATACCATGCCGTAAATGCCATGACTATTTTGGATTAATAGTGAATCTTGTTGTATGGTTACAGATTTAATTCATCTTGAGTAGCAGTGCATATTGTAATGTATACCTTAAGCATGATTGTGATATATTGAAAATCATGCACGTATAAGGAAATGTGACGTTAATCATAGAGTGAATACATTACATATAGGTATTATCCAGTACGATAGTCTCAAAACCAATTAAGTAATAAAAAAACTAAGAATCAAATTGTAGAAGAACAAAGAGTCAGATGGCACTCGAACGACAGTGCAGAGCTAAGTGCTACGCGTAAGGCGGAAGCCACCTCTAGAGTCCACATGTCGGGTCCATTTTGGACATACAAGGCCTAAAGGGCAACACCTTCCGGAGGTGTAAGGTTCAGTGGAACCTAGTGGAAAGTCCACATATTGACTCAGCTGATGTCATCACGAATTTGATACAAGTGAATGATCGTAATTGTATGGCAAAGCCGCTGGTGCCAGCGGTAGTTAAGAAAAGGCCTACTCTATAAAAAGAATAAGTATAAGGGTATGTGTGCAACTTTAGAGTACAATTATTGAGAATATGAAAATCTTGATTAGTTATATATATTTTGATCTCAATTGCAATATGTTATGGATATAACCGTATTGTCTTACTCCTTGGTAATTTTATCAAAGCATTCTTGATTTTTTTTCGTATCCCTCTTATCGCATGCTAAGTTGTTTGGCTTACGAGCATTTTGTCGCTCCTGTGGTTTTGCCCTGCCGCAGGTTCTTTGGAGGAGTAGCACCTGGGAGCAGTTGGGTGGCTAGTTGAAGGTTTATCATTCTATTTTGGTAGTGCTAGTTTCCTTCTCGTTGTCTTATTGTTAGATGTACCCAAGAAACATTTTTAGTTGTTCTATTATGGTTATTTCCCTTTGTTATCGATGTTCTTGTGGGATGCAACTTTTGTCTTGTAATATGTCAAGCAACTCTGTGATGATATCCACTTTATTGAAGTGTCTCAGTGACATATATATATAGGGTAAAATGTGTATGCCCCCTAGGGGGAGCTAACTTAGCTCCCCCCACCCCCTTTTCACATATTTTTTTTTTATTTTTTTGAAATCCAAAACCGTGTAAATTCATTATTAAATCCATATAATATGTCATTCAAATTTCATGCGAAACAGAGACTCCTACGACCTCCGTCCAAACGGGATCGATTTAAAAAATCATGTTACCGTTAAAAAAATGACTGTCTGGATGGAGGCCGTAGGAGTCTCTGTTTCACACGAAATTTTTATAACATAATATAGGGATATAGTGATGAATATTCACTGAAAAAATTTAAAAAAAAAATAAAAAATTTGAAGAAAATGGGGCGGGGGTAGATAAGTTAGCTACCCCCTAGGGGGCAGCCCCATTTTCCTCATATAGGGTAAAATGTGTATGCCCCCTACGGGGAGCTAACTTAGCTTCCCCCGCCCTTTTTTCACAAAATTTTTTTATTTTTTTTGAAATCTAAAACCTTGTAAATTCATTATTAAATCCCTATATTATGTCATTCAAATTTCATGCGAAACAGAGACTCGTACGACCTCCATCCAAACGGGGTCGATTTAAAAAATCCTGTTACCGTTAAAAAAATGACTGTCTGGATGGAGGCCGTAGGAGTCTCTGTTTCACACGAAATTTTTATGACATAATATAGGGATATAGTGATGAATATTCACGGAAAAAAATTTCAAAAAAAATAAAAAAATTTGAAGAAAATAGGGCGGGGGGAGCTAAGTTAGCTCCCCCTAGGGGGCAGCCCCATTTTCCTCATATATATATATATATATATATATATATATATATATATATATATATATATATATATAGGGATAAATGGGGCTGCCCCCTAGGGGGAGCTAACTTGGCTCCCCCCCGCCTCATTTTCACCACTTTTTTATTTTTTTTTGAAATTTCTTCCATGAATATTCATCACTATATCCCTATATTATGCTATTAAAATTTCGTGCGAAACATAGACTCCTACGGCCTCCATCCAGACAGTCATTTTTTAACGGTAACAGGATTTTTTAAATGGATCCCGTTTGGATGGAGGTCGTAGGAGTCTATGTTTCGCACGAAATTTTAATAGAATAATATAGGGATTTAATAATGAATTTACACGGTTTTAGATTTCAAAAAAAATAAAAAAATAATGTCAAAAAAGGGGCGGGGGGAGCTAAGTTAGCTCCCATATATATATCCAAACGGGGTTGATTTAAAAAATCCTGTTACCGTTAAAAAATGACTGTCTGGATGGAGGCCGTAGGAGTATCTGTTTCGCACGAAATTTTAATAGCATAATATAATGATATAGTGATGAATATTCATGGAAGAAATTTTCAAAAAAAATAATAATATGGTGAAAATGGGGCGGGGGGAGCCAAGTTAGCTCCCCCTAGGGGGCAGGGGCTGCCCCCTAAGGGTAGCCAACATGGTTGCCCCCACCTCATTTTTTGGTATTTTTTTATTTTTTTTGGGAAAATAAAGTCATGTACATTCATCCCTATATCCCTCCTATACGCCATTCGAATTTCGTCAGAAACAGAGACTCCTATGACTTCCATCCATATGTCTTTTTTTAACGGTCGCAGGATTTTTTAAATCGACTCTGTTTGGATGGAGGCCGTAGGAGTCTCTGTTTCTGACGAAATTTGAATGGCATATAGGAGGGATATATGGATGAATATACATGTCGATATTTTTCAAAAAAAATAAAAAATTTTGCGAAAAAAAGGGCGGAGCAACCCCATCAACCCTTATATA
Source organism: Ottelia alismoides (assembly GCA_037367405.1). Classification (NCBI taxonomy): domain Eukaryota; kingdom Viridiplantae; phylum Streptophyta; class Magnoliopsida; order Alismatales; family Hydrocharitaceae; genus Ottelia; species Ottelia alismoides. Next base: position 554,947 of record JAZKJV010001433.1, read on the forward strand.
TATATGGGCTTGATGGGGATGCCCCCTGGGGGCAGCCAACATGGCTGCCCCGCCCCATTTTTGGGCAAATTTTTTTATTTTTTTTTAAAAATATCGTCATGGATATTCATCCCTATATCCCTCCTATATGCCATTCGAATTTCGTTAGAAACAGAGACTCCTAGGACCTCCATCCAGACATAGTCGATTTAAAAAATCCTGCGACCGTTAAAAAATGACATATGGATGGAAGTCGTAGGAGTCTCTGTTTCTGACGAAATTCGAGTGGCATATAGGAGGGATATAGGGATGAATATACATGATTTTATTTTTCCAAAAAAATAAAAAAATTGTCAAAAAATGAGGTGGGGGCAGCCATGTTGGCTACCCCTAGGGGGCTGCCCCATTTTTCCCTATATATATATAGGGTAAAATGGGGCTGCCCCCAGGGGGTAGCTAACTTAGCTACCCCCGCCCCATTTTCTCCGTATTTTTAATTTTTTTTTTGAAAATTTCTTCCATGAATATTCATCACTATATCCCTATATTGTGTCATTAAAATTTCGTGTGAAACAGAGATTCCTACGGCCTCCATCCAGACAGTCATTTTTTTAACGGTAACAGGATTTTTTAAATCGACCCCGTTTGGATGGAGGTCGTAAGAGTCTCTGTTTCGCATGAAATTTGAATGACATAATGTAGGGATTTAATAATGAATTTATATGGTTTTGGATTTAAAAAAAATAAAAAAATATGTGAAAAAGGGGTGGGGGGAGCTAAGTTAGCTCCCCCTAGGGGGCATACACATTTTACCCATATATATATATATATATATATATATACATATGAGGAAAGGGTAACTACATCATGATGCAGCTAACCTTAGCTACATCATGTGCAATTTCGTCCTCTCTTTTTTATTTTTTTTTCAAAATTTCCATGATGGATTTTCATAAATATATCCCTCTAATATATCATTCAAATTTCGTCAGAAACAGAGACTCCTATGCCCTCCATCCAAACAGTCATTTTTTAACGGTCACAGATTTGTTGTATTTTACATGTTCTGGATGGAAGGCGTAGGAGTCTCTATTTCTGATGAAACTTGATTGACATATTATAGGGATAGTTATGAAAATCCATCATGGAAATTTCGAAAAAAAAAAGAGGACGAAATTGCCCCTGATGTACCTTCCCTTTCCTCTCTCTCTCTCTCTCTCTCTCTCTCTATATATATATATATATATATTCTTATCTTTTTGATCATCTCCTTAATTGTGGATTGATATGCATGAGTAACAACACTCGGATCTGACGTGGCATGTCGTTTATTATAACTTCCGTTGGTCACACGGATCCGGATTGTTACAGATAAAATGTTGGTGTGTGTGTAAACCCTCACGATTATACATTACAAATTTTATTATCATTCAAATCATAGAACATGAAGGGAAACAAGTATCTCATAAGCAAATTCCATGCTCTTAACGCCTTCTGAATACGCAAGATTTATTTTATTTTTCTTTGTGACTAATCAAAATCTTAATCCATGACATTACTAACAATGATTTGAACACCCCTCAAAACTTGGCATCGGTAAATCTTCTTATTACATATCACGGTATCAACGCATTATCGACCCAATCAAAGTTGATTGATAAGATATTAGTTCACGTTGTATAATGGAGGATGCTTTTCAAATCAAATCGGTGGAAATAATAAATAAAATAAAATAATTTTTAATCATGATATACCTACATGAATTAGAAACAATTATTAAGGCCATGCGTAGAAAAAAAATAGTGTTCCAACCTTGGGGCAAACAAAAATGCAAGAGCAATAGAATCTTCATAATAAATCTAACTTGATGGCATTCGGTTGCGATGATCTTCGCCAAATCAGATATATTCTCCTTTACGCAAATGATAACAAGGTTGCAAGGAAAATGAATTTAAGAAAATCTATTCAGTGATGGGGCGTTGGAGAAACTTGAATCTCACATAATCATCCCAAATCGTGAAGTTAATAAGTCGAATAGAAACTCGATCTCCATAACAGAAAATTGTGTGAAAAATAAATAAAAATCATATGAAACCAACAACAAGGAAATATCACTAAACTGCTGCTACAGTCCACTCATATTAAGCTCGATTATGGGTAGGGATAAAATCGAGTGTGAATATATTCGTATTCGATTCGCTGTCGTATTCATTTTATATATATTTTAACATTCCTATTCGTATTTGTTTTAAAATGGATGCGGATATGGGTATCACTGTGACATTCGCTAATATTCGCATTTATATTCGTATACTCATTTTCGTACATAAGTATAGTAATTGATTTGTTTATAATTGTGTATAACAATATTTTGTTATTGCATTCACCATTATTGATATAGTTGTTATGAAACTACTATATTTGTTATATCTATTTTATGTGTAAACCAATATAAGCATATATATTTTAGTTAATCTATTAAAAATTTGTGTTATTATTCGTTTTACATTCGTAGTCGTTTTTAAGGATACGATAACACATTTTCCATATCTGTCAATATTCGTATCCGTATTCGTATTTTAAAATGAATAAAAATATAATTATATCTATATTTGTATACGTATCCGACCGTTTTCATCTCTAATTGTGTGGACCTTGGGAACTGTTCGTCTGAATAGTTTATTCCATATTGTCTAATCGTGATCGGACGGTCCTAAAGCCCACAACAGTCATGCTACGGACTTGACCATCAAGGTAATTGTCCCAAGACCAGTCAAATTTTGCACAAACTTTGTATTTGAATGGGCATTGTAGATGTGACAGCTACATGTATACGTATTAATGGAGTATGGAACATCAACATGGACGATCGTGCGTCAAGTATAAGTTGACATATGTGCAATTCACAAGTTTTCTGTTCAAGGGACCAAGAGGAGTTTACATTGCATGTCTTGGATGCTCTGTTCTATCTATGGCATCGCTTTGGCATGCGGACCTTTTTGACCATTTCCTGTGCTTGACCACAACCATCTCCTCTATTCTGAAGATCAAGTTTGAATGGTTTTTTGTCCTCCAGGTTCGGAACACACCCTTAATTAGATGATAATTGAAGTCTTTTTTATGATTTACCTATTATTTGTTATTATTTGCACATTGATCCGGTAACAAACATGTAATTAAAGACAGAGAAAGTTATTGTTTTTAATGCAGCAACTAAATTAAGGGTCGTTCCGCAAGGGAGTGGGATAAGGTGGACACTGTTTATGTACAGCTGGAATGATAGGAATAAGAGAGAATGAGCAGCAACAAGGAGAATAAGGGTAGTTAGGTGATATTCTCACTTCAATTGGCACATGAGGGACAACTAATACGGCTTGTAAGTTAGTTAGATATATTGGTTGGTAAATAACCGGGGTAAGTCTGATTCATTATTAACCGTATTGGTATCGATAATAATTCTCCGGTAGAAGCACATTTCACACGTTTTATTGAAAAATCTCTCCCTTTTTTTATTAAAAACTTAAGACTTCGTAAGTTCATACATATAAGCAAGACAGTACAAGGTGGAGAATGATTTTTACTTCACGACATACTTATCACATACTGGTGCGTCGACAACGTCATGTGCTGATGTTGATCTGTCGGACATATGCAAATAAGTCGATCTTTCTCGTGAGCAGTGCCATCCCTGACATTTTGTGGGCCCTAGACAAAAGAAAAGAATGTGCCCTTAATAAATTTTCAGGGAACAATGTGCTCTTATGGAATTCCATTAAATTCTGTGCTTTCACATTGAGTTGTTCACCTTCGATTCTATAAGGGCTTGTTTTTCGGTGAGTTATTTCATCGAAAAATTGATTTTAGAAGGGTCCATTTTCATTGAGTTCTTTAACCAAAAATTTGATTCTATAAGAGTACAATAGGACAGGTACTGTTTTTACCTAAACTAAAGATTGAAGAACATGTAAAAATGGGCCCCTAATATTGATGGGCCTTGGGCAGTTGCACTCAAAAACTACCCTCAGGGACGACCCTGCTCGTGAGTTAAGCATCCGTTTTCCTCCAGCTTCTCCATATGGTATTTTCGGTCCAATCCTACCGAGTCGGATTTCGGGTCAAGTTTGTGAGTCAGAATCGTGGGCTGGGTCGAATCTGCATGGCTCAACCCAATGCTCATCCATACCTATGTCATTGCAATATCCAAATATGTTGAAATTACCTAGCTAATTTGTAGGCACATGCCAAAAGGAACTATGTTAGACACACATCCAAATTGATTCCAACTTCGAAAGGCGTACATTTTCCTAGTCTTTATCATCTCTCGTGTTTTAGCATACCGAGATGCGTCAAATTCAAGCAGTGAGCGCAATCATCTATCCCCGCCTCCATGCCCTCGGATCATCTTACCCAACAGATCCAACGACCATGCAAACATCTCACACGGGTCCCATCAAATCCATCTTCTAGAACCCTTGCCAACTAGAACCCCCACGAAGTGGCCTATATAGCACCATGTATCCGCACAATGTGTTTTTTTTACAAACCCAAGAAGGAATATGATGTAATAATCCATCTCTTCGTAAAGCTCAGAAAAAGAAGTGGAATAAGGGAAGAAAGAAATAAATAAAAGGGAATAAGGGAGTGAAATAAAAAAAATATACATGGAGTAATAAAAAGAAGAATAGAATAAAGCCTTACTCCTATCCCAATTCCCATGCCCAAGGAAAAATGGCAAAAAGAAAGCTCAATAAGTGGTCTTTGGTAAAAAAAGAAAGTCCATTCAAAGTCTGCACTCGATGCCACACACAATTCCACCCCTCTAATCTCCGCTCTTTATATAGACACGCGTCACTCCTCTCTCCTCAATCCCACCACCACCGGCATGGCCCTCTACAGGCTTTCCCTCCTCCTCCTCCTCCTCCTCGTCGTCCTACCCGCCGCCCTCTCCCAAAGCCCACAGGACTCCTCACCACCACCACTTCCGCCTCTCCGCGGCTTCGACACGTACACTAGCATCATCATCGTCGCGGTCATCGTCATCTTCTTCGCCATTGCCTTCTTCTCCCTCTACATAGGCCGCTTTACCACCACCTCCAGTACTCCCATCGACTCCCCACCCCCCTCACCGCCACCCGCCAAGCTTGGCCTCGACCCCGACGTCCTCGCCTCCTTCCCCACGCTCCTCTACTCCGACGTCAAGCACCACCGGACCGCCCCGCTCGACTGCGCCATCTGCCTCTGCGAGTTCGAAGAGGAGGAGACCCTCCGGCTCCTCCCCAGGTGCAACCACGCCTTCCACCCGGACTGCATCGGCATGTGGCTCCACTCCCACGTCACGTGCCCGGTCTGTCGCGCCGACCTCGAGGATAAGGGCGAGGTGGGTCAAGAAGGGGAGGGGGAGGACGTGGTGGTGGAGGTGTGGGGGGAAGTGGAGAGGGAGCGGTTCACGCTGCGGGTGCCTGAGAGGAGGCTGAGGAGGTGGGCGACGATGGAGGCGCCGAAGGCAGTGGCCGAGAACGAGAAGGGCTTGGAAGCGGTGGGGAGGGGGGCGAGGTCGGAGAGGTGGACGGCGGCGAGAAGGACGTGGTCGATTGGTGGAGAGGAGGAGACGCCGGTGGAGATCGTCTGCATGGCGTGATTGACCTTTTGACTTCCCATTTTTTCGTTGAAGATATTCGCCTTACGTATTCTTTCATTTTTTTTATTTTAATTTACCGGTGATGGTTTTTGTCTACGTGTACCTTTTTTCCCCTTTCTTTTATTTTTTTATTTTCTTGGATATTACCTTTGGAGACGTGTGATTATGAAAGGAAATTAGAGGGGGCATTTGTTACGTATGTGCATGTTATCTAACGAAGATATTTAAGATGGGTGTAGATAAAGATGGAAAAGTATATAAATTTTTTAAAAATATGTAACCGAGTATCATTATGGTTGTGGTTTTGAGTAAATATCGTTTGATCGACCCAATTGTTCGTGTACAAACCAACTTAAAAGGGTTGTTCTTGATTTATTTTGGGGAAATTACATATAATTTACCTTTGTAAAATCGCATAATTACATTCTAAGGCATGCACACTTTGTGTTGATGTCATGACCCTTTCAAAAGCTTCCATTTTACACTATACAAATTCTTTCATTGGTAACATTTCTAAAAACGATGGGACAAATCATACTCAAATCATGAATACTAGGAATATACAACATGTGCTTTGTTGCGGGTTAAGAATTTATTTACATATGGTTATTGATGAGGATCTTTACTATGAATTTTAAGTTATTGATATTATGAATTTTAAGTTCTCCAAAAAAATTATCATAACGTTCATATCATAAAAATTCTAAATATTTATATAAAAAAGGTTGTGCGAGTACATCAAATGCTTACTTTATTCATAAAGAAATATACATATACATGATCATTGATGTATCACATGAAGTGTGTCCTTAAAACTTAGCCCATCCATACATATACCCTAGAAAGGACGCAAAGAAGACGAAGAGCCACCAGCTCACATAAAGTGTGCACCAAATGGAAGAAAGGGAAGGTGTACATAGAGTAGATGGGACAAAAAGGGCAGGATCGAGGAGGAAGCAGACAATCTTTTCTTGCAGAAACCAAGCGTCAAATGTTGATCGACGCAACCGAAGAAGGGAAAACCCTTAGATTGCGATAGGCAGAAAAGAGCAGACGGGAGGTGGAAAAGAGGAGGGGTGCTTGTTAAGCGTAGGGAGAGGACGTACTGAAAGAAGAACAAAGGTACTCTCTTTTAGTTATTAGTATAAATAAAATGGTTATATTAGAATCAATGTGTGATTGTTTACATCTTCAATAGAAATGCTTTATAATCAATGTTGTGAATATTATATATATATATAGAGAGAGAGAGAGAGGATATAGGGAGTATGCACCCAGGTGCATGTAATTTTACATGCACCTAGGCTTATAACTTCCACTTTTTTATTTTTTTCAAAAATAGCATCATGTATATTCATCTATATATCCCTCACATATGTCATTCCAATTTCGTCAAAAACAGAGACTCCTACGCCCTCCATCTAGAATGTGTAATTTTAACGGTCTTAGAATTGTTGTAATCAACGTGTTCTAGATGGAGGGCATAAGAGTCTCTGTTTCTAACACAATTGTTGGCATATAGGAGGGATATATAGATGAATAAATGGAGCTACTTTTGAAAAAAATAAAAAAGTGAAAATTACAGACCCGTTGCATGTAAAATTACATGTACCTGGGTGCATACTCCCCATCCTCACACACACACACACACACACACACACACACACACACACACACACACACACACACACACACACACACACACACACACACACACACACACACACACACACACACACATACATATAGAAAGACTATTAAAAGATATTCTTAAAATTTTACTCTAAGCCACAAAATGTGACAACATTTTTCTCATATATGTCAACTTTATATATACATGCATTCGAACTCATATTTTAAAATGTATAATATGGTTACGTCCGAATCAATGTGTGATACTTTACATCTTCAGTAGAAATGCTTTCAAATCAATGTTATGAATATATATATATATATAGGGAAAATTTCAGATGAGGTGCACCTTTCCTTGCTAGAAGGAAAGCCACGAATCTTGGCCGTCTGATCTATATCTACGGCTATAATATGTCTGTTTTCAGTCATGCGAAACCATGTGAAACCACTCAATAAACCACTCCCGATATTCTATTTTTAGTAAACTAATTCATTTAAGACGTAATCAAATATGTTAAAATCGCATGGTTGTCAAAAAGTATTCTACTTCCTATTTTTAGATACGTCATGCATCATTTAGTGTACTTAATTATCCCATATTTTACGGTAAGTGGTTTTGTGTAAATAATTTTATTTCATTTTTTTCGTTTAATATTTTGTATTCTCAGCCGTTCTTCGTCACGGAAGATCCATCATCTTCATCAGATGATGATTCTGCATCCGAGTTTATGTCTAACTATTTTGAAGAAATCTACCAGGTCCGTACATTATATTTATTTGTTGTTGTAATTATTTCATTTTGATGTACATTATCATGTTCTAAACAGGATAATAGCACCATAGATACAGGTCACGACAATTCTGATATCGGTTCTCTCCATCCAGGTGTTGTTCTTTCTTTTCTAAATCTTCATTTTAATATAAATAATATGATTTTTATGTATCCATTTCATTCATTCCTTATAGGATTCACAATTTTATTTTCTATTGTACTATATTTACCAATATGTTACATAACCATGTTTTTTACAAAATAATACATATTTCTAGTTTACTATATTTCTTCATATTTTTCAATATATTAGTTTCATATAATATATGTAATTTCAATATCCAGTGCAACTTATGAGTATTTATTTTACTTTTTATTGCTCTTGAATACTATTTCCTACGACAGTATACAGAATTTCACTTTATTTTTTTTCTAGGATAAATTTCTGAAGCTCTTTATTCCAAAGATATTACAGAAGAACGTCTTCCATATATTGAGGTAATGAGACACTAAATAATTATCTATTATTAATTATGTTTTTTGAGAATTTATGTCTCTGCAATTTTTATATTAGGATTCTGCTGCAAACATTATATATTCAGAGTGTGTAGAAACTGATACATCCTTTGCAGGTAATAATATTATTGTGTAAATTTATTAATGATGCAAACAATAATATTAATATGTTTTCGATTATATTTTAAATAATGCAGTTGATCCAAGTTCCCCTACTGCAAATTGTCATAATTATCAGCATATACCCAATGTTGGTATGGTTTTTGGTTCCGTTGAACATGTGTATAATTTTTATGAAGCTTATGCTACAAAAGAGGGATTCAATGTACGCAAAAGTAGCACAAGACATAGAGTTGATAAATTAACTAAAAATAAGACACTTGTGTTTAAGAGTTTTGTTTGTTGGAAAGAAGGAAAATCAAGAGCTTCTTCATCATCAAGAGGTGCATACTCAGTTGAAAGTGATTTCAGCGATGAAAGTATGTTTGAAAGATCGGAGAGAGCTGTTGGTGTTGTTCGAACTGGGTGTAAGGCCATGATGTCGGTTAAATATAGGTTTGATGATCATGATTGGATAGTGTTTTCTTTCAATGAAGAACACAATCATAACCTAGTATCCCCCAGCAAACGGTTGTATCTTCGTGCCAATAGAAAGTTTTCTAAAGCTGCTAAAATGCTTATCAAGTCCATGACTGATGTTAATATTCCCGCCTCAAAACAATCGGCATTTTTGGATAACGGCTTCATTACAAACAATAAAGTTGGTGGCATTGTACGTGATATATACAACCTTAATAGGGATGAGAGAAGACGTCGCGATGGTTTGGACGTAAAACTTGTGTTAGATCTCTTTGATAATTGCAAAAAGTTGACGCCTGAATTTTTTTACTCATATCGAACTGATGAGGATAATAGGCTCACCCATTTATTCTGGTCTGACAGTGTATCCATTGAAGATTATAAGGTTTTTGGCGATACAATTTCTTTTGATACGACATATAGAACCAATGAATACAAATTAATATTTGCCTCTTTCTGTGGAGTTAACCACCATGGTTGCTCAATTGTTTTTTTGTAATGCATTTATAAACAGAGAAACAACATAAAGTTTTACATGGTTATTTAATCAATTTCTTGAAGCTGGTAGAAAACACCCTATTTCTATAATTACTGATGAAGATCCAGCAATATGTGCTGCAATCCGTCTTTCTTTTCCTAACACTGTTCACAAGTTTTGTACATGGCACATTATGACAAAGTTGAAACTTAAACTGGGTAGAATGAAGGAAATTGTCAAGGCTCTTAAAACATTCAGCAGACTTGTTTGGCGGAGTGAGTCTATTGATCAATTTGAAGATGGTTGGTCAGCAACCATATCCGAGTTTGGATTGCTTGAGAATAAATGGTTATCAGAGAAGTATAACATAAGACGCAAATGGATAGATGTATATACAAATGACACATTCTTTGCTGGGATGCGTAGCACTCAAAGGAGTGAAAGTATGAACTCATTTTTACAGAATTCTATTACTAAACAGAATACTCTTTTAGAGTTTGTTTCCAGATTCCAGACAGCTATCCAGAGGTTAAGAGAACGTGAGAATGACATGGATCATGATTCAAAGATTAGAAGGCCTAAGTTAAGAACCAAATAGACTTTGTAAGAACAATTGGTTGATGTTTATTCGAAAAGGATTTTTTACAAATTTCAGAAAGAGTTGCAGGAGTTAATGATGTTAAATGTTCGTGTTTCTGAAATCAAAGATGGATTGTCATGTTACAATGTTTCTTCAATTGACAAGTCTGTAAAAGATAGAATAGTTTCCGAAATATATCGGTCTGATTATCTATCTTGTGAATGCAAAAAAATGAAATTTCAAGGAATACCATTCATGCACTTACTTGTTGTTATCAAGTTCAGAGGAGATTCATTTCTTTCTAATTCTTTTATCATGCCCAGATGGACCAGGAATATTAAGAGTTCTGGTAATTATCCAATCTACAACCAAAATCCACAACATGAAAGGTCTGGACAATTAAATAATATTTGCTCTCAGATTGTGGCTGAAAGTAGCGTAGAATATGATGACATTTTTTTCTCGTCAAAGCAAAGCTTGTGAAATTGCTCAAAGAAGTTCAAAGTTTAAATGCAAAAAAAAAAGATTATCAAATGTATCACAAAATCTACCTCATTTGGAATCTCGTGATAGTAATAATCATGTTCTTGTTCCGGTTACTGCAAAAACTAAAGGTAGTGGAAGGGGAGGAAGATCAAAAGGTTCAGGTAGTCATCGAATATCTCAACAAGAATTAAAAAGAAATAGAGGCAGGCAGTACAAAGCGTGCATGAAGTACAATGTTGGGCGTGATTATAGGAATTGCCCTTCAAACAAGATTCAATCAACTTCAGACCGGTATGAAGTGTTAAACAGTATATATTTTTTATATATTTCTATTGTTTTTAAAATCTGACAATTTTTACATTCAGTGATGATTCAGGACAGTCAGAATGATAACAAATATATTGTAAATTTCTTGCATGCTAGATGGTATATTTTTTTAACACTTTATTTCATTATTATATTTTTATTCATATATTTAGATATCCTTTTTTCTTTCTACAGAGTTTACTCAGGGGAACATATTTCGGATATCACATACACAATTATTTAAAATCAGCATGGTAAGTTACATATTAAAATTGTATATTTTTTCGATTTATTATATTCAATCAAGCTTAGTGATGTAGTGCCCTTTTTCTTTGTAGGATCTTTTTGATCAAGATGGAAGAGTACATAGTTGCAGCCTTTAGAAAATACAGACTGATATTTTAAGACCATATTTTTATGTATTTTTTCATAAATCATGGTGTTGATTGATTTATATTGATTGTATGATCTGATGTTACTCAAACAATAGATGGTCATTATTGATTTAGTGTTATATTTTTGTAATTTGTGCAAACATTTGAATCTAATATCTACGAAGTAATAGTCAGACCTTGTATGTATCATATTGGTACGGGTGAATATTATTATCTGACAAAAAGTTTTGTGGTCGTCAAACGACACAACGTTATTCATGAAAAACAAGATTAACTAAATAAATAGCATTCGTGGATTTTATTGTTGGTAATGATTAAGAATCCTTTTCGGTGTTGTATTTGTCATACAGATATAGTAAAATATAACAAAATATAGTAATATATTATAAGTGTAATATTGTAAAATAAAGGAATATAATGTACAATATGATACAACATATTATATAGCCACATTCTTATTGTATTATAATGTAAAATATATGTCGGCTGATTTATGTTTCAAGTTATCTTCAGATTGTTAACGCTAACTAATCAATTGCGGTAATTTTTAAATTTTCAAGAATATATTATTTATTGAATCGACTTATATGACGTTATCTTCAGATTGTCCACATCATAATTAAGTTAATTCTACATACTAGACCCATATATCCATTAGATTCGAATTTAGAATTTCATCATTATATCGGAGAATGTACTCAAATCCATTTAATATATAATGATCTTTGTATAATGTTATTACAATAGAGAATATCAAACGTACTATTAAATGATTATAGGTACATAATCATACTTTTTATGATGAATCAAATGATTTAGATATAATGGAAAAATATGAATTCTTAATGTATTTCATTGATGTGTAAAACAATCAATTTCAGTATTGCAGCCATGTTGCAATTATTGTAAAATATAGTAACATATATTAAAATATATCATATTATTTTAATTTTTGCAATGGTAAATGTAAGACCAATACAGTAAATTTAAACATTATAATGTAAAATTTGAATAAATAAATTATGGACCAAAATACATTTAGTTTTGTAATGTTAACATATATGTCGATTGGTTTATTTATCGTATTATCTTCTTATAGTTAACGGTACCTTCTCACTTCATGACATCATTTATATAATCTTAAATATATTATGCACCAACATTTTATACAGTTAAATTATAATGATTTTACATATGAATTTACAGCTATCTGCATATTACAAAATATAAGATCATCAAACAATACAATTCATTCATAATAGACGGTATAAAAGACGTAACATGGCTGAATTATGTAAGGTAAACAAAATAAACAAACCAACATGTTAAATATTCCAGGAAATACTTCTAAATACAAACCAAAGTTATCTTTCCAGGAAATACTTATAAACACAAACTACTAAATATTGTTTCAGAAATCTAAATGTCAACACTGTTCAACATCTATGAAATATTTTTTTGGTGTTGTCATGAAAACACCATACACCATCATCAGTCAATTAATTTCCAGCTTCATTATCAACGTGTCCGCATGTCAAAAGAGTACATGCGATTTCTGCCCTGAATCTTGGAATGTCTTCATAGCTGAAGTCCAGAGCCCTCCCTTCACACAAGTACTCCATTGTCTTCATCACGTAGACACCGCAATCCAAGCTGTGAGGAGGTTGTTACGGGCTGTCAACCACATATATTATCTCCCAGTCATTCATTGTTTCGTCCACCAGGTTCATGCCAAAGCATTCGCACATCCAGCCATTCTAAAAAAATAACTTATTAATTTCCATTGTAAACATAAGATGTTTTCAATAAAAAAACATATTGTAAATAAACATACCCATTTTTGAGCATCTTTTTTTGTGAAATTTTGACCCTCTCATCGAGTTATATGCATAGAATTTCTTCGATGTGAAGTCTGTGACCAAAAGATGCCAGTGATTCTAGGTATGAATAACTGTGAAAACTTTAGACAATCCAATCAGCCTTTCATCTTCCAACTCATGAAGGATGTCCATATTATTGATCTCTTCCTTTGTAGCACTATCAACCGTATTTACAAAATATTGCTGCATATAGAAGTTGAAAGTATTATGATTTATTTGGAGATTTATATGTGATTGAAGTGACTAACCATCTTGTAAATAGGCATGAATAGGAACGTGATCGTGTCACCGGTACAATATCTATGTCACAGAACATCTATGAACATTTCCAAAATCTATATTCCAAGTAAATAAATCATCAGAGTATTTTATGGTTTATATATAAATCTGAATTAAAATAATGTGATTACGCTATCTTCAATCATTTTCTCATATAAGAAATGATGTATCTCTTTTCCCTTGAAAAAAAATCCAAGAGGTGTGAAGTATGTGGCGTTGAACCTGTAGTTTTGAGCAGAATAACATTAAATTGTAATTACAAATTTCTATAAAACATAAGTTCTTATCTTAAATCACAACTTACTTGTTCGCCGGGTCTCTTAGGAAATCCTGAATCAATCTCCTTTGATCCTCGGTTATGTTAGCATATCCGATAAAGTCAGTCGCATGATCACAGAGATACTGTAATGTTTTTATATATATTATTTTTAGAAGTTTAGTCATTAAAACTGTAAATATGTCATATATATTCTCTGTAGGAACTATAAATCATTGTATGATTAATAATCAAGTTCAAATAGACACCTCGTGGTCTATTTCACTTGTAATAGTTTCTCTTGTTTCCCTTGCATCTCTTTTTGTTGTATTCCTCTCTTTGACTCTTTTTATCAACGAGCTAGGATGTACTTCTGATCTCTCCTTTCTTCTCTTCCTTTGTGCGATCTTATTTTTATCTATGACAACGGACTCATGCTCCACGATTCCAAGATCAAAACATGGAATACACTCTTTTTTGGATAAATTAATTTCTCCTTCTTGTTCTGTATCCAACTTGGTGACAATTTCAGAAATGCTTTCCACCACAAGTGTATTTTTCTGATCATCAACCTCAGTGAGTTTGTTCTCTCCTTCCATTATCAATTTCTCATTGATTTCTTTGTCCACTTCAGCTGGAGTTGCTTTTTCCAATTTCCCTCTCAGTTCTTCATTATCCATTTCCAACCTTCTTAACTGAATTTCATAAGCTGTGATTTTGGCATCCTTATCTTGATGTATATCATTCAGCTCTTCTATTAGCTTCTGCAACCTGTCTATTTCTTTTGAAAATTCATCACACATGCATTGCTTGTCAGTCCCTTTTCCAGCACGAATGTTAGTTTCTTTATTTAGACTTTTTACAATTTGAAATTCTGCCCTCTTGTATCTCCCTCTCCTTGCAGGTCCATCTTCAGGCACTTCTATTCGGGATTGGAGGTTTATCTGTGGCCTTCTCAATGAGAACCCGTATTGAATGAATCTTTCATACGGGAAAACATATTCATCTGCTCCTATTTTAAATATTTCATTTTTTGTAGATGCAAACCTCCTACAATCTGATACATTTGTAGTTTTTAAAAAAAGGTATGTCAACTTTAAATTACTATCATTTACAACATTAAGTCATATATAGTATTATTTATGTGCATATACTATTTCATACCTGTTCATTGGTGAGTGAAGCGATTCTCCTTGATAAACCTTTTATTGAGCCTGCCCATTTCTGTATCCTTGGACGTAGATCTCTGTTGACGACAAGATCTTTGCAACAGTATTCTAACATCCAGACCTATTATAATTTTCAAAAATATCTGATTAGTTATGATTTTATAAATTATTATACAATAACATGTTTACTTATGTATAGGCATGCTACACAACCCGTAAGATATCCAAGTGTTGTTCTTGACGATCCTTGCCTCCTCTAATGTATTCTATGCAATACATCTTCCATGTTGAACAAAATCATTTTTGCTACAGCGTCTGACCAGTTAAAAAATCGGGTATCTTCCAAAGATTCAATGTAATGGAGTAAATCTCTTGGGAAAGAGTATCCACAATCTGGGAATAAGAACGTGGAATACATGAACAATATCAAGCAAGTAACGTAAATAGCCACCGAGTCATCATCATCTCTATCGTAGAAATCTATCAAAATATTGACTAATTTCTTCCTATTGAAAATCATTCCAGAATCAAATATCCCCTCTGAAATATAGCTCTTCCACTGTAGGTGTCTGCCCTTCACAGTCACTGCAAAGCCTGTGCTTGGAATTCCTAATATTGCTCCTATGTCTTCGTCCATGAAGTTCAGAACCCGGTTCCCAAATTTAAATTGGCGTCCTCCTTGATATTGTTCAACAATCCATTGCAGAATCCTCCTTTGGATATCAACCTTTCCAATGTTTATTAATTTCGAGAATGCAGTCTTATTAATCAGACATTGTTGCTTTGCTGTTTGTCTATGAGCATCTATGAATTGAACAAAATGCTCCACAAAGCATATATGCTGTATGTAGCCCTTACCTTTAAAGAAGTAAACACATTCTTATAGTAATTTTGTATAAAACACATAAAACAGATTAAACAATAAGAATTTACAAAATTATCTGAAGGGATTTGTAATTTGTATCTTATTGTCATATTTTTCAGTCATGCACTCTTCAATAGCCGCATCTTCTATGTCAGGTATTTTACTCATGCCTTTACCCTTCACTATAATTCACAAATAACAAATACATTATATTTTTAGAAGACACGTAATGATTTAGTTTTTAATTAATTTCATGTACCTTTCATCACCAATGAAATTGTGCGGTTTGAATCAGCAGCTTCCTTCACATTGTCCTCATCAGAAGAATTTCCGCTTAAGTTTTCTTTCATTTTTCTTGGTCCCCTTATTTCATCGAAATCTGATTCGTTGCAGCTCATCTCTACAATATTTTCATTTTAATTTCTTATATGTTAAAACATCATAAATAAACGTCTAAAATATGCATCTGTAATTTTAATATTATACAGCAGACATGAATGTTGTTGTTAACATTTTATCTTTTGCTTTCGCGCAGCAGTATAACTAAGTTTTATTGTTTACAGGTTTTTTTACTGTCATAATTTTGCAAAGATCATTGTAACGAGATATGAATAATCTGATGATTTAAAAATCCATCCTTTGCAATTAAAAGATAATTTCATGGTTAAAATATATACAGTTCTCTCATGCATTTTCTATGGTGACGATTATTTTTTGTGAATCCAAATACTAAGAAATCTAATCAATATAGCATTTTAGAGCTATATCTAACCTGGTTGTCTTCTTCTTAGTTCGTCGTCTTCGTGCCTTTGCCGCCGTGGATCGAAGGTGACAAACCCCCTAGGGTTCTTGAGTCGCCAATGTCGTTCGGAGAGGGAGGGAACTCTGTTTCCGTCACCTTGTAACTGAAGGCGGAAATCACGGTGATAAAGTCTTCCTATATATTACTTTAAGTTATTTAAGCCAAACTAATTATGTAGTTGTATAATCAATATTTAATAGTAGATTGTATTAGCTAAAAATAGAAACTTATTATTCTCAAATAATCCTATACTCTCAAATTTCAAAATTTTTCCCGTCATTGTTCATTCCACAACATCTTTAGCTTCTTCACGTTTCCAGGTATGAATTCTTTCATCCTTCTTCCAATTTTTCAATGTTATTCTTTATAAAAATTTAAAAGAGCTTTTTTTGCATCGTTGTTAGTACATAGTATTCATTGATTCATTCAAAAATAGATTTATTAGTTAAATTTCGTAAGATCAATTTGTCTTATATCATGCTAATTGAATGTTTTTCAAAATTTATTATCTATCAAAAGATGTTTTTTATTAAATCGAACCCCTGTTAAGGGATCGTTTTATTTTCTATTAGATAATGTATTTTTTATAATGAATAATGAATATTTATAAAGTAATTCATTTATTTAACAAGTTCATGATTTATTATATAGTAAATTTCATCCTCTAATTATCTTAAGATTCATAACATTAAATTTTATTTTGATATTGTATTTTTTACGTTATAAAATATATTTTATCGATCAACTTTGTATTTCAAAGTTACATATTGTAATATACGTGATATAATTTACTGGTTCGTTTTGTAGTAGTTTGTATTTTAATGAACTCTAATGTACTGTAATGTTATATTTTGTAAATCTATGTAAAGTAAAGTAAACCCAACGCTCTTATCACTTGTGAATTCAAAATTTTACTCAAGTTCGATTAATACTGTTAAGTTTTTTATAGAAATATTTCTCTTTGAAACTTGTTTAAAAAGGTAGAGTTCTTGATGCACATATTGTGTTTTATGCTTTCTCATATAGTAGTTTTCGGAGACATATCTCATTAATTTGATCAAAAATGTAAATTAAATGACAATTATTGCATATATGTGAGTATTTATTATGTATTCCTTTGCATTGTTTTGTATTGTAGTACATATTATTGTAATTATTAGTAATTTAAAGTAACACATTGAGCTTATCAGATTACATGTCGTAGGTTTAAGGTAAGTTTTACTTATAGTGTGAAGCTTTGTTATAGGAATTTTTCATTTGGTTATGATAGTAAGAGTTAAAATTGTAGATGCAGAAAATGTGTTGTGGCTTGTTATATTGTAATTGGAAGTGTTATATATCATATATTTATTTACAATTTCGTTATAACTGGCAACAATTTCACAAAGTCATGGATTTCTTTTGTATTCTTTTGCAGTGTATTGTATTGTGTGTTAATAATTTGTAAATCTTAGTAATTTAATGTACACAGACCGACAATAACAGATGCAAATATGTATGCTCTTTTCGAGATTGAACTATATTTCCAACTTGCAATACAATATAACAAATATGTGTGTTTCCATTATATTGTATTATACAACAAACATATATCATATTATCAAGATATTTCTCATTATAATGTTAGTAATTGTAAGTCCATTAACAATTTTTGAATGTATGTCAGCATTTTTGTTGTATTCCTTTGCATAGTTTAGTATTGTAGCCCTTATTTTTGTAAATTGTAGTAATTCTAAGTACCACATCGAGCTTAACAATTTTTGTATTGTTATACAGGTCGTACGTTTTTGGTAAGGTTATAATTTATTTTAGGTATGTTTTATATTAGTAATTCGAATTAAATGTAGAAGTGTTTAAATTTCAAAAAATTTCAAAAAATTTTATTTTATGTTAAACGCTCATTGTCCTCCTCAATCTTAGCTAATTAGTTAGTTCGAATACCACTCCTACCTTTTCCTTGGTGGTTTTAATCTCATCCATTAGATCCCCATCTTACGGTCATTATGAGTGGCTTTCCAAGCACCCAGGAAAGGTGCACCTCATTGGAAGGGCCCTATATATATATATATATATATATATATATATATATAGGATTTCTTTCAAATAGGACGCAGTCCTTCCAAAGCTAAGGAAGGCCAACCCCTTTTTTGTATAAAACATGATGACATTAGTATAATACATATACAGTTTTGTATTATAATGTGCAGTTTTAATGTTTGTATTATAATGCGCAGTTTTGTATGCGGCTTTCTATTTATAACGTGCACCTATAATACAAACTATATACGTATTCTACTAAAGTGCCATGTTTTATACAAAAAAGGGGCGGCCTTCCTTAACTCAGGAAGGACTGCATCCTATATATATATATATATATATATATATATATATATATATATATATGGATTTAATGGGGCAGCTCCCTGGGGGCAGCCAACATGGCTACCCCACTCCCCTATATCGGCATTTTTTTTATTTTTTCTGAAAAATATCGCCATGTCTATTCATCCCAATATTCCTCATATACGCTATTCGAATTTCGTCAGAAACAGAGACTCATACGGCCTCCATCTAGATGGTGTCGATTTAAAAAATCATGTCACCGTTAAAAAAATGACTGTCTTGATGGAGGCCATAGGAGTCTCTGTTTCTGACGAAATTCGAATGGTGTATGGAGGGATATAGGGATGAATATACATGGCGATATTTTTCGAAAAATAAAAAAAACGCCGATATAAGAGAACATGACAACCATGGGGGCAGCTCCATTAACCCCCCCGCTCTCTCTCTGTATATATATATATATATATATATATATATATATATATATATATATATATATATATATATATGAAAAGGGAGCCTACACCTAAGGGTGTAGGTAACTCCATGTATCAGACTCTTTTTTTTTTATTTTTTATTTTCAAAAAGAAGCCTTGGAGGAATTATATCACCATATATCACCTAGATGTCGTTCGAACTTCAACTTAATACAAAATTCTGTCATCTCCATCAAGACCATCAAACTTTAAGATCTTAGAATTATTGAAATTGATCATTCATAATGGAACATGTTAGGAGTGTTTGTTATGCATGAAACTTGTAATATATATTCTCCTTAATATATTAAGTAAATTCCCCTAATGTTTCTATAAAAACACAAAAATAATGAAAAAAAAGGTCAGGTGCAGAGAGTTACCTACATCTTGGAGCATGCAAATGGGGTGTAGGTAACTCCTTGCATCTGATCTTTTTTTATTTTTATTTTTAAGAAGGAAATAATAGGGGTATTTACTGAAAATATTGAGGGGAATATGTGTTTTAATTTCATGTAAAACAACATTTCTAATATGTTCATCTAAAATGGGTCAACTAATTCAACAATTCTAAGCTTGTTAAAATTTGATAGTCTTGATGAAGATGATAAAATTCTAAGATTAAATTGAATTTGGAATGACGCCATAATGACATATTATGATATAGTTTTTTCAATGTTTCATTTCAAAAAATGAAGGAAGCACGTGAATGTAGATTTCACTTTGAGATGATTTAAATATATATCACATAATATACACGAAAAAATATCTCTTAGATCATATTATTCATACCAATTATGTTGATACTAAACATATAATTAATGGTGTATCTTAAGGTATTTTATCCCAAGAAAGGGTATTTCGAATTTTGATGAGGAAGTACGTCAGCGACATATCACACATTTTGTGTGTGTGTGAGAGAGAATAAAATTCGATTGACTGACTGGCAGCAAGCATCTTAACATCTTGGAGAGATGTGAAAAACATAGTGATTAATTCCTTTAATCATATACATTTTTAGAAATAAAAGGGTGACCTCACGAGTTGGGAATCACAACATAAAATTTATTTTAATATAAGAAAGTTTACGTGATGGATTACCTGGACTCCCACAGACTAAGGAGAGATTTACAATGCGATGCAACATTTTCCGAGTAAAATCCTTGGTTTTTAAAAATGAGCTCGTTTCTCGTCAGTCAAATTGCCCACAACATTACAAATGGTTTAGCGACGCCGTCCGATGAGTTGCCACCAACCCTTCTTATCATTCCCCAGAATGCTGAAAATTTGTCTGCATCCACCCATGGAATTGCCATTTCTCTCCGTACTTTCTCCGAGGCCTCACATTTGAAGAAATTGTGTTCTGAGTTCTCCTTCTAACTCCCACACCTGTCACATGTCATCTCTTGGAGACCCAACAGTCTAGATCTCCGCACTTTGTCACAAAGCTCGTCTCTCCGCAAGCACCAGAGGAATACTTTTATCCTGCTTGGTATATTGCACGCCCAAATGATCTTCACGTCCTGACAAAGATCAAGATCTTGTCCCCCTCCTCCATTCCTCAACTCCCCATAAAATTGTTTGACCGAGAATCTTGCAGCAGTCCACACATAGTGATCCCTTATCTGAGAGAAATCCTCAGTGAAAGGAACCACCACCTTTAATCTATTCAGCTCCTCCATCCTTCTTTCTGAGAGCACCGCAGTAAAATTTAGACTCCACTCTCCCAAAGACGCAACCTCCCTTAAAGTGACCTCCTTCGACACTGCCAATGCAAAGAGTCTTGGAAAGCATGTCTCTAAAGTTCCTTCTCCCGTCCAATCATCCCTCCAAAATCTAAATCCTCTCTCATCCTCCAACTTCGGCGAAAACCTACCAGAAATAATTGGTAGGACTTCACGAACTCCTTTCCATCATGGAATCTCAAATTCTGAAAATAGTAACAGATAAGTAATTGTATATTTAGCATTGCTAATGATATATAAATTTGGTCATTAATCTGTAGTATAAAAACAACTCAGCAACGAATAATCTTTTTCATTATATAACAACGAATGATATAATGATCGAGATCCAATTTGTTGTAATGCCATATGCAATTGCAAGTAAATATATAGCTATATTTATATACAAAATTGATGTAAATACATATTTACAAAATGGTATTTATATACATATATGGAGTATGTCAATAACTATTACCATGTATATGTAATATTACCTTATGTTTAGACATATGGGAATAATATAATTTGTATGTGTACACGTTGCATGTTTCATATAACCCACCTTCTGTGTGATTTGGACATATAAGATCATGTATAAGTTGAGAATATATGACATTCACGGGATTGATCCACTATGACAAAATTGAGCTAAAGTGATTTTATTTCAAAATCTGTCTCTAAATTAACCATTGTTAAATATATAATGACGATATTATTCATTGCAAAATGAGTTTTTCTACTCAAAATTAGCAACGAATATCATATATGTCATTATATCATCAACAATGATCCATATAACGATACTTATGCGTTGCTTTTTTTTCAAAATATCACCTAATCATCGCTATTTTTTAGTTCAAAATTTAGCGACAATTAATTAGAAGTTTGAAAATTAGCAATGAATAAGCATCGCTATGTGGACCGTCACAGATGATATAATGACATATTCGTTGCTAATTTCGAGTACGAAAAATCATTTCGCAACGAATAGAACGGAAAAATTATCAAATAATTAGGTTTTGGCTCCCAAATAACCAATGCGTGCATTATCTCCTTTTGAATTCCCATCTATCGTCGTTATATATTTAACAATGACTAAATTAGTGGCGAATTTGAAAAAAAACCGTACTATAGCTCATTTTTTTTACTGAATCAATTCAAGAAGAGCGCATGCTTGAGATTTTAGACAAAAATATGTATTGTTAATACTTAAAGTGTATCAAGAAAAGGGCCTCTTTACATGTCACAAGCCTATAGATGTCCCGATCTACTGAGATGCTGATCATGCTGGATGTCCAATTGATAAGAAAGCCACCGATGGTTTCTGCACATATATTAATCGGAATTTGGTCACCTAAAGAAGTAAGAACCATGTTGGTGTAGCTCGATCTAATGTTAAACTAAGTACAAAGCAATGGCCCAAGCCATTATAGCGATGATGTGGATGAAGTCCCGAATGATCTTCACTTACTAGATCCAAGCCCCACGATTATGAGATGGGACAACTCCACCGCTCTATACTACTGAATGAGGTCCCTTGAATGTGAATTTCGTGCAATCGGATTTTCAAATGACATGATTTTTTTTAGGTGAAACTGATGATTTTAGCTTGTTAAATGCATATTGAATTCATGCTTCAATATTTGGTAGCATACCTAACTTTTTGAAAAAGGATTCATTGAAAAATATTGTGTTTTATATACTGTGGAGTTAATCTTGTAAAATGCTTCTATGATTTTCTAAGGCGATAATTGCGAACATTATGTTTTGCTTCATTTTAGTGTCTGAGGTACTCTGCGAGTTAATTGACCGAAATGAATTATTATGATTACGTAGTTTTGGGGGCAATATTACAATTAAAGTAAATTTAAGTTTTTGTACTTAAGAAAGCGTATCCCTGAGGGCAAACAACTTATTTCCGAAATAGATTAAAGGGTCTAAGATCACCGTGGAAACTTAAAATCACCATTTGGTAGTTTGTTTAGGAATAAATACTGTCAATTTTCAATTTAAGTACCTGGCCTATTAGCTCAGTTTGTTAGAGCGTCGTGCTAATAACGCGAAGGTCGCAGGTTCGAGACCTGCATGGGCCAATTTTAGCTTGGTATTTCTGTGTTATTTTGTAGGTATTAAATATAAATTAATAATGGAAAGTTACAATATCATATTCGTAAGTTTTCTTATGGAAACTTCCTCTGTCCGATCCGTGGTTATATAGACTGATTTTGGCATTTATCTTGAAATGGATACGTAATGGATATATTTTGATATCCATAAATATTTGTATTAGTATATCTATTTTCAAATATAACATTTTGTAGTTATGTTAATACTATCTTATGTAAATTGATACATTTTTCACCGTATTTGATATAATCGTTACATTTATATCCTTATATCATTTATAATAAGGCATCCACTATATGTGTATTTAAGCTACTCTATAGTATATTTGTTATTATTTGTCTTCCATCTCTATCCAATTTATATTTGTATTCATATATATATATTTCTTACTATTTGTCTTCGACCTCTATCCAATTTATATGTGTATTCATTTTTTAGGATATAGTAATATATTTTCATATATGTTAGTATATGCATCCAAATCTATATTTGTATTTAAAATGGATAACGACAACGTAATACTTATATTCGTATTCATACCCGATTGCTTGCATCTATAGAAACATGTGCATCCACAGGCGCAACGTGATACAGATACATTCGAATCCATCCTCCATCATTTTCATTTTTAAGTGCATATGGGTATGTACTTTTGATTATGGCCGATACTGATAGGGTGTGATTTTCTATTTCGTTTGCGGATACATGGATGGAAATATATATATTATTATCATTCTTTTTGAGGATATGATAAATATACGAATACATTTTTTTACAGATACTGATATGAATACAAATTTAAGTTTGAGAATAACCTAAGATATATCTGAATAGAGGTATAAAATTCCGTGTAGACAACTCTACTTAATTGTGGGAAAGGCTTTGTTATTTGTTGTGTTGATATGGATATATGTATCACCAAATCTATACATGTATATTATATAGACATACATCAGTATGTGTGTAGACATATATCTAAATATTTTACATGTATATGCATTACATTCACATATTTTATCGTGTACTTAACTATATCGGTAGTTGAATTCGTCCATTTGATCCTCGTGTTATGACATTCAACCTAATTCTTGCTTCTCTCTCCCTGTTCGTTCAAAAATTGAAATTGTTCTTCCCAAAACCATCTCAACCCCAAACTTTTAACAAACTTCATAATATAGTTGATATGCTCACCTTACCAATCATGAGATAAGATAAGAAGCTAGCCCATAATCTTCTTGGACTGGGTTGGGGTTCTTCCGCAACGCTTGCCATCTTTTCGGGAATAGAATTTATAGTAATAACAAGTAAAGGAGGGAGGAAGGACCAAGGTTGCAAGCACATATGAGAGGGATATCACTGAAGAGCCCAATTAATGAAATTATATTTGTCAACTTTAGCCTGTGATTAGCGCTTCATCTCACTAGCTAGATCGGATTTTCATCCTTTGGGATGTTTGGGATCCATACTTTGTTGGATTTTTTTATTGTTAGCCTTAATTCTGAGACCAACCATATTTTATAAGTCATATGTGTCTTCCTTATATTTTGCACTCTGGATTTTATCTATATTTTCATTTTATTCCATATTTTTCTACTTTGAAAATACCCAAAAATATTTGTAATGTTTAAAATTACAAATTTTTCCCTATATTTCTATTGTATAGTTTACAATTTAAAATATTATTTTCCCTCCCCTTTTTATCGTTGCACACATATATTATAGTTATCTTGTTTTATTTTGTTATATAAATATATACTAAAATATAGTAAAAAATTAAAAATTCATAAAATTACAAAGAAATTGAAATTTTAAGAAATCAATTGAAAATTCGAAAATACTTAAACAAATAAAAACACAACCATTTGCATTGATGCATGTGACACATAGGCTTACAAACATGCATTCCACACCTATTTAATGAGTTGCCTCTTTGAGTTCAGCCCTAAAGCTTACCTAGGTCAATCAACAATCAAATTTTCTTTAGATTATACATCTTTATTTGTTTTGATACCAGGAGATCATCACACTACACTGACAATGTCATAGCTTGTTATTACCATTTAGTGAAAACTTTGTATTGGATTCCGACTAGGGTAACATCTTGGTGCATTTGCATTGATTACATACACCTGAATACATCAATGAAGAATTAATGTTTTCCTTTTCCATTCATTGACTAAATCATCAAATTGCCATCATGGAAAGAATACTCCTATTTTCTAGATGGAAACTATTGGCTACAACCAAATAGTCGTTTCTCATGAAGACTAAGAAAAAACAATTTTTACATGATTGTGTATGATTTTAAATGGATGCTATTTGGATTGTGTAATGCTCCCCCAACATTATATATTTACATGTTTTCCGTCTTCACGAACATGGTCGATAATTTTTTAGAGGTCTTTACGAATGACTTTTGGTCTATAGTAACTTGTTCAACCACTGTCTCTATTACCTTGATCTTTTTATTCAAAATGTTGTGAGGTAAATCTTATCCTCTCATGTGAGAAGAGTCACTTAATGATGGCTGAGGGATTTTGTTGGACTATATCATCTCCAAACATGGTATAGAGGTCAATTCAGTCTAAGTGGAAGTGACAAAGAACACGATCCGCCAAAAAATACGAAGCAAGTTTTGTCTTTTCTAGGGCATGTCAGTTTCTACTGGCATGTCATTCAAGACTTCCTAGAGATTGCTCGATCATTGGCTGAGCTACTAGCCAAAAACATGTAGTCTATTATAGATGATAAGTGTCTTATGGCTTTCTACACCATGTTTTTGGGACATAATCATTTGTCGATGCTCTTGTCCTGCAGTCACCTGATCCAATTTCTTCCTTTTGATTATGATTGATGCTTTTTATTTCGTTACGTGAGAAGTTATGGGATAGAGGAGAGATGCCATCCCATATGCTATAGCGATTATGCCAACAAAACTCTGTATGATAATAAAAAAAATTACACCATTACTGAAAATGAAATGCTTACACTGGTGTTCATGTTTGATAAGTTTACACATTTCTGAAACTAAGGTGATTGCCTATACACATCACTCAACCTTGAGGTTTCTAATGGAAAAGAAAGATGCAAATACACACCTTCTAATATGGATATTTCTTCTCCATGAATTCAATATTGAGATTAAGAATAAACCTGAAGTAAAGATGTAGTAATTGATCATCTTTCCATAATGAAACTAGCAGAAACTCTTGAGATGGATACTCTTGAGATAGCTGAATTCAGAGAGGAGGCAATTCTTTTAGTCGATGCACTAACTTGGTACGTCAACCTAGTGAACTACCTTATCTCCAAGGAGGTTCTTGAAGAATCTCATATTCATCAACATTATATTGATTATTTAATCCTATGCATTAACCTATTAAATAAATTAAATAATAACAAAATACACTTTGTAGATAATTAAAGTTAATTATTGTAAATTAATAGCTTCTAATTATTGAATTTATGTGTTTATTTTTATCTTTATTTCTATATTTTCTTTATATTTAAAATCCCATAAAAATTAGTGTAGTAATGCAAATAATATATTGCATATTATTCCCTATTAAAAAATACAAAAAAACTAAAAAATAATTAAAATGGGTATTTTTATGTTCATGAGAATACTTACAAAAAACAATATTATGTATACAACCGTATTTTAGTTTTGGGTTTTGTTGGTTTTAAAAAATATACAAATTTCATGTTGAACACTTTTTATTTTGACCCCAGTTACTATTTTATTTCTATTTATCGTTATTTTTTATATTTCTCTAGTTTTTTATTGAACTACTTGGCCTCTTCTTGTCTAGCCACATAACCGGCCCTTTACTCCAACCTCCCTTCAATCTCCACTGTCTGGTTACTTGATCAGACGTTCTCTACTTTTCAATCTCGCTCCCACTGGAGCGTTTGAACAAAAGTTTATACATTCCATGTTCATTCATCTGTGCCCAATTTAGGGATGCTGGATCCTCAAATCCAATGGTCGTGCTTCCTCGTCAACCTCCACTGGTTCCCCTTCAAGTCATGCACCCCTTCGTTGGACGAACTTTTCCCATTAACCAAAACCATTCCACATGTTTTCTTCACCTCCCTTTGATGCCATTTGCAAGCCCTTTCTTCCCTCATTCTCGTCAGCTTCTCAATCTTCGTCGTCCAACTATGCTTAGCCAATCTCTAATGATTGAAATCACACGATCAACAAGGCTCCACCATCCAACCACCCAAGCCTCCAGCTTCGGGTGGCCCACACGATCAACGGGCTCGTTTGATTGCTGGATTAGAGTGGGTTGGATATCCAGATTTGAATAGTAGCTGTTTGGGATATGGGGTTGGAGAGGGTGGAATAAATAATGCGATGTGATGTCACTATGATTTGTGATGGATTTCCAACCCAAGAAAAGAGAGGGGTAAACCGTGTTACCTCAGAATAACCCGATTAACAAACGAGCTTTTTGCTTGTGACTGATATTTGCTTGAAAACCATCCGTAGATTTAAGAAGCACACAAAACCACGTCGTTGGATAATTTGGAAGAGGTCCCAGCCGAATCTGCATTATAACAGATAAACCCCTAATAAGACCCATTTGTTACTAAAATTTCACAGTTTCTTTATAATTAGGTCCCTATCTTTATCTCTAAATAACTTTTGCAACCCATGTCCAAAATTTATGAACTTGCTATCATTTTAAAGGCACTTTCATTCTCTATCATTTGAGATACTTTCGTACATGGTCAGAATTTACTAAAATTGAATATTTATTTTAAGGAAAATTAATCTTGTGGTATAATTCATCTGACAAATAATCGCTATTCTTACAAAAATCATTTTTATGCAAGGATTTTTTAGAATAATTTTGAGCATAAATTTGGGAATTATATTATTTATTTTTAATCATAAATTCAAGATATCGATTATTATGGGGGGTTTTGATTCAACATTGATTTTTGTGCAACTACTTGACATTTTTCTAAGATGAGCCTATATTTTGATTGCTGAACTTAGCATATCTCGGATTCTATATAATAAGATCCGACTCATCGAGAGGAAATCAACCTATTTTGTTTCGTGTGAATCAGACTTCATTTCGATTTGTTATGAATTTCGGAAGAAAGAAAAGTAAGGAGGGTTAAGACATCATTAACCTATAATGACTGTCATTAAGACTAATTAAACATGATTAAAAACGGTTAATGATCATTAATAAACACTAATCAATATTTAGCAAAAGATAAACATAAGCTGTGAAAGTTAAATCGCGATTAGTGAAAGTTAATCACAATTAGTGTTAATTAAGCGTCATTAGCGAATCTAGAATCCTCTAGAACATTCTAACTTAAGCCCCAAGTTTGGAATAAGTTTTAGCCAAAACCATGAACCAAAACCATGGGCCATCAAACCATGGTTAAGGTATAAACCATGGTTTTCTAACCATTGTTAGTGGTTTTATGGGGCCTATAAATAGACCCCCCTACCCATTCATTCTCTACGATTTCTGGGGCCTAAAGGTATGATTCTCTCTTAGTTTGCTTCGTAAGCTGGGCTTTCAATTCGTCATATTGTTCTTCCAAGTTTTGTTCTTGATTCATCTTTCTTTCTGATTCGTTTTCCTGTTGTGGTTCGAGGAGAAATCTGTGTAACACCCTACTTAGGTGCGGACGGTTATGCACGACTGTGAATCTTGTGATCCGTCACACGTTCACTCATCTAAGACGCGTGGTGTCTACCGATTCTCCATCATTTATATTTCTATTCTTTCAATTATATTTTTATAGTTATTTTGATGGAGAAATCTGTGTAATACCCTACTTAGGTGAGGGCGGCTATGCACGTCAGTGAACCATGCGATTCGTCACACGTTCACTCACCTAAGATGCGTGATGTCTACCGATTCTCCATCTCTTGTTGTTTGAGTATATTCTTTCAGTTTCGTTGTTATTTCTGATTTTATAGAGGAAACTCTTTTCGCTTTTATTTTGAAATATGTCCCGATATAAGGGGAAACTCTGCTGAAATTTTCCGAGAAATATGTCCCGATATAAGGGGAAACTTTGCCGAAATTTTTCTAAAAATATCGTCCCGTATAAGGGGAAGCTCTGCTGAAATTTCAAGAGAAATTATGTTCATGGTGTTCTTCGTGTTTTTCGCGTTCTTTGTGTTCTTCGTTCGTTCTTCGCATTCTTGACATGTTCTTAGCGTTTTTGATACGGAAATGAAATTCGATCTTTTCAGGAGCTTTAAAATAGCCTTTCTAAAAACGAAAAACGATAAAGCCTTGCATACACGAGAGAGAGCTCTATTAGTTTGGTTTCACGGACATTTTGCGAGCGGTTCCTTCAAATTTAGGGATGTGAGCGGGTTGAGTTTGGTACGGACATTACGTTTTCCAAATCCGTATCCATTTATAATATCACTATTTATATCCTCTCAAACGGGTAATTTCTATCGGGTACCCATATACCCGTCGGATACCCGTGTATCCAATGAGTACCCATATCTTCGATATGGTAAATCTTAAGCTGTTTATAAATGTATACAAGATTTTCACATATAGACGAAATAAAGTGAGATCGTGTAATATGGATTCATAAAAATGTGCAATATGTAGAGAATATTAAATGTTTATATATGTTATGTGTTTAACTCTTTTATGTTGATAGTTTTTATTTATTAAAGATACAAAAAGTAAGTTAAATAAGTAAAAATGGATGGAGAGGAGAAAATTGAGTTGGATATTTATACATGTAGATTGATACATATTAGATATCAAATGGATTTGAGTCTAATTTGATTAAAATACAACAGACATCTATCTTTTTATATATATTATTCAGGTTCGGATACCCACAAAGCAATCTCAAACCTATATCTATATCTGCATGGATAGTCAATTCAAAATTCAAATCCATTTAAAAATAAATGGGATGAATTTCAGATCTTTTAATAAGACGCATTAGAGTTGATTATCTAATGGGTAGACCAAGATTGAAATCTCCACTCCACTATTCACTAGTTCCATTTCACCGAGTCACATAAGTTACGGAGGTGGCGCCGGCAGCGGTTACCCCCGAGCTGACGCGGAACGCGCACCGAAGAGCCGAACGTTCTTAGCAACCGCAACCACAACTCCCCATTTACCTCTTCTCCCCTCCGATCTCCCCAACTCCCTCCGGATCTCCCCCTCCCCGATCTCGAAATCTGCTTCATTGTGAGCACCCCTAACCCTAACTCCCTCCCCTTCGCCTCGATCGCGAGGGCTGATCTATTGATCTCGAATTTGACCCTCTGAGTCCCTTTCTTGTTGGTAATTCGTTGACGGATCTGGATTCCGGTGGAATCTGATCACGCCAGTTTGTCGATTTGGTCGAATTCGTTGAAATCGAGTTTTCGAGACCGTATTTGGTATTGTTGGACGCGTGTTTGATCGAAAGTTGGGTTTTTCTTTTTTTTGTATGAGTGTAGGTTTGGATACTGTTCTTGAAGGGGTAGAAGGATGAGCGGCGTGTTTGAAGGGCACGAGCGGCAGTACTGCGAGCTGTCATCGTCCATCTCGAAGAAGTGTGCGGGGGCTGCTGCTTTGGATGGAGGTATTGATGAATTTTGGGAATCTGTTTGATTTTTGTGGTTGTATTGGATGATATATTTGATTTTTGTGTTTGCGTTTTCTACCTAATTTTGTGGCTAGATAGGTGCTAGTAGAAGTCGTTTACCCCATGGCAGTATGTTGTCATTTTTCAGCTTACAGGAATGAGTTATGATGAACGTTTTATTGCTAGAATTATAAATAATGCAACTATCCATCTCAATGCGTATCGAGTTAGTTCTTTTTTTTTTCGAAAGATGAATAAACAAGTTTGAGCCTACTCTTTGTCAGTTTTTTTCTATTGTTGTTGTTTGGCCTGTAAGAAAGAGCTGTAATAGATGTTTTATTGAGGAATTATACATAACACACTTCCATTTTTTCTTGAGGTAAATGCATTTCGTTTTTGCATCAATCCTGATAAAAATTGAGCTAGTTTAATTTTTAAGAGAATGATGAAGGCACACTTAGTTTGAACCTTATTTCTTTATGACTTTCTACGTTTAAGTAAATGCTCAGACTCTAGATGAAATTCTCCTTATGGCATGTGTGGCCTCGCTGAAAAGGATGTACATTGCATCTTTTTTGCTTATGGGGTCTTGTCACCAGTTTGAGGTGTTGTCTATTATCTAGTTCAATATGCATTGTATGTTATTTTAGCCTTTTGGAATGATTTTGAAACCTATATAATGCCCTTAAGCAGCATAGGTGATAGTTTATTATAGTCTGCTTCACGCACCTCCTATTATGTGATTTTCTTTATCATCTTTGTCGTCGCAGAGAAGAGGAAGCAAAAAGTTTCTGAAATAAAAAATGGACTAGATGATGCCGAAGCACTGGTATTTATTACTTATTGAACCCTCTAATTGATTCAATTATCGCTGTTTTTGCTATCTGTGGATAATGTTTCTTTTCGTGCTTATAGATTCGTAAAATGGATCTCGAGGCAAGAAGTTTGCAAGCAAGTACTAAGGCTGTTCTTCTTGCCAAACTAAGGGAGTACAAATCTGATCTGAATAATCTTAAAAGTGAGTTTAAGAGAATCACATCTACTTCAGCTGTTTCGGCAAGAGACGAGTTACTGGAATCAGGAATGGCAGATGCATCGACGGTATTATGCAGGCCATGCCTTTTCATACTTACAAAAATATATACATTATGCCAATCACGTTTTATGAGCCCTGAAATTCTTTTTCTTGCAATTCCTTCTTTAAAAGTCCTCTGGTTCTGATAATATGATTAATGTGGCTTGTGATAGCACATTTGTTTTGTGGTAGTCTAGACGTTTCAAGTTCATCTGGCGCTACGGTATATGATCATCCAGTACTTCTGCATTTAACTATTAGTTGACAAAGTAATGCTTGCCAAATTGTTATTTAAAAGTTTGAAGAGAATCTGGTGCTGTGCCACAGCGCTGCGGTGCACAGAGGGGGTCATTGGTTGAAGATCTAACGACCTGGGATCCTCCCCTAATTGCAGGGGCCATGGATCCCATTTTTGGATTTTCATCCAACATCTCCTTCCGTGCACAGCAGTGCCGTGTCAGAGCAGCCGATCCGAGTCCTAATTAAGCAACACGCAGTGGTTGTGAATACTGCAACTGCAAGTAGTAGCAGTACTCTCTAATCTATGTATGGAGCTCGTGTATTTTTTTGAAACACTGGGGTCTGGACATTTCTCAACCTTCTAATGCATTGTTATATTAGCATGAAATGGTTTTCTTGAGATAAAGGTTTTAAATTTCGATATTGGATATCGTATCAACACCATGTCGAAACAAAATGTCACCAAAATTTCGGTCATTTTCCTCCCAAATCGAGCAACATTTGTGAATGAAGGCCTCCATATCGGCATTTCGCTCGAAATTTTGGTCCATGTTGAAACCGAAATTTGATGAAATTTCGCCGATTTTTCGCGAAATCTGAAACCATGCTTGAGATTATAAATTGACAATGAGGAAATATTAAGCCTTCACTTAATGTGAATAACTTCATAGTTTTGTTGTTATTGCTTAACCCAGAGATACTTGGCCATCCCTGGTTTTCTCACTTAATGTTATCATCATTGTGGTGATAGCTCATAGTTGGTGATAGTTCATAGTTGCAACCAAAAACCTGAACAAAATTTTTTAGTCAGTTGACATTGGTAATATAATGCAAGGAATAGGGGCGGGATGCATACTTTTGTGTGGGCCAATTGAGAGTTAGAAGAAGAACCTTGCACATGAAACCATTAGTCCCTGACTGGTCCAGAAGTCATAGGTTGGAGTTCTGCATAGACTCTTCCGATGTTGTATCTCATTAGACACAAATGGCCAGGAATAGCTAAGTTTGTTGACTGGACTGCACTTGATCAATTGAGATTATTTACTTTTATAAGTGGGCTGGGAATACTTACTTTGGGAGATATATAACTGGTGGTTATATAAAGACACACTTTGTTTAACAGTCCCCCTAGGTTACCTTGATCTCAACTCGTTCCTGGGATTGCAAATTTTAAGTTTAATGAAGAGAGATTGGGAAGAAAAGGTGAGAGCAGAACCGTGTGGGAGCGAAAGCAAGCCGGAGCGAAGTGAGCGAGAGCGATGTGGTGGGAGTAGATCAGATGGTGATGGCCGGTGCGAGGTCGGGAAGGAAGGGGACATGAGTAATCCCGGGGGGAATGATGCTGCGGGGGTCGACGAGCGGACAGAAGACTTGTCTGAGAGGGAAGCGGGGGGAGATGAAGGAGGATGTGTTGATAGAGGAGCTGGTTGCGGACGGTCCCTGGAGTCATCCGAAGGGGGAGGAAGCGGGATCTGAAGCCTTCGGGGTCGAGTGCACAGTGATGTTATTAGGTGCGGAGCCGTCGACCGTCTATCGGGGCCTTGTAAAGCGACCGAGAATCTCTGCTTCTGGTCTGGGAATCCCGACCATAGGCATAGGGAGTGTGGCTGGGAGGGGTCTGTCGAGAAGATATGTGGTTTCATTGGCGATGCTGAGGCGTAGTCTGAAACCTATGGCGAAGCGACAAAAAGCATTTGATGCAACATGACCCCAGATTATAGGGCCGCATTTATTTAATTAGTTAATCGTCAATTTTATTTACGTTTTTAGGTTGTCGAGAGGGTCTAATTAAATAATTGAGATCGCATGCGATCTCAACGTTTATTTCGTAGATTTTAATTTGAATTCGGGTCAATTAATTAGTTAGAGTCAGTTTAGGCAAGTTGGTTGTCAATTTAAATTAGTTTACTATTTTTGTAAACCCATCTCTCCTATATAAAGAGAGGGTAGCCCATTGTTTTTAGACGGTCAAGTATTAAGAAAATTTGAGTTTATCTCATTATCTCCCTTTTTCTCTTCTCCCTCCACGCGATCTCCGCGGTTCTCACCTTCTTCAACCCCGTGCTACCGGCGTGTTCTTCTTCTCAACCCTTCTAATTTCTTCTACCAAAAATCCACCATAAAAATTTATCATTTATCGATGTCGCAAAAACCGATTTGCATCATTTGGTATCAGAGCATGGATATTGAGTCGTTCCTACGATTCAACGATCCCGTGGCATATTGGCGTCTCAAGCTTGATCTCAACCGCATTTCTCATGGGTCGCATGCACGTTCGCGTCAACGGAAGTACAAAAAACGTCTTGCGGCCTCCCTGAAGGTTCAAGCATGGCTGGACGCGCTAACCGACGAAGAAAACATCGCCGAAGAAGACGAATCGGCCGCTGTCCAGGAACGTCCAGATCTGAATCTGTCATCAACGGCGGCCCCAAGCACAGTCTCAACCCCTCCGGCGGCTCCTCAGGCCGCCCAGATCCTTGCCGCCCCACCGGCGGTCCCTCCCGCAGTCCCGACGACCCCAATCCCGGCCCCAGGCCCTCCAGCGCACCCCCCAGCCTTGTCGGGAACCTCCGCGAAAATCTGTTCTGCATCAAGGGGTGTGTGTCGCCCCCTCGTACATCATCCTCGCCATCTCCGCCCTCGAACAGATCACGCCTCCCGCGTGCATGAACCGCCATCCACCCTGTTGCCACACGCAACTACTTCGCCGCTGGTGCACCGCCTGGATCCCTTCGCTCACGGCTCGTTCCTCCGCCTCCATGTTGAGGTCCACCACCGCAGCCGCCACCCACTCACCCTACCACGGTCGCCTCCTGCTCCACATGCACAAGCTCCACCCACACGACAGAGCACACCACCAACACCTCATGCCATTGCGGCAACCTGCATCGCCACGCCGCCTCTTCCTCGACTTCACAGCCTCCTCCCTCTCGCCAGCCACCCCCGCAACCCCTGTTGTCACCCCCTCTCCTCCCCCTCCGACTTCCCGCACCCCATCCCCACTCCCGCGCCGCCTCGCCCAACGCTCCTCCCCTCCCGACTTTCCCCGCGCCGCCTCGCCCAGTATGCCCTCCAGCCCGCGCGCCCACTGTTGCGCAATTACCGCCCCCAGCCGCGTGGTATACGCAAGGGGTTTGGTCGCTCTGCATCACGAACCCTAACGGGTGAATCGGAGTTTGTGGGATGCGGATCCCAGGAATTGAGGAAATGGTTAATTAGGAAAAATTACAAACGAAGCCCCCATGAATTCCCTATTTGCAGGAAAGCCAAAAGAAAAAAGAGGGTAAGGGACAACGAAGGGGTACGAAAATTGCACCCACACCCTGGCGGCAGAAATATTTAAGAAAAGAGGCTGGAAATCAGAGAATTGGGGTTCCTCCTTATCCCAATAGGACTAGGGCCTTGGGCTTTCCCTATATAAGGACCCCATGGCTTCATTCCTTAGCCACATCTCCTCTTCTCCTCTCTTTGTGCTATTACTTCACTATGGATGCCCCGAAGGCCATGTTTTTCATGCCCCATCAGTTCTTCGGTCACCACAAGGAAGAAGCCACAATCAAGAAGACACCGCCATTCGCGCCGCACATGTTCTTCAACCACGACGACCGCGGCATCTACGCCCGCGTATGGACTCCGCCGTTCGCCCCACACCAGTTCTTCCAGAAGACGGCGGAACCTGCAGATTCGATCCCCAAGCCTACATCGAGCAATTCGTCGGGAGATGAATTTTTAAAGCGGCGGAGAGTTGATGCAGCGTGACCCCAGATTATAGGGCCGCATTTATTTAATTAGTTAATCGTCAATTTTATTTACGTTTTTAGGTTGTCGAGAGGGTCTAATTAAATAATTGAGATCGCATGTGATCTCAACGTTTATTTCGTAGATTTTAATTTGAATTCGGGTCAATTAATTAGTTAGAGTCAGTTTAGGCAAGTTGGTTGTCAATTTAAATTAGTTTACTATTTTTGTAAACCCATCTCTCCTATATAAAGAGAGGGTAGCTCATTGTTTTTAGACGGTCAAGTATTAAGAAAATTTGAGTTTATCTCATTATCTCCCTTTTTCTCTTCTCCCTCCACGCGATCTCCGCGGTTCTCACCTTCTTCAACCCCGCGCTACCGGCGTGTTCTTCTTCTCAACCCTTCTAATTTCGTCTACCAAAAATCCACCATAAAAATTTATCATTTATCGACGCCGCAAAAACCGATTTGCATCAGCATTGAAGTGGAGAGTGGAACATCTCTTAGATGGTTGGAAGTTGCTCTTGTTGAGACTTTCGTGGGATGTCACAAAGGTTTGGCTGCCATACAGTTTGGTGGTTGGAGAAGGTGAAGTTGGAATCCTCCGCGAGCTGTCAGTTAGGATGAAGGTGGTGAATAAAGGCGGCATTGGCATTGATGCGGCTTGGTTAATCGGTAGGTGCCTCTATATAAGAGGTCTCTCAACAATCTGTGTGTGAGAGGTGACAACAGGGGTGCTGGGACCATGTCTTCCATCTGAAGCTCGTTGTCGTGTACTTTGGCACGGCATGCGGTTTCTCGATAGAAGCTACAATGAAAATGAGCCGATATGGAGGCTTGCTGTTGACAGAATCCCCTTTAGGTGTAGGAGATTCGAGGTGGTGCAAGAGGCTCTAAAGCATATTAAGGAGGTCGTCAACATGTGCGTGTCCGACATGCTGCTGGGGGAGGGGAAAAGGTGGTGGTGATGCTCAAGGGAAGGCGCCTGTAGACACCGTTTCGATTGCTGATGGCGATCGGTAGGCGGTTGGTCCCCATTTGGGTATGGATTATGGAGGTGGGTGTCGTGATGGAGATGGCATCTACGACAACCGAGGTCGCGGTGGAGCTGCGATCGATGGAAGGGATCCCAAAGGTTGCCGAAGGAGCGAGTTCTAGAGCGCAACAGTCATTCCGGGGTAGCCCTAGCATCGTACGATCAGTCTCGGTGGTTGTGCAGGGTGACACCTCGTACTCTGGTGTGGTAACGGGTTGTGGATGCCTATTGAGACCCGATGTTAGGCGGGTTTGGGGGGGGTTCCGAATAGACATTTTTCGAACCCCTCTGCTAGGTTCGGGCTCCTCAACTTGTCGGGTCGTGCCTAGGACCCGATCTTCGGCCCTTCTTCAGGTCCTCGTGGAAGAACCCTGACGCATGCAAAGGTTTTCAACTCGATAAGTGGCTTGCTCCGATTGCCATGATGCTTTCCTAGCCGATGTGGTGGTATGCCTGGAGCATGACGCTATGGTGGCAATATTGCTGGGTGCTTTGAGGGATTGCTGGAGTGTGCAGGGCACCCTGGATGGGGTCCCCAAGGTGGAGAGGGTTTCAAAGGTGGGGGTGGGGTCTCTTGCAGGCGAGGGCCACATCATCAACTCGACAAGTGAGAAGCAGGGCTGGGACGGTTGGGGGGTGTAGTCAGGAGCTCGAATCTGGTGGGGCGATTGCTTTAGCGTCGTCGGATCGACCGTTGACTTTTTCGAGGGAGTGTCACCGATGTAACGAGGTGGACTAGGCGTCCAGACTTGACGATAACTCTTGTATGATGGATGAGTATCTACAGACGAAGGCAGTGAATTCCTTGATCAGTGGGGCATCGATTGCTGGGCTTGACTTAAAGGTGTCGATGGGCGATCATCTATTTATGGATGTCAGAGGGATCAAGGGGAATGATGGGTCATATTGCGAGCTGATTGTTGGAAAGGGGAAGGGGCTCACGGAGGCGGAGTCATGTGAACTTGAAAGTGTGGAAAACAACATGCATGATAGCATAACAGATGAGAACTGAAGATTTGAGATGTTGGTGGCACGAACGGTGGGAGTTAGGATGGGGGGGGGCATCCCCTCCCATTGCCAATTAAAGCTTGTCTCATGGAACATTAGAGGCCTAGGCCAACCGGACAAACGTATGGTGGTTGGTCCTCTTTGGTCGCATGGAAGGCTGACATTGCTTGCTTGCAGGAGGCCAAAATTGATTCTTGGGATTCAACTGGAATTCTATATTCAAACCAGTGTTAAATGAGTTCAGAACTGTGTTGGTAGTTGGGAGCGTGGGGGGGGGGGAGGAGGAGGGGAGTTGTCGTGACTTGGAATAATGACATTTTTGCCATTGTGGATGAGGAGATCACGACTCATTCAATATCGGTAGTTTTGATGAACAAGCTGTATTAAACGACCTTTGTTGTCTCCTTGGTTTACCGTGTTGCGGGGGCATGATCAAACTTGGCTATGTGGGATGAACTACATCGAATCAGAGCGAGGTTCCCGGAGATAGCGTGAGTGGTTGCTGGCAATTTCAACATCCCACTTTTTGTGGAGGATAGGCTGCAGGGAAGAGGTGTGCGGGATCCAGGGTCTGGATTCTTCATTGTGGTGGTGGAAGAGTTGGCCCTGGAGGCTTTAGATGCTAGGAACTGCAAATATACTTGGAGGAATTTCTCGTCCCGGTTGTGCGTTGATCGTTTCTTGTTGTCTATCGAGGCATTAGAGATGTTCGGCTTGGCTACCGTGTGCTCCCTTCCCAGATTGAGATTTGACCATGCCCTCTGTGCCTTGACTTTGGTGGGGGCAGAGGGTCCTCATCGTACTTCAGATTCGAGAGGTGTTGGCTGTTGAAGGATGATTCTCGCGAGATGGTTTGCATCTACTATTCATACTTGGAGGTTGAGGGGTTGACTACGATGAGCTTTGTTATGAAGTTGTCGGCTTTGCATCGTAGGATGATGGAGTTCAAGAGGGTTTCTCAGGCTGAACGCAAGAGAAGGCAAAATATGACCCTAGAGGAAATGGGTAGGCTGGATGTTGTGGAAGATGAGAGGAAGTTGGATGACGAGGAACTGATTAGCAGGGGTTCTGTGCAGAAGCTTCTGGAAGAAGAAGATTACAAGCCATGGGTGGAATGGAAGCAGAGGTCGAGGCAAAAATGGTTGAAGGAGGGAGATGCTAATACAATGTTTTTTCATTCAACAACGAACAATCGAAGGAGGAACATGGTGTACTTGATAGAGGCGGGAGATGAGGTTTTCCGCGGGGAGTTCGAGGTAGTTGGGGCGGTGACAGAGCACTTTAGAAGCATGAGCAGGTGACCTCGTTGTGGGTCACGCTGGATGGGAGCATGCGTAGATCATGTGAGCGACTCCGTTAATGAGTTTTTGACCCGAGGGTTCGGGTTGATGGATATTAGAGAAGGCAGTGTTTGGGCTCAACGCGGATGATTGTTCGTAGCCAGATGGGTTCTCGCTGGTCTTCTAAAAGGAGTTTTGGGACCTTGTTGCAGAAGAATTGACTGCTGTGGTGACTAAATTTACTGAGGGTAACTATGGTTTCGACTGTATTAGGCGATCTTTTATCTTCATGTTACCTAAGAAGGACGTGGCTATGAAGATCGATTAGTACAAGCCGATTGTGCTGTCCTATGTGATCTACTAGGTGGTTGCGAAGGTGCTTGCCAACATGCTTAAAGGGGTTTTGGGCAGGATCATCTCGCCTGTCCAAAGCCTTTTTTACATGGTAGGCAACTAGCTCATGAACAATGTGGTGATGGTGTTGGAGATCGTGACGGATTGGCGAAGAAGGAAAGCGAAGGGGGTGGTGTGGAAGATTAATTTTTCGAAGGCTTACGACTATGTTGATTGACGGTTCATGTAAGCCTCCCTGTACAAGCGGGGATTCCAGGACAAGTGGATTGGATGGATGAAGCGGTGCATCATGACCGTATCTTGTGCCATTCTGATCAATGGGCATCCTAAAGTGGGTTTCTTCCAGTCGTAAAGGGGGCTCAGGTAGGGATGCCCTCTTGCGTCGCTCCTCTTTGTGCTCGTAGCTGATACGCTGGCAGTAATGGTGGGGCAAGCAATCTCAGGTGGTGTTTGTAGCGGGTATGTGCGTGACGGGTTGTCCATCCCAATTTTGTTTTACACCGATGACCCGATTCTATTTGTTGGAGTCGAAACTGAAAGTTACAGAGGTTTTTTGGTGGTCATGGATATGTTTGGGTTGTTGTTTGATTTGCACCTTAACAGGGGCAAACCAGAGTTCATTTCGATTGGTTTATCAGCGGCGGAGGTCGAGCAGTGTGCTGTTTGGTTGAGATCACCTCGAGCGAGACCGTCGATTCGTTATCTTGGGGTTCCCCTTGTGATGGGCAAGATGCATGCGTCTGATTGGTTACCGGTGATTGAGAAATTGGAGCAGAAATTGGCAGCTCGGAATTCTGTATGCCTTTCAAGGGGAGGCATGTTGGTGTTGTTGAAATTGGTGTTGTCAACGATCCCGATTTTCTTCATTTCATCTTAGACTGATCCCGTATGGCACTAGGAACATGATGGAATCTATCAGAAGATGCTTGTTTGGTCGTTAAAGGGGCGCTCTAATGGCATTGCCTTGGTGGATTAGAGGAAGGTGTCCACTGCGAAGGAAGATGGCTGATTCGACGTGTGGAGCGTGGAGGAGATGAACAAGGCTCTATCGGGCAAGTGGGTCTCTCGTATTTGGGGAGAGCGTGATAGCTTGGTTTGCAGACTTATTCGATCGATATATAGGCCTAGGCTTTTGCCCCTGGGCGTGTATGAGCTAGGGGCAACACCCTCCTTTTGGAGAAGCATTTGTAGCGTGGTGCAGGAACTATGCCCATTTTCTGCATCTTGTGTTTGGGGATGTGACGCTCGCAGATCCGGGTACCCATTTACACGGGACTTGTAACTTTAGATTCGCAACGGATCACATTATGTTACCGAAATTGAGGGGAAAATTTTTGCATTTTGCAATGACATTCACAATCAATATAAACAACCACTTAGCAAACAAGAAGTGCCACCAACTTTTCATTGCATTAATTTCCATATAGTTTATATACACTTAAAAGAATATTATATTGTATACATGTCTCTCAAAAAAACATAAGAGAAAGAAAAACAATGTACATAAAATAAACTAAAAACTATAACAACTATTCTGTCGGGTATAACAACGGATGCTCGTCATAATCAACCAGCTACTGCGACAAAGGCGTTTTGCCTGCCAAGTATGAAAGGAAACAAATAGGATTTCAACAAATGTCGATACAATCTAGCATACAACATCTATAACGGGTTATTCAGTAGTTTCAAAAGAAAATAAGTAGACATGCGTTGAAACTTTAAATTTAATAAACTACTTGTATTGCGGTGGTTTTCAAGTTATGCTGTAAGTAAATTCCCAGATTACCTATCACCCTATAACCTTTCATATATAATATTTTTATATATAAGTTAATGATCTATCGGTAAAGTATTATCTTTATATCATTTAAAGATCAGATTGGTGGATCTTATACCGAGGATGATGAATTTCTGATCTGATCCTTATTTCTATCTAATTCTCAAGTCTAGTGGATTGTATGTGGTCTTGGTCTGATGGTGATCTCATACTATGACTCTAAGGTGTAATTAATACCTTAGGGCTGTGGTGCCTCTGTTGGCACGCTGTGGGGTGTAATGTATCTTAACTAAGTTCCCAACACGTCCACTAGCTTAACCTATCACTCATAGTAGTAGTTTTAAGATCTGATTCTGATTAATTGTCGATGATTGATGATTCTAGTAGCAAGCTCAACTGTAGCCAATTCGACTGAACTGATCTCAGTTCTAGCCAAACTCAACTGAACCCAGTTACTGTAATCAACTCAACTGTAGCCATCGTCAAGCCTATCAGCAGAACAATAATCAAAACTCAAGCAGTGAGGAAGCCTCCTAAGAGGCCCTTCCGTCTCGCCCTTTAAGTGGAAGTGCGATCGAATAGAGGGATATGTCTACTTCAAAACTATGCCACATAGACAGGTGATAGAGACTCTCTGGAAAAGTCACTCTAGAAACCGACTCGATTGGTATAGGCTAATGAGCTTGTAAGAAAAACTAAAACCGAGGGTCCTCCAGCCTAGGCACCCTAAAACAGATGGCCAACGTAGTCAAAAGTCGGGATCCCAACGAGGTGTAAAAACACCACGATCTCACGTAAAATCATAAAAAGGATTGGGATCCTAGACCCACGTACTAGGCAACTACTGCTTTAACCGGGCTTCCTATCTCCTGCCCAGTTGAGGGTCACCGCATCCTCGCACGACCATGTGTAAGAGTCACCATGATCGACATAAATATTTTTATCACTGATTCACGGACATCTTTACTTTCTTGACCACTTAAGTCTTTCTCAATCTTTTCTGTAGTTGATCGTGCAAATCTAGGCCTTTGTCACAAGACTCACAACTTATCTTTAATGATGTATAGCAATTGTATTCAAGATCACTGACTCACAATCATGTGGAAGAGGTAAATGTCGGATGAATCCATGTTCCGATGGAAAGAGGACTTGGGTATAAACTTTTCATTTCTCAATTTGTTAGGTGAGTAATATCAGCCATTTCTTGATTAAAGATTTGCCAAAGTTAAACTATAATCTCCCAGCTTACAATTATTAGAATAAAGTTTATCGATCACTTTTTTTTTAAAATTATATTATTAATTTTATTTCCTTTCAGTGCTATAGTTAATCTAACGAGGGTACAACTTTATCAGAGAAGAGTTTGCACCTGCACAGAGCTACCCAATTCTAGTTTTAACAAAGATGAACATACATCTTAAGTTGCCTCTTTTATCAGATTTTGGATTGTCTAGAAAAAACACACCATATTCCCTTATAAAAAAAGAAGTTTACTTCACTTGTGAGATTAAATTTTCAAATCAATAATACTTCTTCCAGACCGGGATACAGTCATGCATCAAGAGTAGGACTATTACTTATAATGTAGTACTTGGCTTAGTTTGTGCTACATTAGCTTAAAATAATGCTTGACATGGTATATGAAAAGGGAACTTAAAGCCACTAA
Source organism: Ottelia alismoides (assembly GCA_037367405.1). NCBI lineage: Eukaryota > Viridiplantae > Streptophyta > Magnoliopsida > Alismatales > Hydrocharitaceae > Ottelia > Ottelia alismoides. Next base: position 597,998 of record JAZKJV010001433.1, read on the forward strand.
ACAACTAGAGGTAGGGTTGAAGAGAAGATGTAAGCCAACATAAACTCGCTAGCTGCTACAGGCAACTGACATCGAGAAACACTGACTTAAGCATGACCTTTTTTTTTACTGTCACGCAGAAGCAACGTACAAGCATTTCTTGTGGACAAAAAAAGGAAAATATTACTTTACCCCAAAATTTTGCAAACCAGCATCATGTCACATAACTTATAAATAACCCAAAATCTATCTCAATTGTCAAATCCTTGACCTTCCAAAAAGGATTGTCTCCTTAATCGGATTGTGTTTGGGTTATTCAGGTTCAGATGTTACAGGATGGCACTAGATTTCACTTTTGGTCGGACAACTAGAGCAAGGCCGGGCGTTGAACGCAAGATTCCCAAGGTTGGTTGCTTTGGCTGAAAATCGGGAATGCACTGTGGAGGATGCGAGGGATGGATTTGCTTATTTTCCTCACTTCAGGGTTGGTCTTTCTGAGCTGCGAGTGAAGGAGCTGCTTATCATGTTAGAGGAGCTGGAAAATGATGCAGGTCCCTCAAAGGGAGCGGACTGTTGGGTTTGGCGAGATGGATCGTTCTCGGTTAGGAACGCTTACATGGCATTAAGGGGACCGGCCATTTTCGATCCTGGGGGATTAGACATGGATTGCAGAAGAATTTGGAAGTGGAAGGTGCCTATGCGGATGAAGGTCTTTTGTGGCTTGCTAGAAGAGAGAGATTGATGACGAAGGACAGATTCCCACGTCTTATTGAGGGGGCCGATCTGAACTGCCCAAGATGCGCGAACGAGGTTGATGGGTATGACCATCTCTTCTTCACCTGTGGCTGCTCTGCCAGTGTGGGATATCTCTGGCAATGAGCCGGTGAATGTATAAAGCATGTTGGGCTTTTGGAAATCCATTGGTACTGATTGGGGAAGGCATAGAGGAAAGAGGAAGATGGATTCGCAGTGCTTTGGGCCATCTGGCTGGCAAGAAACAGGGTGATTTTTAAAACAGGAGCGCTTCTATCCTAAGAATGTTGTTTTTCATGCTAAGGCGTGAGTGATGGGTGGAATCTATAACACCATGTTGAGTACTTGTACCTTGTAGGCTGCAATATTTTTTTTTGGAGATAAACGGTGAAGTTTTTGGGCACACACCTACAGGGTGAATGCCATTTTTCTTTTTAAAAAGTTTAATGAAGAGAGAATTCGATCGTATTATTTTGTTGGATTGGTCACTTAAATTTGTGATTTTTCTGGGTATCAATAGCAAGTTTTGTTCCACATTGCGGCATTTATAAACTAAATGGTTTATATAAAAAAAGTCTAGTGTGTAATAGGTTGAACATATTTGTAGTGTCTGTCCAGTTCGATTTAGAGATTGGTTTGTTTTTACAGTACACATGCTTGAACTTTTTTTAATGCTGTCCTCCCTCTTGTTTGCATATCTTGTTTAGAGCGCATATATTGCTGGACCACAGTTATGATGTAATTTTGTATTGTGATGACAGGTATCTTCTGACCAAAGAGGAAGGCTATTGAAATCTACGGAGAGGCTAAATCAGTCTAGTGAAAGAATTAGGGAGGGTAGAAGAACTTTGCTAGAGACTGAAGAACTTGGGGTTTCAATTCTTCAAGACTTGCATCAGCAAAGACAGTCACTCTTGCATGCCAACAATACGGTAGATTTTCCGTGCACCTTTTTTTGTGTGTTTATATAATTGCATTGCAGCCATTGCTACATTTGTTGTAAAAGAGAGAAAACATTTCCCGTAATACTATATGTATGGTTCAATTATGTAAAACTCGAATCCAAATTTTATTGAGTCTGCTTGCATATCTAAAATTCTTCTAATTTACAAATCTTAATAGAAGATTTTGTACACTTCAGTGTCCAAAATTTCCTTAGCAACGGGCATAAACACATTTATGTTGTTTATTAGTTCCTCACTTCGCTGCCTTTCCACATTGTTCTCCTATTACTTGTATGTGTACCTTCGATCTCTTTCCTCACCCAGCCATCATGATGTTGCTGCTAATTAATTGCACATGTTGTCTCACTGCAGGGGGTTGCAGTGTTAATACCATTTACGGTACTAGGGCACTTCTGTTCTGCAGCAGCAGTGATGCTGTGGCCTTTATGTCAGTGCTGCCTGTGGCAGAAATTTGACCACTGTCATCTTGGTTGGCTCTCTTTAAACACAACCCAACTTATATTTTTTTGTGAAAAAATCAAATCATTTGTCCTGGAACCATCTCACTTTGTTGTAGGTTCGATAACCTCAGCTCCATGTGTGCTTCTGTTGATTGTAGACACTACATGTGTTATGCATGGAGAATTTCTGAAAATCAGGGACCGTTCCATGTTAGGGCGAACGGGGGTGCGACGCGCTCCCCTCCGTCCGTGACGAGGGCTTGCGACGCTATTCTTCCTTCGCTCAGCGCGAGTTCGGGCGACGCGAGTGCGAGCTTCGTAGTGTCGGGCGACGCGACTTCTGCTTCGCCCAACGCAAGTTCGTTCGCCGCGTTTACAGGCGACACGGTTCCTCTCAGGGCTCCAGCAGGGGTGCTGGGGCTAGGATCTTCTCTGATCTGATTTAGGGCGCCAGCAAGGGGGCTGGGGCTAAGGGCTTCTCCGCTCTTGCTAATGGCGCGGGCGTGCAGGCTGCTGGAAGCGTCGCACGAGCTGGGAGGTGGGGCCTTTCGGTGGTGACGCGCGTGCGGTGCCGACTGCGATCGGTGCTTCCGCGCCTGGCTGCCCGGTCCACGGATGGGAGCAGAAGTTAGGGGAAGGTCTGGTGGTTTGTTTCCGAACAAGGGCGCGAGCGAGGGCTATGGTGCGTCCCAGGGATGGCAGCTGGTGGTTGGGCGTCGCTAGGGGAGGTTTGCTGCCTCTGGGAGTAGGCGTGGGCCGCCGAAGGTCTCCCCCTTCGGTTGCGGCTGTTTTCGGTGCGGTGGGCTGGATCATTGGGTGCAGGTGTGTCGGGAGCCTGTGCGTTGCTTCTCTTGCCGGGGTTTCGATCATTCTCGGAGGTGTTGCCCGAAGGCGGATGCGGGCGCAGATGTGCTGGTTGGCGAGGGTGGGGGAGAGGGGGCGTTGTTTTTGGCGACTTCGGACGTGGGCCTCGTGTCCAAGGCTTCTTTTAAGGGCGATGTGGTTCGGCTCTCTCTGGAGGGTGGTGGCAAGGGGCCTCCGCGAGTACGAGAGCCGGAGGTTGTTGCATGGGCCGGTGTCTGGGTGCTCGCAAGTTGAGGTGGCGGAGGCCGAGGGACTGGGATGTTGCCGTGCTGCCTGGCAGCGTGGAGATGGTCGTTGTTAGGGGGCTTCCGATGGGGGTGAGGATGAGGGAACACATTTCAGACTGCTGCGTGGCGTTATCATGGTTGTCTCACTCGAGAGTTCGGGGTATCAACCCGGTCAGCTTTTGGAGGTGATCCTTCGGGTGAGGTCGGTTGGTGTCGAGAAGATGGGTTGGTGGGAGGTTCGACTGGCTGGTAGGCGGCTTCTTCTTGAGCTGGTGGCTGCAGATGTGTGGGCGGCTATTCTGGTTGCTGAGTGCCGCAAGAAGGTAAGAAGGAGGTCCCGGTGGCCGAGGGTGGCAGTGGTGGATGGTGAGGTGGAGTGGCGATCTGATGCGAAGGTGGAGGCTTGGCGGCCAGAGGAGGGGTGTTCTATGGGGGGGGGCTTCCGAGTATGGCCCGCGCCCCGGGGGAGGGTCTTCGGTTCGGTTCCGAGGTTGGTGGTGGATTTTCCGAGGTTGGTGGCTGTTTCTTTGCCTTGGTTTCGTGGCGGCTTCGACGCGGTCTGCTGGCGGAGGGGAGGCTCTGGGAGGGGGCAGGGCTCGGTCAACATCGGTTGCTTGTCTGGTGGAGGAGGTTGAGGAGGGGGTTTTGGCCCGAGGTGTGGAGGGGGTTGCTTTGGGCGCCGTTTCGGGGGGGGGGGCTGCGACCTCTCCGCAGGTGGACGTATCTATGGGGGAGTGGGCTGCTGTTCTGGGGGGACGGGATTTTCAGCTGGAAGGGGTGACTGCTGTGGTTGGGGTGGCTGGGTCGTCTGAGGGTGCGTTGGGTGGGGAGGTTCCAGCTGGCGGTGGGGTCGATACGGCTGGGGTGGGGCAGGTTGGAGGATCTTTGCAGCTTTTGGGCGGGGAGATGCTGCGGCGTTTTGGTGTGGCGTATGAAAGGGGGAGAGGGGAGCGGAGGAGGGCTGAAAAGGAGGCGAGGGCTGCTCTAAGGGCATCTCTGGTGATGCAACGTGACCCCAAATTATAGGGTCACATTTATTTAATTAATTAGTAATCAATTTTATTTACGTTTTTAGTGGTCGTAATGGTCTAATTGAATAATTGAGGTCGCATGTGATCTCAACATTTATTTCGTAGATTTTAATTGCAATTTTAGTCAATTAATTAGTTAGAGTCTAATTAGAATAATTAGAGGTCAATTGGAAGTTGTCAGAGTCCAATTAGGATAAAGTTGGTTGTCAATTTTGATTTGTTTACTATTTTTGTAAACCCATCTCTCCTATATAAAGAGAGGGTAGCCCATTGTTTTTAGTCAGTCAAGTGATAATTAAAATTGAGATTTTTATCTCTATCCCTCTTTCTCTCTTCTCCCTCCGCGGTCTTCGCGTTCTTCTTCTTCAACCCCCGTTACCGACGAGTTTTTCTCCTTCTCAACCTCTCCTTTTCTCCACCGATATTCCACCGCCAAATTATTTTAATTTTATCGTCGACGTCGGAAGCCGATTTGCATCAATTGGTATCAGAGCATGGCATTTAGATTGTCCTCACGATCTAACGATCCGCCCCGGCGTCCGCACCGACACCATCGTTCATCCGAACGAAAGCGGCGAGCCAATGACGCCTACGACAAGGAGACGGAGCGCATGGTACGTGATTTGCAGGATAACTTCCGATCCATGTCATCAATGTTTCGAGACTTCATGGCCAACCTTGAGGCCTACCGCGACGCCCAATCGAAGCCGTCAATCGTCGAAGCCGCTGTCGCAAGTTTTAACGACGAAAAACTCGCCGTGGAAGCCGATCAAGCTGCTGTCCAGACTTTTGAGGAAGAAAATCATGCCGCCAATGACGAAACGGCTGCGGTCCTGGGTGTTTCAAACCATCCGTCATCACCGATATCCAACCCAATGACGGTTTCCACCCCACTGCCGCTCGACCCTGACGGGACCGCACCCTCGAGGCCCCATTCCGCGAAACCAGCGGCACCCATCCTGACCCGACCCACCCAGCCCAGCCTTAGCCATCCCCGACCCGCAACCCAGCCCTTCCGCCTGCACCTCCGTTTTCCCCAAGGCACTTGACCCTTCCCTGCGCCCCCTCCTCTTTCCCTCCCCCACCCGCGACCTTCTTCCCCGAGCCCCAGCGCCCCCTCTTTCCCTCTCACGCCGCCTTCCCTCTCCCTCGCCCATCGCTCTCACCCCATCCCTCTTCTCCCCAAGCGCCGCCTTCCCTCGCCCCCGCCCCTTCGCGAACCACCCCTTCGCCAATCACCCTGCGCAGACCCCGTTCTCGCGGGAGAACTCTCCGCGTGAAGGGACAACACTTCCTCTACGCCCCTTGCGATGGCGTTAGGGCAATCCTGGAGGAGCGGCACCGTCACGTAAGAGCCAGAGTCCAGATCTGGCATCGCCTGAAGCCTCCCCATTCCGCGCCGCGCCTCCTCTTCGTGGAGGAGAAGGAAGCCCTAGCGGGTGCTATTTCAAACACAGGACCCGAATCCCTCAATTCTAGGGATTTGAGATTGAATTGGGAAAATTGCAAAAATAAATTCCCTAAAACCCTATTTGCAGAAAGAACAAAGCCAAGAAAATTGAAGGGGTACGAAAATTGCAGTGGTGCCCTCCAATTGAAAAAAACTACAAACGTAATGTTGAAAATGATCGAATTGGAGGAAATTAAAGCCCAATTCAAGGACGAATTCTCCAACGTACATCTACGTCAAGCAATTCGTCGGGAGACGAATTTTTTAAAGCAGTGGAGAGTTGATGCAGCGTGACCCAAATTATAGGGCCACATTTATTTAATTAATTAGTAATCAATTTTATTTAAGTTTTTAGTGGTCGTAATGGTCTAATTGAATAATTGAGGTCGCATGTGATCTCAACATTTATTCGTAGATTTTAATTGCAATTTTGGTCAATTAATTAGTTAGAGTCTAATTAGAATAATTAGAGGTCAATTGGAAGTTGTCAGAGTCCAATTAGGATAAAGTTGGTTGTCAATTTTGATTTGTTTACTATTTTTGTAAACCCATCTCTCCTATATAAAGAGAGGGTAGCCCATTGTTTTTAGTTAGTCAAGTGATAATTAAAATTGAGATTTTTATCTCTATCCCTCTTTCTCTCTTCTCCCTCCGCGGTCTTCGCGTTCTTCTTCTTCAACCCCTCGTTACCGACGAGTTTTTCTCCTTCTCAACCTCTCCTTTTCTCCACCGATATTCCACCGCCAAATTATTTTAATTTTATCGTCGACGTCGAAAGTCGATTTGCATCATCTGGCATCGGGGGCAGATGCTGAGGTTGTGAGCGTGAGGGCGGCCAGCCCGTTGATGGTGCGGAACTGTTTTGCGGCTCTCGACATGGACATGACACGACGCTTGGGGGTTATTCCCCCAAGGAAGAGGGAAGTTTTGGTCGCCAGAGGAAGCTGCTATCATTGAATGTGAGGGGCCTGAGCTGGCCCGAAAAGAGGCTCGGGATGCAGAATCTGCTGAGAGAGGCTGGTGCAGATATTTTCTTGCTTCAGGAGACTAAGTTGCAGTCTTTGGATGACCAGTTGCAGCGGGAGATGAGTAGGGGGGGGGGTTTCTCGTTGGCGGACAAGGGGGCTGCTGGGGCTTCAGGGGGGTTGTTCTTCGGTTGGCGATCTGATTCTTTCGACTTGCTGGGGATGTCTGCCTCCCAGTTCACTTTGTCTGTTTGGCTGCGGCGGAGGGCGGATGGGATCTGTCTGTGCGTTACTAATGTCTATGGCTCGTGTCGGCGACAGGATGGTAGCTTGGGTGGGGATCTGGAGAGTGCTGGGCCTGAGGCTGGCGACGGTATTTGGATCATCTGTGGCGACTTCAATGTCACACCGGGCGACAAGCCGGGGGGGGGGGAGCAGAGGCTCTGATCCTGGATCATCAGATATGAGGCAGGTGGTTCGGTCTCTGGGATTGTCTGTTGTGGATGCGGCTGGGTGCAAGTACACTTGAAGGAACGCGAGGGCGAGGTCCAGACTCGACAGATTCCTGATGTCGGTTGAGGCCGGGGAGGTCTTCCCTTTGGCGAGGGCTTGGGCTCTTCCGAGGACTATATCTGATCACATTCCTGTTCTATGGTTTTCTGGTGAGGAGCACTTGGCTCGGTTCTCCTTTCGCTTTGAGAAGAAGTGGCTATTGGAGGATGGTTTCCGGGACATGGTGCACGAACATTGGCGGAATGTGGCGGTGGCGGGCTCGGCAGTGTCGCGGTTTGCGGCCAAGCTCGAGTCACTGAGGCGGTTGCTGTTGGGTTATGGGAAGGATGTCGCCAGGAGGCGACATGCTGTCAGGGCAGAGGCAGAGACTGGGATCAGCAGGTTAGACAGGCTTGATGATGATCGGGGGCTGTCTCCGGAGGAGGTGGAGGAGAGGGCAGCATGGCTAGAGACTGTGCTTCGGGAGGACAGGAAAGAGGAGGTCCATTGGCGGCAGAGGGCCAGGCAGAAGTGGCTAAGGGAAGGGGACGCCAACACGCGGTTCTTCCATTCTGTGGCATCCGGGAGGAGGAGAAGGAGCTTCTTGCATGAGATGGAGGTAGGGGGCCAAAGATTTACAGGCGAAAGGGAGATTGGGATCACCTTGCGGGGTCATTTTGTGAGTGCCTCGAGGAGGGTGCTGGTGGAAGATGGTTGGGGTTGGTCGGGTCTGGGGGTGAGGCCCTTGAGTGGTGCCCAGGCTGATTCGTTAGTGGCCGAATTCACAGAGGATGAGGTGTGCAGGGCGGTTTGGGAGCTGAATGCGGACGGGGCTCCGGGTCCGGATGGCTTCTCCATATCATTCTACAGAGAGTTCTGGGATCTGCTGAAGGGGGACAACTTCGAGGTTCTGACTGAGTTCAGGGGGGGCAACATGGGTTTTGAGAAAGTTAACAGGGCTTTGCTTTTTTTGCTGCCGAAGAAAGATACCCCAGTGGGGGTGGGGACTACAGGCCGATATCTATCTCCGATGACATTTATCTTATTGTCGCCAAGGTGTTGGCGAGCAGGCTTATAGGGGTCGTATCCTCTGTGGTTTTGCCGACCCAGTCCGCCTTCATTCCGGGTCGATCTATGGCGGATGGAATCGTGACCGCTTCAGAGATATTGTCGTGAGTGGAAGATGTCTAAAAAAAGGGGCAGTTTGGAAGATTGACTACGCCAAGGCTTATGACTGTGTCAGTTGGAGATTCCTTTGGTTAGCTCTGTAGAAAAGGGTTTTCCCGGACGATTGGATTGCTTAGGTTAAGAGATGCATCACCACTAGCTCATGCTCGGTGCTAGTAAATGGGAGGCTTGAGGGAGGATGATTCCAACCGTAGAGGGGGATGCGTCAGGGCTGCCCCCTTGCTCCCCTGCTTTTTGTGTTGGTTGCAGATTGTCTTGCGGTTTTGTTGAGCGGGCAGTGGAAGAAAACTGGTGCGAGGGCTTCCGAATGGGGGACATCTCAGTCCCGGTGTTGCAATATGCGGATGACACGCTGATATTCCTGGGAGGGACGGAGGAGCAAAACCGCAATGCAGCTATGCTAGTGGATGTTTTTGGGTGCCTCTTTGGGTTGCAGATTAACAGGCAGAAGTCAGTCCTTGTTCCAATGGGTTCGGGTGGCGAGGAGAGCATCGGGCTGGCGGAGTGGGCAGGATGCCCCTTGGGGAGACTGCCGATAACGTATCTGGGATTGCCTCTGGTTGAGGGTAGGCTGAGGAAGTCCGATTGGGATTGTGTACTACGCAGAATGGAGGAACGACTGGAAGGTTGGAAGGCTGTCACTCTGTCCAAGGGTGGGAAGCTTACATTGTTGAAGCATGTTCTTTCGGCCATCCCGACTTTTTTCTTTTCGACGAGATTAATGCCTGTTGGTGTTAGAAGGAGGATTGAGACCTTGATGAGATCCTTTTTCTGGTCTGATGGAAGACATGCAAAGAGGGGGTTGCACCTGGTGGCTTGGAAGGACCTGGCTGTTCCTGTTGCAGAGGGGGGCCTTGGCATTAGGGACGTGGAATCTATGAACAAAGCTCTGTTAGCCAAGTGGGTGGTGCGCATTTGGGGTTCGTCCGATTCGCCGATCTTGCAGCTGCTGAGAAAATTATATGGTGTTACTGGCGAGTTGGTGACAGAGAGGAAGCGTCATGAGTCTTCCTTGTGGAGTGGGATCCGTGCCGTACTTCCGGTGCTACGGCCGCTTCTTAGGCCGATTTTGGGGGATGGGCTCCGTTTCTATTTTTGGCTGGATGACTGGACGGGGGATGGGGCCTTGGCCTCCCGCTTCCCTCGGTTGATGGCGTTGGCGTGATGAAGAGCTGTGTGCTGACGTGAAGATGATTTGGACAGCTAAGATTCCTACGCGGGTTAAGGTCTTCCTTTGGTGTATGAGGAGAGGTCATATTTGTGACAAAGTGAGAAGAGGCAGACTGCTGGGTGGGACGGATCTAAAGTGTGACAGATGCGAGGACGAGTTGGAGGATGTGGACCACATCTTCTTTGGTTGCAGGTCTTCCGCGGAGGTTTGGGAGTCATTGGGGCTCACGTGGGTCCGGGCCTTTGATGCTGATCAGTTTTGGAGGTTGATTCGTCGTGTCAGCCATGGGTCTTCCGATGATGTCTCCAAGCCTTTTGCCGCACTGTGGCCTATTTGGCTTGGTAGGAATGATACAATTTTCAAGGGGCAGCGGTTTTACTCTGAGAATGTTGTAGCCCACTGTAATGTTTTGTACAATTTCTGGTTATCAAACTGATGTACCCTATAATTTATTAATGAATGCTTTGGTGTGGTAACTCCCGCCTCGGGAGGGCTCCCTCGTACTTTTACTAAAAAAAAATGTGTGCTTCTGTTTATGGGTCAGTGGATCTTGCACTTAGTCCTGGACTCCCGACTCCCGAGCTTTGATCTGATTTGGTATCTGTTGCTCATTGTTTGAGCGGAAACCACTTTTGGTTGGTGGTGACTTCAATGTCATATTACCTATCTTGGATAGGCTTGAGCAGTGGGGTGGTTTCCACCGTGTCTAAATTTTTGGACATATTTGATCCACTCCCCTTCTTTGGAATGACAGTGTTGGGCCTTATACTTTTTAAAATGTTGATGAATTCTGGCAATAAAATTCTGGATTTGAGAGATAACTGCGGTTCATCGGATAGAGGTACTGGCTGAATTATTGTCTACCTGCCCTTGATAGCAAGGCTTAAATCCCTGATTTTTTCCAATTGACTTCAGGCTGAGGATAAGGGTGGAGAGGATCTCATTTCCCGTTGACTTAGGGCAGAGGATGAGGGTGTAGAAGACCTCGTTCGGGGTACTGCCCTGTCTAAGATCACCATGTTGTAGTATGGAGGATGCTCGGCATCTTACTCCATGCGAGACTTCTACTAGGGCGAGTGAGCAGGGGATTGTCGAGGATGGGGTGGTTGAGATTGACTGAAGGTAGCACCTCGACATACAACAACAAAGCCTTTTCCTACATTAAGTTGGGTCGGCTATATAGATTCTTTGCCTCCATTTAGATCTATCTTGGGTCATTCTTGGGCTTAAATCCAAAAAACTAAGATCCCTTCCCATAGTCTCATTTCAACACTTCTTTGGCCTTCCTCGCCCTCTTTTAGCCGGCTCAACATCCCAATGTTACATTAATCCCTTGCCTCCATTCAGATCTATCTTGGGTCATTCTCGGACTTAGATTCAAAAAACGAAAATCCCTTCGTATAGTCTCATTCCAACTCTTCTTTGGCCTTCCTCACCCTTTTTTAGCCGGCTCAACATCCCAAAACTCGCATCTCCTAACCGGTGCATCGACTAATCTCCTTTGCAAATGGCCAAACCACCTTAAGTGGTTTTCTTGCATCTTATCCTCGATCATAGCTACACCAACTTTCATTTTGATTGCATCATTCCGAATCCGATCTTTTCTTGTGCGTCCACACATCCACCTTAGTATTTTCATTTCTGCCACTGCCATTCTTGCACATGTCTATGGTTCACAGGCCAACATTCAGATCCATAGATCATAGCAGGTCTCTTGGCTACTTTGTTAGAACTTTCCTTTATTTTTCAAAGGAATTTTCTTATCACAGAGAACAATAAAAGCTCCTCTTAGCCCATCATGGTTGCTTTCATCAAAAGCACGCTCCATATATTCAGTCTTAGTACCTTGACATACTTAGATTAATAGAGGGTGATGGTAATAGCCATTTTTTTCCATGCATGTGAGCAACAACGAATAGAAGTATAGAATTGAAATGCTCGGGTAAGTGGTTGAGGAGGTGGAGTCAATTTTGGTTATACTCTAGTCTCTAGCTAGTCACTCAGGTCCTTCACTAGGAATTAGGTGCCAGGTATTTGGACGTGAAGGTGACTTGGTCGAGTCTCTGGTGTGAGCTGCCGACACTCCCCATGAAGTCTCCCTGGAACTTGATGGATCACCACTCTTATTATGTAAAGTATTGTGTGGCGGTGGTTAGAGAGTTCTCTGGTGGGGATTATGTGTTGATAAGATAAATCATTCCTACCTTTGTTTCTACTGAAAAAGCCGATTGTGGAATGGGTCGACTATAGGCTATTAGCACTCCAACTCTATGTATCTCATTGTTGCAAAAATATTGGCTATCATCCACTTTAGTAGGGTCATTGCTGATGTGAAATATCACATGTTCAGTGTGTCTTTGTTAGAGGACTATATTTTGAAGAGATGCGTACTAGCATCGTAGGTGATTGCTTTGAGAGAGAAAATTGCAGGTTTTCTTTAAGAGGTAGATTTGTCTAAAGCCTATGACGTGAATTGTCGATCCTTTATCTAGACAACTTTTGGGAAATGTGGTCTTCCAGACATATGGATGACATGGATGAAATGGCATGTCACAACCAAATTTTCTTTTTTATATTGAACAAGTTTCGTACCTTAAATGGTTTGGTGGTATTGCAGTGTGCCTACCATCCAAATGATCAAAAGACCATGGTTCAAAACATCCATTGTGGGGGTTGTGTTAGGTAGTTGACAACTGGCGTAAAATAGTCGAATCTTTCAACATAGATTTGAACAAGAATCCATGTAGCTGACCCTACTTATAACGGGAGAAGCCTTTGCCATTCTTTTTTTACGGCGTAAAAAGTGGTCGAATATTTCAACATGGATTTGAACAAGAATCCTTGTACCGACCCTACTTATAGTGGGAGAAGCCTTTGCCATTCTTTTTTACAATGAGCATGTTTCGACTTAGGGCCAGTTTCAGCCATAGAAAGGGGTATTATAGGGCTGCCCCTTGTGAAAGCTATTTGCTTTTACTATCTATGCTTTAGAAATGGTTCAACGGGGGTCTGCTAGACAAAGACTGTTATGAGGATTCGATAGTGGCCTCGATTATTTTGTTTCCTCTTTTACAATATGTTTATTACACCATCTTTTTTCTTGAAGGTAGATGTAACAAGGCGAGAGTAATGGGGACTTTAATTGATTTATTTATGGATGCCTTATAGTGGGAGAAGCCTTTGCCATTCTTTTTTACAATGAGCATGTTTCGACTAGGGCCAGTTTCAGCCATAGAAAAGGGGAATTATAGGGCTGCCCCCTTGTGAAAGCTATTTGCTTTTACTATCTATGCTTTAGAAATGGTTCAACGGGGGTCTGCTAGACAAGACTGTTATGAGGATTCGATAGTGGCCTCGATTATTTTGTTTCCTCTTTTACAATATGTTTATTACACGGCGAGAGTAATGGGGACTTTAATTGATTTATTTGGGGATGCATCAAGTTTGAAGGTCAATCTTCAGAGGTTACATTTTATCAGTTTCCATCTTGATGATAAACCTGCGTTGATTTGCTCTATTAACTATTTGTGTTGACTGGGAGCCTTCTAATAAACTAGTTGTGGTTAACCTTAAAGAATTGTGTTGCTAGAGTGGAGAGGGGCCCAGTCCAGTTTTAGAGATGACGGAACATCAACTTGAAGACTGGCTCACCAAGGTTTTATTCTAGGGAAGGCATGTTGATTCTCTTGTGCTCGATTCTTTCAGCTATGCCATGCTGCTTTCAAAATTTCCGTTATTGGTGAGTATTGCCAAGAGGATGGATAGATTATGGAGAAGATTATTGACATGATTCCAAGAGAGTAGGTGGGGGGATGCCTTTGATGCAACAGGCAGGTTTGTTGGTTCATGGAGGAGGGTGGTCTTGAGGTGAGAGTTCTGACTGAGAATGTTGAACCAAGCTCTTCTCTCTAAATGGAATGTACAACTTCTTGCAAATGAATTTCGAACAAAAATCTTGCAAATGTGATGGTCTTTTGAATTCATCATGATTACTCTGGATGTTGCAGAGAGGGTTAGGCTCCACAAACAACTTTCTACGAGGGTGAAGCTGTGAAGGTCATCCCTATGATATCTGATTTTCTCTCCCCGGAAGCTAGGGGATGGTTTGCACTTTTCATCTTGGTTTGGTTATCTTAGATCCGCTAAATTCTGCCCCCTTTCTTTCCATTGTAGATGATTTTCTAGATTAAGAAGATTATGCATTATTTCATATGAAAAACTACCTTAGTGAAATATTATATAGAGTAAATTACAATTTGGGTCCCCATCTATGGGCCCGATTCCAGAATGGGTCCCGCTCTTTACATTGTAACGATTCGGGTCCCAGGGCCATTAATGTAAGGAACTTTTTGGGGCTAATGACGAGTATGCCCTTGTTTAAAAGTTGGAACCCAACCTCCATTCTCTTCCCAACAAGGGTATATTCGTCATGAGTCCCAAAATTTTCATTTCCTAAATGGTCCTGGGACCCGAAATGTTACAATTTAAAGATCGGGACCCATTCTGGGATCAGACCCATAGATGGGGACCCAAATTGTAATTTACCCTATTATATAAATCCACTCCAATGATATGCTGGGTAAGGATTTTCCATGGAAAATTTGGGTTCAAATTTTTATGGTGGTCAATAATTTACCACCCCAATAAAATGTTTATCATTGTCGTAGAATACATTGATAGTCATGGGTCGATTAATGGTGTAAGACGGCTTCCCCTTGGGTTGTAGTTAGGAGGACCTGTCTTTTAGATTCTACAACATATTATCCATTGAATGAGGCACAGAGGAAGTTCGGTGTTTTTGAGATTTTAATGGATATTTCCGACTTAAAGTGAATAGAAAGAAGTTGGCCTTTGTTCCATTAGGTCATCTATGAGGATGTCACAAAATTCTTGGTAGTTTGTGTGTGATACCTTGCATGTATATTGGGTTGTCAGCAAGGTTGTAGAAATTGGTAGTCGGTATTCGGTCGGCAGGGTCACTGAATAAGGATTAATCGACAGTTAGGATAGTAATTGGATATAGTCGAGCATTGGTCGATTTTGATTTTTTTATTTATTTTAAATATATAAATTACTTTTTAATACATATACTGTCATTTATATTCATATATTTAGTATTTTTAAGAGTTTAAATAACTTATTTTAACAAGAGAAGAAAAAATGAAGGTGTTGCTATCTACATACGTTGGAGGTGTAGCCATCTATATAGTCAACAAACTCATAATTTAGCCAATCAACAAACACAAAGTTAACTAAACTCACAAGTTGAATTTTCTGATCAACAAACAAAATCACAAGTTGAAGGAACAAATCAAGTAATGAAATCTAATCAACACTCAACAACCCCAAAAGGTAAATAACCTAACCATCTTGCAAATCAACAAGAAATACCCAAGTTAATGAAAATTTAGGGCATAATAGACACAATTCTAACCTTATATAAGGTAACCAACATGCAAATCAGCAACAATATCTAAGTTTTTACTTCTAAAATAACCTAACAAGCACACCACCAACATGCAAATCGACAAAAAAAAGCCAAGCTACCAAAATTTAGAGAATGATAAACACAATGCTAATCATATATAAGCTAACCAACATGCAAATCATCATGAAAATCTAAGTTTTTCTCCAAAATTAACCTAACAAGCTAACCAACATGCAAATTAACAAGAATATCTAAGCAATAATATCTAAGACCAAGCATTAAACCAAGTAAAAAAACAACAAAAAAAATAAATTGAAAAAAAATTAAAAATCCTAACCGACAGTTGGTGGAAGTAGCTTGATAGAGGTAAGTTACAACAAGAGAAGGGGGGGGGGAGGACTCTAGAAGGAGTCACCGTATGATCAATGACGACACAGAGGAGGGGGCGGTGACATGGTAGAGGTCAGGTTTTCACGGGGCTGCTTCAGGCAATGGGTCGAGGTTGCTCCAGTCCAAGAAGTTTTGAGGATTGGGATTACTGTCGAACAGTAACAATAACCCTAAATCCCTTCAAATTCGGATATTCAGGCTTCGGGTCTCCTTTTTCTTTTTTTTGAAACCTTCATGCAAAAATCGACACTTAATAGGTTGATTAGGTTGGGTAGCCGCCCCGACTATATGTCGATTTGGCCTAGTCGAGTCGCCCCCTCCCCTCCTTACGACTCGACTAGTCATCCTAGTCAGCCGACTTTTATAACAATGGTTGTCAGCATGGAAGGCCGAATCGATATCGTTATCATTTCTGTCCGCCCGGAAATGGATATATCGGGATATATTGACAATATATCGATGATATCGATGGAAATGTCGAAAATGGCTCAAAAAGTCAAATTTTTGGTATTTTTTCAGACATTAGGGTCATCCAAGATATTAAAACAACAAATAACGTACAAATATTCACTTATATCACACATATCAGTCCATTTATGGACCATATATCACACATATTGGTATCACACATATCGGTCATCTCGATGTTAATGTTGATTCTTGTCTTATAAAATATTGGAAATGGATTCCATTCAAGTTCTTATAAGTTTATAATATGAAATAGTACAAATCTACAGTTCATAATACACATATAATTTATGAGGACTATGATCCTTAAACCGTACATATCAGTCATATCGATTGGAATATATAACGAGACAAGTTTGGCATAAAGATTTATCTATTTACAGGCTACAACAATAAATGAAAAATATTCAAATCAATTTAACATTGTAAAAGAGATGTTCTAAAATCAAGAATTCCGCCACGGATCTAAATCGGTCCCCCTGCCCTATTGTCTCATAGCGGATTGCGGACTCAATGAACTCGCAATAGTTTTCCCATGTCATGTACGAGTACATGGCCTTATAATCCATGATATACTGCCTGTATTGATGGTCATAAATTCCTATGAGTATCCCGAATCGAGGATAACCATTGCTAGATCCGATGTCACGAGGTGCACGTCGAGTCTACGAAGTACTAGCTTGAGATCCTCGGGATGACGACGACGGAGTAGGAGAAGATCTCTGCAGAGGAGGAGGACCTGGAGGAGGAGCATTGTACTCAGGGAAGAAATCGAAACTGTCACCACCAAAGAAGCTGCCCTGGCTCTGCTCGAGTTGGCTACCTTGGTAGTTCTCACCGCTGTAGCTGTTATATCCTCCATACCCACTGTTGCTACCATATCCAGAAGATGGAGGAGTATACGCTTGAGGAGGAGGAGGAGGTCCAGGTCGAGGAGCAATAATATACTGGGAAGACACCAAATGATCTTTCATCTTGTGAGGTTCCATATCCACCCATCGGACTGGGTGTCCCTGCACGGTATGGGCTGTCAATGTCCATGCAACTCAACGAACCTACAGATGATATCAAATCGTCCATGTAGCTATCTGTAGGATGATGGCCACATCGTCTATATGCATCGTAATCTATAGGTCCCGGACTCGGACTTGGGACAAACTGTCCGTGTTTGTTTCCACGTCGTTCCATGTATTCTCGCCCTGACTCGAATCTTGTATCATCATGTGGTTCACGACTACCCCTTGTAGACCCTGACCCCTTGAATATGTCTCCCCATCGCTTGATCCACCACGACCACCAACAGGCAGCACATGTTCTTCAACCATGCCTTGTGTTGTTTAAGACTTTGCAACAATATAAAATTGTTTGCAAAGCGTGTGATGCCAGGCCTCACCAACTCACCATCGCACGTCCGCCTCATCAAAGACAACACTTTGGAATGGTTGTAAATGAAAGTCGTGATCGCCCAGCTTGTTCCATCACTTTTGTGATGAGTTTCCTCTTGTCGAAGTCCTTTAGAATCAGATCTATGCAATGCACAACACAAGGTGTCCAAAAACTGTCGTAGCTGCTAGACTTTATTATTGTTTCACTTGCTTTCTTGAAGTTGCTGCCGTTATCCGTCACAATCTGTGCAATGTTCTCTTTGCCAACATCCTTAATGACACCCTTCATCAACTTCAGCAGGTACTTGTAGTCCTTGACCTGTTCAGATGCATCGACGGATTTAAAAAAAATGATCTTACCGTCGCAGTAAACGAGGAAGTTAATGATCTGCTTCCTCGTATAGCTTGTCCAACCATCACACATCAACGTCACGTCGTACTCTTGCCATCTCTTTCTCAGGTCCGAGATGTACTCGTTCATCTCCTCCTTCTCCCGTGCAAGATACTTGTTCATCAACTCCTTAGCAGTGAGAGCCTTCACTCCCATTCCAGCTGCAAGGATCTCATCAATGGCGTGCTGTAAAAAAGTTCCATTAACGACATGGGTTGGGATGCTCTCCCCAAAGAAGAGCTTGTCGATGGCCATGCCCACTCTCTCCCATGCATTGGTGAACATCTCCTTCACCGTCTTTTGCTTCGGGTCCTTGCTTGGCTTGTATTGCATGGACTTACTGCTCGTTAAGAATTGTTCTAGTCCCTTCCCCTTGTGTTTCTTAGTGGATGGTGGTACTGGTGCACCTCCAGAACCACTCCCACTACCACCGACACCAGGGAAGCTGTCACGTGCAACGAGTTTTCTCTTCTCAAATTCGCTCCTCATGGACTCTTTTGTCGCCCTCTTATACACTCTCCTCTCCGCTTCGGTCTGAATGTCATCGGGGTAGACAAAGTCCTCGTTGTCTGAATCTGAGAAGACATTGAACTCCTTCTCAAATATGAATTCTTTGATTCATCCCGCCTGGACCTTTTCACATCCTTCTCCTTTTTCCCCTCCATGCTAGCCTTCACCATGTCCCTCACGTCTTTTGGACAACGAGTGCACTTGGTAATCTTTTTATTGCTGCCAATAAGATGATGCTTCAGTCTAGTAATACCCCATCCTCCCCACCTCTTCCCAAAGAAGTTGCACTGTGGTTTCGCTTTGTTGCCATCTGCAGCGGTTACATACTTCCAACCAATCTCTCCACCGTCTAAGTCCCTCTGTCCACGAGAACCGTCATAGTCTGAATCAGAGTGTACCATGGTCTTGAATCCTGAACAAAAAATACCCAAAAATCAAAACCCCCAAATTTCATTAGCAAAAAAATTCACTAAATTGTGGATCTATTTTTTTAATTTTCGGATTTTTTAATTAGACACATTTTGTAAACAAAAATCACCACCAAATCATGTTTCCTAACTCCTAAACAAGTGATCCAACTCCATCCATCCATAACATCTCTTAGTAAACACAAAAATCAAAATCCCCAAAGTTCATGAACAAAAAACTCACTAAATTGTGGATCTATTTTTTTAATTTTCGGATTTATTTAATTAGACACATTTTGTTAACAAAAATCACCACCAAATCATGTTTCCTAACTCCTAAACAAGAGATCCAACTCCATCTATCCATAACATCTCTTAATAAACATACAAAAATCAAAAGCTCCAAATTTCATGAACAAAAAAGTTCAATAAACTGTGGATCTATTTTTGCTTAATTTTCGGATATATTTAAATACACACATTTTGTAAACAAAAATCACCATAAATTATGTTTCCTAACTCCTAAACAATATATACAACTCCATTCAAGCATAACATCTCTTAATAAACACACAAAAATCAAAAGCCCCAAATTTCATGAACAAGAAACTTAATAAATTGTGGATAATTTTTTTAATTTTCGGATTTATTTAAATACACACATTTTGTAAACAAAAATCGCCACCAAATCATGTTTCCTAACTCCTAAACAAGAGATCCAAACCAATTCACCCATAAGATCTCTTAATTACTACATAAAAAACAAAAGCCCCCAAATTTGGAGCTCAAATTTCATGAAAAAAGAAATTATGCAACACAGGAAATCGATGAGCTCCTTGCAAGGTTGGAATGCCAAGGAAGAGGAAATTATGCAACACATGAGATCAAAATCACTAAGGAAGAGGAAATCTCACCTCAAAATGCAAAGGAAGAGGAAATTGATGAGCTCCTTGCAAGGTTGGAATGCCAAGGTTGAGATGGAAGATATGGCCACCGATATGCCTCATTTAAAGGCAAAAAAATCCAAAACTTAGCAAGGAAGAAAAGAATATGCACTGTGTCGGTGATATATCGTCGATACCCGATATATCGGCCATACCGTGTAAAAAGATATACATCTGAATATCGATATGGGGGGGGGGTCGTCGAAACCGATATATCGCCGTCACAACCTTCTATGGTTGTCAGTGTCTAAGCGGGAAAATCGGGCAGACATTAGATCCCATCAGAGAAGAAAATTTGTCTGAAAAGTCATTTTTTCCGACAGAACAATCAGTTCATTTCATTCATCTAAAATAAAGGACATTCGATATGTAACAAAAAGGTAACAGTTCCTGTAAAGTCGAATTGCTTGTCAAGAAGTGGTCATGTAGTGAGTCTTTAGTCCATCATATCCACTATTTGTGTCTTCTTCCTCTTTGCTTGCTTGATCCCGACGATTACTTGACGACACTCGGAATCATTGCTGAGGGTGTTCTTATGGTCTAGCTCATAGCAGGAGGCTCATGTCACTCCCATAGTTGAGTGGGAGATTATGACAACTGATTATGGAGCGTGGTCTCGAAGTACAAAGGCTCGAGAAGATGACTGGGAGATGACGACACAACTGATTATAGAGCATGGTCTCGAAGTACGTAGGCTTGAGAAGATGACTGGGACACGATGACACAACTGATTATGGAGTGTGGTCTCGAAGTAAAGGCTCGAGAAGATGAACAGAAAATGGGTGATGAGAATTTGGGAGTTTGAATGAAGCCTTAGCTTTGTCGATTGATACACAATATTATGGGGTTGCCCCAAGTATTTTCATGGCATTGGGGACAACTTGATTTCCATCCAACTTTTGGAGGGAATCTGCTCTATTCTATAGGATGCAATGCCTTGTTTGAGCTCGATTTTGGAGGGTGATTTTTTATTTAGATTATGGATTGATGATTGGACTTAGAAAGGAGCGATATATGACTGTTTGTCGAGGTTGTTAACATTCGAGAACAATCCGAACATTTCAATAGATCACACATGGAGCAACGAGATTTGAATCCCCATATTCACTTCTAATTTGTCTTAGGGTATATTATATATTGGGTCCCCATCTATGGACCCGATCCCAATCTGGGTCCTAATCTTTCATTTGTAACAAATAGGGTTAAAAGCTTGACCTAATTACCCTTCTAATTGGATTGAATACCCATTCTGCCAAACACTCCTAAACCCAAACAAAGATCATACCGAAGGAAAAAAAGACATTTCAAAGAGAAAAAGGTCAATGATTCTAATCAAAATCAGATATCTTGGAAGGAGACGATTGAATCAATAAGCAAGAAATAATTTTCCCTCTTCGATAATCACATCTTTCATGGTTTAAAAAAAACTATGATTGGTGCGTGTATTCCAGTTGCATCAACAGGGATCCACACCTTTAAAGTCTTCTTCCATTCTTGCACTCCTTGGCCATGGTCTCGACCGAATTTAGAGGGGAATGAGAGGGTGTACTTTGATCGACAAGGGATCTGAGCTGCTTGATCAACTCCTCTTGCGGCCATGGTCAAGACCATATCCTGAGAGCAGATCGAGATCTGAGGGAGGAAAGACGGACTCCTCTCCCCCGTCTCGATCATCTCTTCTTCTTCTTCTTCTTCATCTATTGTTTCTTGTTGGTCTTTTGTGCGTGGAGCATTAGAAAAGTTGTGACGTTTGGAGTTTAGAAAGAGACGTTTCTATTAGTGGGATTAAATATAGGAAGGTAAGGTAAGATTAGGAGTGGGATAATTTGAGGCTTGGGGTAATGTTCCTTTTTTTCCTAGGAACGAAGGTCCGTAGTTTGCACGGCTGCCGGAGGGGAGCAACGATTGGGTTACAGCTGTTGTACGTGGGGGGGGGGGGAGTAAGTGGGATCTACTGGTTGTGGGAGGGAAGGTGGGGAGGGAGAAGCTCATAGGAGGAGACGTAGGGTCGGGTAGGGTAGTGGAAAGGGGAGGGGGCGGAATGGGTGTTCGATCCAATTTGAAGGATAATTAGGTCAAGCTTCTGAATTTGTCCAACAACAAGCTCCTTTGCTGTTTTCCAAACATCTTGGGACCCTATTTGTTACAAATGAAAGATCGGGGCCCGGATTGGGATCAAGTTCGTAGATGGGGACACAATATGTAAATCACCCTTTGTCTTATACGAAGGCTTATGAGTTTTTTGATATGTAGTTGTTTATCAGGATGGAGGGCCCTGTAAGTCAACGTGATCAGTGGTCTTTATTAGAAAATAAAGAATGCAGATTGCAAAACATGAAAAAAGATAAAGAACAATAAGAGCAACATGATTTAACACGGAACCCTACTCCCCAAGGAGTGGGATGAAACCACGGGAGAAGGCCTCAAAGGACCAGGTTTGTCTATTGATTTTCTCAATGAACTACAATGTGCGGGGCTTTATATATAGCACCCATGGAGTCTCCACATCCCACAGGTGGTAGATGTGGTATTAAACTCTGGATGTGGTAAATGGATCTCTCTAGGATTCTTTTACCCATTTTCCTCATAGATGACGCATACAACGAATACTCCAACACTCCCCCTCAAGCTGGAGCATGCAATACTCAGCTTGGACAAACAAAAGGAACTCAACTCATGCTACATGACATTACAGACAATACCAACTCAACACGCACAATTACTGCTGTCGAGGACGTTGCTTCTCATGCCGTGCAGGTGAGGACGAACATGCTGTAGTGTGACTCAACTGAATCTCCTCGTCGGAGAGCATGCGGTCTGAAATGCGCCTGTTAGAGTTACTGCAAGTCTGCAACTGGAAATCAGTCTCCTCGTCGGAGTACTCTGGCCCGCCACAACATGTAGACAACTGCTCCATCTCTGAAAAGGGTCGAACTGAAAAAACACCGTGGAAGTGCAATCCTCGTCGGAGTCCACAATCATTGTAGAATGGAGTCTGAAATAGTCTCCTCATCGGAGAACTGGGTCTCTCCCATCTGGCACAGAGAATGGTACACTACTCTGGAGTACCTATGATACCACATAAAAACCCTTGCCAACATGGCATAGGGAATGGTGCTCTACTATGAAGTCCCTATGGCTCACATGAAAACTCTGGCCGAAACAACAAGAAAAGAATGACGGGCACCACGACAAAAGATGACAAATATGTGCAACATCTTGAAAAGAAGACCGCATCCATATGCATGTCTGAAACTGCAGACTCGGAACAAATCTGACGTCGAGTCTGAATATTTGATCACTGTAGAGTCTGAACAATCTGATCGGTCTGGATATGACATCTGAATCTGTACAAGATCTGTGACTCTACACAATACTCCCCCTTCCTCACATACTGGTTGGAATGACAATCGTCGACTAAGTTGGGAGAAGACAATAAAATGGGGGAAAACATGAACATTCTCGGCTTTTCTTCATCAATTTTTTAATAAGGCGTCCATTTTATTTTTTTGAAAACGTTTTTTAAGCTGTTTCGACAATTTTTTTACGGCTTTTGCACCTTTTTTATTTGAAATTGCGTAAGGCTTATCTTTGTACGCCCCTTTTTTCATCAAAACAATAACCCTCTTTTTTTCCAACTCAATTCCTTTTCTTAAAATGTGACCTGCTCTCTCCCCCCTTTTTCTTCCAATCAGACATTTTTTGAATCATATCCACCCTCTTTTTTAACAGACCAGACCTTTTTGTTTACGGCAGTCGAAGGCCTCTTGGACCTCATTTTTTGTCTGACTCCCAGCCCAAAATTGGGCCTTGAAACTACTGGCAATTTTTTTTAAGAAAGGAACCGCAACCCTTATTTAGAGTTCCCACGGAACCCTCTCATGAAAGATCTGCTGCCCCATCTTGCGCTGCCGTAGAAGAGGAGGACGCACTGCTATGCGCAGGAGAGCCGATCGACTGGAGCGCCGAGAAGCACGATGCGCCTGCGCGGAGGAGGGGCGATTTGGAGTGTCCGCACGAGGAGGGCTCGACTCCGATGGGGTTTCAGCATGTTGCCTCTGCCTGGAAGGTCTCCCATCGCCATCGCCTGTTGGATCCCGGAGAATCTCAATAGGGCTCGAGTTAGGGCTCCACGCAACCATCTGGGAACAGGGCTCCGCGTGTGGCCATCTGGGAATAAGGCTCCGCGCTCCGTTGATTTGGAGTCGTGCGCGACCATCTGGGAATAGGGCTTCCGCGCGCAAGGAGAGAATATGGGCTATCGCCGTTCGCCTATTGAAGGCACACTGAACGAGGGTTGCGATCCCTGCCTGTTGGAGTTAAGGCTTCCGATGGAGCATGCATCCATCGACCTGGATTTGGAGGGGCAGCGCCATGGCAAATTCGCGCGAGGATTTGCGTCACAAAGAAGAGGATCGGGCCGCCTCCTGGAAGTAGGAGGAGGTGGTGCTAGGTGATGGAACCACGGCATCCTTCAAGAACGATTGGACATTCTGGTGTTCCAGAGAACCCTAGGAAAAATGGCTATCGACCAGATCTTGAAAAAAATCACAACAACTCTTTACAAATTGACCATAGCATGTTTTGCTAATCAAATCTCGAATGAAAAAAATATAAAGAACTTGTAACTCTCGAGGATCGACAACAATCTTGGATGGATGGATCCATTTACCCATCTCCCTCATACATACAGTCTTGGATGGATGGATATTTCTCAATGGAAAAAGGTTTACAATGCTCTCTATACAACTATGTCTAACCTGACAAACTTGATGCATGTAAACATGGTGAAGCCTTCTCCCACTATAAGTAGGGTCGGCTACATGGATTTTTGCTCAAATCCATGTTGAAAGATTCGTCTATTTACGTTCGATGTCAACTACCTAACACAACCCACACAATGGTAGGATTTGAATCCTGATCATTTGGGTGGTAGACAAACCTGTTGCATGTCTATAGATTTATTTGGAGCGCTAAAGTGCTACTGAGAGTGAAAAATCTACCATCGGATACTTTGAAAAGCTCACTTAATGGCAGTTAACAGTGCCAAAATTTTGCGTGAAGTAGATGTTGAATGTCCAAGGTGTTCGAATGCTCCTGAACATATTCAATACCTTATCTTTTCTCATGAATGGTTTAGTTTAAAGAGGTGTAGCTTCAAGCTGAGATTGAGTGGATTGACCACAAGAGTGCCTTAAGGCTTTGGGATTCCCTTGAGCATCCAACTTCAGAGCTGAGGCCGAGAGTTCTGCGTCCTTTGGTCCTTTTATGGGCGTTCTTGTTAACATGTAATGCTGTAATGTCTGGTTAGGAAAGATTTCGTGTGAAAATATGCTTGGATATACCATAGGGCTATGTAAGTAATTTGAACTCTCAATTTGTAATCATTATATATATGTGCCCGTGTGAAAATGTGTTCATCACTATTATGGATGCTCCCTTTTCTCTCGATTTTTCTGGGTATATCTTATACAATGCATGGTAACATTAATTTCAAAAGGGATTATTACACCAATAATCCTGAGTAATTTCGCAATAACATTCATAATCCTGTATAATTATGAATTACACGAAAAACCTTAGATAGTCACTCGTCTTACACTCATAACCCTCCGTTAATTTAATATTTAACCCAACCATATGAATGAGTTAATCTAACTCATCCTCAATCCAACGGTTAGTAAACAAAAAAAATACCCATCTCTCTTCAACCTCCATCCACCTTCCCTTCACCCTCCGTCCACCTGAACTTCTCCTCCCCGACCTCCCTTCTTACCGTCGACCAACCATCTCCCAACGTCCCTACCGCACTTTGACCCGCAGGGATGGTGCGAGTACGACCGAATGGCGGGCTGCGAGCTTTGACCTGGGGTGGGTTGGGGGGCTTCCAGCTCGGTGGCTGTGGAAGGACCTGGGCGGCCGGGGGAGCGGGGGGGTGGGGGGGGGGGGTGCGATTGGGTTGGGTGCAGGGGGCAGGGGAGGGTAGCTCAGGGGGGTGCCGATTGGGTTAGATTTTGTATAGGAGAACCGTCTTCTTCTTTACTTAATAAGGCAATATCCATCCGCATTTGTTGCAGGATCTAATAATGAGACCAAAGATGGAAAAAATCACTAAAATTATGTAGCACACGCAACCAAATGATCAAGCAAGCAATGAAATAGAATTAATAGATGGAGAATAAATATGATTTGTCATAGCAAGGATCTGCAACACACAGACAGGACACATTCATGAACTTGTCTCTGTTCGTGCATAACCTGGAATGGTTGGGTGTGGCGGCAGGTCGAGCGAGGGGGGGGGGGATTGGGTTGGGTGGCGGCGGGTCGAGGCGGGGGTTGGGCGGTGACGGGTCGAGCAGGCGTGGGGGATTGGACTCAAGGTTGGGGGCAGCGATGGAATCCAACGGTGGGTCGAGCAGGTGGACATGGGCGGTGGGTTGGGGGGAGGAAGTTGGTGCGCCGCGACAGGCCGGAGCTACGAGGAGAGCTTGCTCGGCGTCGGGATGGGGGTTCGAGGAGGAGCTCGACGGGTGGTGGGGGATTTCGAGCTCCAAGTGAGGGGAGGGGGGGGGGTTAAGATGGCATGTTATCGTAAATAAAAATATGCTTTAGGGGTAGTTTCGTCCTTTTCAACAAAAACCGTCAAACATAACGTGTGTGATAAACGGAATTTAACACAGGGTTATGTCATGTAAGAGTTAACCATTACTCAGGGTTTCTCATGTAATTCGCGATTATATAGGGTTATGAATGTTATTGCGAAATTACTCAGAGTTATGGGTGTAATAATCCCATTTCAAAATCACTGGACCACAGAATCACTTGAAAAAATTGCACGTCATGCATATTGATGATCTTATTATCATTATCCTATTTCTTTATCGAACATTAAGTACATTAATACTAATATTACTGATAACTTCTTGTTTTTAAGGACAACGTATGTAAGTAGGACCAATTATTGGAGACCCACATCGAAGTGGTGGCTTGCTGACTAGCCTTATTTAAATATTTAGTGTCACCTCATGTAAGCCTCTGGAACGTACTTTCCCAGCTCCTTAGCCTTGTTAATTGAGAACCAGTCTCCTCCTGTCCTCGTATTCCGGGAATAATACTATCATATAATTTAAATAAACCCTTGACAGATTTACTCTCCTAATTGAAAGTATATAAATAAAACTTATGTAGCGGAACTTTTTACGTCATTTATTTTCTTCAGTAATGCGAAGCAGATGCATGGTATATCTTTTTCAAATGCTCAACCTCTAGACAAATCGTGCAAACAATTAAATCCTAACTATTATCCTAAACCATTTTAAGCTCGAAACTAAGTAAACTCTAAGGACCTAATGAGAAAGTGATGAGTTTTCTGAGGGATGGTGGTGCAGAGAGTGTATTTGATTGTGATATAAGTGATGAGATTTGGTTGTCAAAGGGGATAAACTTGGAACAAGTTCTGGCATGCGGCTTTGGTTACATATAATATAGACAATGGAATTGATATATGTAGCATATTTGCGTTTTAAAACGTGGATAGAAATTAGTGGAACCCGTTTTGATCATGCTCTCATAGTGAGGTTCTTTGGGATTTTACATACGACACGAACTGCAAAACATGGGTGAACATGTAAATTTAGAAGTTTAACAGAGATCATAGGGTAACTGGGCATGTAAATGTAATTAATGTTTTGCAGCGGCAGTAAGTGTAAAAAACATTTTTTTAATTATGATTATCTCTTGATATTTACTGTAATGGAGGAATTTCTAACCTGACCTTGAACTGATGAATTTATTCTCTCAACTTGCAGCTGCATGGAGTGGATGACAACATCAGCAAGAGTAAGAAAATCCTCACCAACATGACTAGGAGGATGAGCAAAAACAAGTGGATAATCACATCTGTTATCGCGGTTTTGGTCCTGGCAATCCTTATGATCCTGTATTTTAAGCTTGCACACTAGATGTTTTCCATTTGGGTGTCTTGTTACATCATCACAGTTTGTGCTGGTGCTATAATTTATGTGAAGGGACTTCATGTTTGTGTGTAATCGCTTTTTGTGATTGTATGCTCTTGGAAGCTCTTTGGTTATTGGAAGGAAACTCGAGAAGTTATTGTGCATTTCTTGGCCTAGAAAAAAATAATGATCATTGTGGTTCTGCTTTTTAATTTGCAGCCAATAACTCCCGCAGGATAATAACATGGTGGTTGGGGTATGTGAGGAAGGTAGCTACATTACCAGGTGGGCAGCTTTGGTCCTCCCTAAGCGGGTTGCTAGGGGTGTCTACCGAGTTCAATGAGTCGAGTTGGTCTCGACTTAGATTTAAAATTGATAACCAGACTTGGAGTCGAGCTCAGACTTGATAAGCTCTAAGAATGATCACTCGAACTCGTTGACTTTGAGTTGCTTCTTGATGGACCTTTTGTAAGATGATTTGATATTAGTTGTTTGTGAATATTTTTTCTGAAGAAGAAGTTGAGCTCATTAGGAATGTCCTTGATAATAATAATGCTTGAGTCTATTTGATTGTATATATACTTGTAATTATTCATATGGATTGATAATATATAAAAACCTGATACAAGTACATATAAATATCACACAACACCACTCTACTCAAGCTTGACACAATAACCTTAACAAGTCATTATCTGACTCGACTTCGTATTCATTAGCTTTTCGAGTCCGGCTCACGAGCTTTTAACGAGTCGAGTTTGAGTCATTGAGCCCAAGCTTTTCTGACACCTATAGGGGTGATCTTGTCCATTTTGTAGATATACTAAACCTCATATTCGGATAGGTTTTTTCTATGGCTATCCATTATGTAGTAGGTGCACCGCATAATGTCCAGAATGATAGCGGGACACGAAGATTGACATCTACGATTGAGATTAGTTGACTCGGCTCGAAATCTGAGGCGTGCATCCGAAGATTATGTCTCCTGACCAGTGGCTACAGATCATGCAGTACTTTCTCCGTTTCGAGTAAGACCGAGTGCCTAACGTATTGATTACACGGCTGCTCGCTTTGATACTACTCTAACTTCAATCACATACATCGATGAAAATGAATACGGATATATCTGATATCAACTTACCATATTCGAAAAATCACGGCACACACACACACACACATATCAATATTCGAATAATAATTGCATACGGATCGAATATGGATATGGGTATGTATGGATCCGGATATGATAATGTCTTGAATATCTAAATCCGATTATCCGAATATAACATTTAATATTATTTTATGTATGGGAAAAGGGAAGCTACATCGGGTGGTGCAACCAACTATCTACACCCGGGTATTTTTCTTATTGATTTTTTATTTTTTTGAAAAAAAATTATGGGGATTTACTTAGTTTATTGTGTGGAATATGTGTTTCAAATTTTACGCAAAACAAACATTCCTAACTTGCCCATCTAGATAGGGTCAATTTCAAAAATTCTGAGACCGTTAAAATGTGATAGTCTTGATGGAAATGATAGAAGTGTCGAATTTAGTTGAAATTAATATGATATCATGGTGATATATGGTGATTTGAATCCCCGTAGGTTTCATTTACAAAACACAAAAAATCAATGAAACAAATGGCCGGGTGCAGCTTCCCCAACCCCTTTATATATTAGTCAATGTAATATAAACCACAACGCATATTGTTATTTTAGCATTATATATTATAATAATATAATATATTAATAATATTAATAAACTTTTGTTTGTTTGGGGATGGACACGAACAAACATCTCTCTTTTTTTGCTTTCGATAAAGAACACATGTCACCTCGACGTTCCCTTTTTATTTTGATATAGCTTATTTATATTCCATTGTCATTTTTTTAAAATCACTATGAACTTTGATAAAAACCACTTCGTATTCGTATGTATTTTTTATTCGATACGTATTGGATTACATGATTATTGGATCTATATTTGTATTCACTCTTTATCTGACTCATATTTGGATTGGCTCTTTATTCGCTCCGTACTCAGATCCATTCTTTATTCAATCCGTATCTGGATTCGATAAATACCCGATTTGAATTCGTATCTGTATTTTTTTTTGTGTAAATTTTTTTAATCTAAAAATATAACTCATATAACAGAGACACAAAAACTATTACAAAGAGATTGATGGGAGACGAGCAACAATCCGTATTTTTAAAGATTTGATTTCCTTAATGCATATCCGAATCATATCCGTATCCGTATTCGATAGAAACGTGGCGAATATGGATATGGAAATATGCATATTCGATTCGTATCCGATCCATTTTCATTCCTATAACATAATAACGAATAAAACCATTTGACGACTTGTTTTTGTGTCATCGAATACTGTTTACCTAAAGATAATCTCTGACAAATCTTGCGACAAATGAAGCGAATATTGTTTATCTCTAGGGATTCAATGGACCATTTTTTTAGATAAAACGGTTCATAATCATTCATCATGATTGCAGAAGCAATAATAGCGTTTGATACCATCACCAAAAAGAAAAGATGAAGCCAAAATTACATCAAGGAGATCAAGCCTGAGCCCAAAAAGATCCCCAACCCCATGAGCAAACAACAGGGTAAAATAACCAAAATTAAACCATCGTCACCATCAAAGCTGAGGACACATTGTAGCTTTGAACCACACGCCCAAGGATTCCGATCACGCCCCTAGGTTTGTTTCGAAGATCTGGACCCAAAGCTCACACTGGGGCTTTCCTTGACTGGATATACAGAAGATACTCAAAGAGCTGCACCAAGGTTAGTTCATAAACTACTATCATGTTTGATAAAAAAATAGTGAGCAAAAAGCAATATTTAAAATGCAGTATTTAGGTGTTTGTCATATCAAAACTCAGGTGGTTTACTCCAGATATCTCCTTCCACACTGTCAAATCTAGTATTACAAATGAACATTGCTTCCAAGACTAATTTGCGTTCGATGAGAGGTATGTTGTCAAAGATGATGCGACATCGACCCTTCCATATTAACCACCAGATAGTGATTTTGAAGCAGAGTATTCTCCAATCCTCCTCTCTCAAAGTAATGGTAGTGTTCTCGGCAATCATATTTACTAGATCCTGAAACTTTGGTTCAAGATGGCATGAATTGAAGATATCTCTAGTTACTTTACAATCGTTGAAAAGGTGTTTGTAATTTTCCAGATCCTGATTGCATAGATGGGATCTGTTAACCCAAGAGATTTTCAACTTTTCAAGATGATCCTGGGTTGTAATTTTATTGTGTGCCAACAACCATATGAAGTAGTAAGCTCTCGATTCCGGGTGTCTTTTTCTAAAATTTTCATAAACCATGGATCTGCTACCCCCATCTGTAAGCAGCGTATAAAGTTTTTTGGTTGTTGAGTCCCTTTGGGTGAATGAAGTGATAGGAAATAATGTTGAGTCAGGTTTACCCAAGTTTAACTCCGTAAAGATTTTGTGTATCACTATTTTTAACCTCTCTCCCTCTCTCCACAAAGCCAAAGGGAGTTGGTTTTGTAATGATTTAAACCAGTTGAATCTAGCCTGCCAAGATTTTAGACCTTTCTGTAACGTCCCATAATTTACGAATAAGATCAAGATTGTTAATTGATATAAAAATGTTTTAAATTATTGATAAAAAAGGGAGAGTGAGTAGGCAGTTACGGTGGACGATTTCAACCCTCCTAACAAAGCACATGGATTCCATTTTTGGAATGTTATTTTCCTATCTCATTCATTGGGAGAGAGAGAAATGTGGAGAAATAGGTAAATGAGGAGAGAGAGAGGGTGTGCGTATGGATTTTTAGGGATTGATTAGGTAATGATAACTATTTTAGGAATGTTGATCTAAATATGTGAGGGAGAGAGTGTGAGAGGAAGAGTGTGCGAGAGATGTAGAGAGAATGGACGGGAGAAGAGAGAGAGATCACGAGAAGGAGAAGATGCGAGGTACTGTATCGGGTTCAAGTCCGGCAACGACAACCCTCCTTGTCGATGACACATTTTATCTATCCCAGTGGAATCGAAGGCGCATGTAGTGAGTGCCGACGGTGACCTTTCTATTGACGACGTTGGATTTGACGCGACAAGATTGGAGACACGCCAATGTGGTCGGCGACAATTTGGATTTGCATAATCAAATCGTCTCCATGTTTTTGTGCCGTTAAGGTATGTGTCGAACCCATAGGATTCGTACTACGTAATTATTCCTTGGTTGATAATTAACATGCATATTACATCCGAAAATTTGCTCATATTCAAGTATCTACGCATATGAATCGTGATCTATATTTAAAAATAGAAGAGAACTTTTGGATGGATCTTGAGTAACAGTAAATGATTATCATGGATGTCATCATATTCTGTATATTAAATCATAGTGACATCAAGTTAACGGATATTGGTTAGATTCTTTAATTAGTGCGGAAGAGGCTAAAAATATGATATTAATTATATGTCATCCCATATGATTATGTAATGCTTCACATGGATTGTTAGCATGATACAAATATTTGCCCATGAGAGAGGCTTTCTGTACTGCAATGCTAAGTGATATATATAAAATAATCACATAAGATTGTTGCCTTTGTAGAATATATATGTGAACGGAAATGTTAGAATGCTCTCCTGCGGTAGATTCTTAAGTATGCTCTAATGGTACTTATAAATGTCTATGTAATAACGTAGAGAATTTCATGCAACTTTCTTATACCCTGAGTATTGATTCTAACTCTTATCCTTTGATATCCACTTGCTCTCTACGTGTAGAACTTATTAGATAAAATATATTAATATGTTATGGGTTATTGTATTGTACGTGAATGCATTAGATTATAAGTTATATTATATATTTTTTTAAATGAGGGATTTATATGATTGGATGATCATATTTTGATAATACATATGCTACTGTACAACGATTTTACAAAAATAGATTTGTAGTCATAATTATTTATATTAGTTTTATTTACGTTATGACAATCGAGTATGGCAAGAAATGTGATGATGGGATTATTGTCTTTCTCTCTTTTGATGTATTTTTTTTACATTTAGATATTGTAAAACAATGTGACCATATAAGAATGTGTAGCATTGTTGTTTGGACATGGGTTTGTTTGAAAATAATGCAACGTGATTGTATTAGAAGGTTATTTATAATAAAGATCTATTATCAAATGACCAATCTAATACGATAATATCAAGAACCGAATGTAATTATATCAACAGTCAATGGATTAATGAGGAACAAATTTATGCTTATTATTGAGGCTATCAAGACATAAATATTGACAGTAAGATATTGACATTGAATGCATGATAAAGATTGTTTGATATATATATATATATATATGTGTATATATATAGAGAGAGAGAGATAAAATATTGACGTAAATTGAATAATAAGGACATCTCTGATTGTGGAACTAAAATGTTCACTTTGTATAGAAATGTATAAAAAAATGAATAATGACACTTAAACGGTAATCGGAGCTAAGTGCTACACATAAGACGGGAGCCACCTCTAGAGTCCGTTTATCGATGGCCTAAAGGGCAACACCTTCCGGGGGTGTCGGGTTCAGTGGAACCTAGTGGAAAGTCCACCTATTGACTCAGTGCTGATGTCATCACGTTCTTTGTAATGATTGAGTGACCGCTTGTGCCAGCGGTAAAAGCCACCAAAGCCACCCAATAAATTATGAGATAAGACAAATCTATCATGAATAAGTTAAGTGCTTATGTGGAAGCCAATTGCTTATGTGAATGTTAAGTGTATATGCGTATTCATGTAAAATGTTAAGTGTAAATATGCATTTATGTCAAATGCTGAGTGTTTATGTGCAACTATGTGAAATGCTAAGTGCATACATGTGATTATGTTATTGTTATGGGCATACGTGCAATAATGTTAATGTTAAGGACATAAGTGTAAATATGATTAAATCCTAAGGGCATATACGAAAGTATAGTATGAGATTCATGTATATAGAAAGAACATCCTTTGCATGCATACCTATGTTTATGAGTGATCCACATGATGCTATTTTATGACAGCAGTCAAGTATTTTGTTAACTAACATAAGGGTATCTTATGAACGAATATGTCATGGTGCTACTTTCATATATGATATGTTATATGAAAAGTATATGATATGATGATGGAAATGAGAACAATGCACATCTCTTTGTTGGGATATAATAAGGGCTTACATGTTAAAACTCATAGCAATAGGTGTATGGGTGTAACACACAATTTCATATATGTAATCATCTTTATGTAATTATTGATATTGTAAATTTTGACAAGAGAAAAATAGTGAAATCCATGCATATCATGTTATGATTAAGATCATACTCAAGGAATGTATCCATAGACACTGTATGTTATATACATTATTCTCTGTTGGGGGAATATAGAAAATTTATAGGGATCCATTATGGAAAATATTTATCCAGCTAATTATCTATGCATGGAGTTATTTGTAATAGCATAAGGAGACTTGAATTTTCGCTAGCTGGCTTGACCTTATCGCAACACATACTGAGCGTTAAGCTCATACCATGTATTCTTGTGTTTTTATTGCAGGTCATTGTGTGAAACAAATTTAGTAGCAGTTTCAAGAACTTGCAAGTTTTGAAGGATGGATATCATTGTGCCCACTGTAACAAAGGATCCTGGATATGTATATAAGATGTACTCTTTTATGGATAATAGAAATGCTTAGGTGATTTATTACTGGAAATGTGATATCATTGATGATTGAGAGTAACACTCGGATCCGACGTGGCATTTAATATGCTCCCGCTGGTCACCGAGGATCCGGTATGTTACACTTTCTCTACCGATATGAATCGCTTTTTAACAAATGGTAGCAGTAAGGGGAAGGACTGTTCAAGCGAAGGAAAACCACCGAGTTTGTCCTTCCAAAGTGAAGAATGTAGGCCATCTCCAAGTTTCTTTTTGATTACAGGTAGCAGAGGGGTAAAACCCTTAATATGAGATTTCCAGACGAAAGAGTGAGCACGTTTAGGACCAGAATTTAGTGTTATAGGACCTCCCATGAAGTGAGTTGCACTGATCACACTGAAAACCCATGGTCTAACGAAATCTGCGATGCGTATTGCAGATTTCGTTAAGAGAGCATCATTGAATGAGCGAAGATTGATAATTCCCCAACCATCATTTGCTTTTGGATGTGTGACTCTTGACCAGGCCACCTTATTGGAAGTTTTGAGATTCTCTCGGCCTCCCCAAAGGAAGGTGCGCCTAAGCTTGTCAATTTTTTTTACTATACCAGTCGGCATCTTAAGACATGACATCTCATGAATGATTGTCAGGGTTAGGGAGGAATTAAGCAAATTAATTCTAGCTGGAAGGGGTAGGATTTTTGATTTCCATCCTTGTAACTTTGCTGCAAATCTATCAATTGTGGATGACCAATCTGTAGTCGACCTCTTAACTTTCGGTATAGTGAAACCTAGGTATTCAATAGGGAATGACCCTTCTGACCATTTTAGGATACGTTTGACTTTCACAATTTCATCTCCGGACAGGTTAAGACCATAGAAAGCAGCTTTCTTCTTATTGATTTCCAGGCCTGACATTTCACCAAAAATTTTTAGGGTTGTGAGAACATTTTTGAGATCTTCATCTCTATATTCAAGAAAAATGAGTAGATCATCCGCAAACTGGACGTTGGTGATCTGAGTTTCTATTAGAAGATTCAATGGACCATACTGGATTCGCAAACTGGACGTTGGTGATCATCCGCATTCAATGGACCATCTGAGTTTCTATTAGATCATCCGCAAACTGGATTCAATGGACCATACGAAAATGCATGCCGTCGTCCTATTAGAAGAAAAAAAGTTCCACCGTGTTCAGATTTTTAACGAGGAATGATCGTCTTCCTTGTATATACATGAGCAACTAATATTATACTCATTGAAAATTTGAAGAATTAAAGATAGTTTGTAAAAAAATAATATTCATTATTATAAATTTAATACGAGAATATATTAACAGTGAGCAGTGAGTGTTGATGTAACTTTATTTTGTTACAGTGCATTAATATCCACGCACCCGTAATTTGCTGAGGTAATGCTATTTGGATTTAGTATTTGTTTCCTGTCTTACAAGTAGACGTCGTTATAGATGATTTTTTAATAACATTAAGCTACTTTTTACGTATTTCGTGGCTATTTTGTAAGCTGGATGTAATTTCAGATGCATGCGCACGTCGTTTTATTTCTTTGTTCACTAATATCTGTTATGGTAACTAATATAATACTAATTAAATATCCGTACTCTTAGTTGCACGTGAACCGATCGTCTGCTATAAAAGGTATTTACAGCGGGGGCTGTAATGCACGAGGATACGATGACTCCCATGAAGGGCCAGAGATAGTGGATTCGCATCTCGAGATAGTGGATAGGTGATCGGACGGCTGCAGCCTCTACAACAGAATCTGCTGTAGCAGGAGCTACAACAGACGATCCTCTCTGTAATTGCACATGTTATTTCAAGTGTGACTATTGATATTCACTATTCATATCGAGACGTAGAACAAACAACTTGTATCTTATTCGAGTATTTGCATTGTTGCTTGCTTGCCATCAACCATATCCAATGAAGTAAGTAGTACGTTGCGAATCATGCCGAATCGTGATTCGCGGAATAAAAAGATGATCATGTCGCTGTAATCCCTCATGCTGATAACTATAATTATAATGCGATTAGTTTTTCAAGCCTTAGGAACAATACAATAGATCTATGGTGACCCATAGGACTGCTAATCTAATTGCATTCTACATGGGCGTGTTCGGTATGAAGTTAAGTGTGGGAATAGGAACTCCTCTTATAATTATTCTTGCTTGGACACCGCGCCCGATGGTATAGTTCATACAGAGCGAAATAGGGAGGACGATATCCTTTACTTTTCATATGTAATAAAACCTTGTTGCGGATTGTGATTGTGGAATCAAACACACACAAACACAATAAAACAAGTAAGATGCAAACACACGGATTTATAAGGTTCACCCGTAAATGGGCTATGTCCTTGGACGGCTGCGATGGTCTCACTATATCGATAAAAAGTAATACAGAGGATACTGAGAATGTACAAATACAAGATGAGAATCATGATCGAACGAAGAATACCAATTGTATTCAGCAATCCAACTCAACAACCCTCAGCCAATCGGGATTCAGGAGGTCGATTAGACAAGTCAATAATCCAGCCCAAAACTCTCGTCCAGTCAGAATTCTGGAGGCGGATTAGAAATGTCAACAATCTATCCCACCAGCTCTCAGTCAATCAGAAGATAGGACGTAGATCAACCACATCAGTAACCTAACAATTGGTTAGGATTCAAGTCATATCAACAAATGTCTCTCATCCTCGATGCTCCTTGAGCTATCTTCTCCACCATGGTCTCAGATCGAGAATCTAGGGTTTTGTCTTCCCACTTGGAAGCATATAAAAGGGCCTCGCGGAGGCCTTATGATCGGACAATGCGAAGCTTTGCTGGCCTATTTCTCCTGATCGTTTTTGTTCACATATCTTCTTCTCTGAGTGTCTTTTGGTGTGCGAGGTATCCGTGATCTTCAACTCTTTTAGGTGATTGATTTTGCTCTGTTTCATGTTATTTTCTATTCGGTTTCGTGCAATGGTTTTCAAATCCTTGGGTTTTCTCCGTTGCGATTGGATTTTGTTCCATTGATAACATTTGGAATCATTGTTTCCTTACGCAATTTGGTAGCTCTAATGCTTTAAATATTGATATCCAATTCCATATTGAAATATGTCTTGACATATGTTTATGAATGAAGGAATAGGACGCAATGCCCTCCTTTTTGTTAAAAAAAGCAAGACAAGACAGGTGGTTCTTTGATGAATGGGAGGCTTCGAATCACCTTGCTTAAGCTTATTGTTAAGCGAGGCGATGTTAATACACAGGTAAACAGATCTTTGGGCGAGGGACCATTAATACTATTGTTAAGCGAGGCAATGTTAATACACATGTTAAGCTTATTGATCATACTATTGTACTACATGGGTAACAACGCTAAGAACGGAGTGCTATGCGAGCATTTTTAGCATTCCAGGAATATATTGAAGCGTCTTAATGATGTCCTAACACGCATAGTCTCCCTTCATGATCATTTCATTCACATGACGTCGACAGATAGCCTGGTCTTGGATGTTGTTCGCCAGAATAGTATCTTCTCTGTACTTCAAGGTAGACTCTATTATCATCCCTGCATAATCCCCTTAATATGTTTATAAATGAGCGCTAATAATGTTTAAATCGGACAGAAATAGTGATTAGTCCAGCTTATTCTCCACCATTATCCATGATTATTCCCGAATCGAACGTCACCTAACGTTTCGAAAAAGTTCCGCCCGTTTTCTAGACGAGATGAACACGAACTTGAAAATTTAGTTCGACAAATTTAAGGTAACGCACGTGGTTATGCTTCTTGAATGAATGCTCAACTTCGGTAGTATACACAAACAAATACATATGTACATCATGCACATGATTATGCTTACGCCAGTAAATTCTATATGCTTATGCAAACTAATGATTAGAATGAAATTAGAATAGCAATATAAGAATGGAATGCTTCAACATGTGATGATCGAATTTGAGAAGGCGAGATCAGATCATATGTGGCGTTGATTATAAGAACGATTCTCTAATCAGGGAGTGAACAACAGAATCATCATGCTTGTGGTTGCAATCTCATTGTGTATGGTATGGAAAACTTTCTTCTTCTTCTAGCTGATCAATCGGTTAGAAAATACATGTGCAAG
Source organism: Ottelia alismoides (assembly GCA_037367405.1). Taxonomy (NCBI): domain Eukaryota; kingdom Viridiplantae; phylum Streptophyta; class Magnoliopsida; order Alismatales; family Hydrocharitaceae; genus Ottelia; species Ottelia alismoides. The sequence goes on from JAZKJV010001433.1 coordinate 636,258, forward strand.
TGCATCTCATTGTTGTAATATTCAACTTAATGGATTGAATATTCGGTCGAGTATTCTTATTTTGTGGGGTGATTGAATAAAATATTGGTATTCAGTCAATATTCGGTTCAACCCGAATATTCCCGTTATTCGGATATTCGGTCGAATTCGGCCGACTATTACAACAGATTGCTGAGTTTTTTATTTTTTTAAAGTTCTCATTTACCTCGATATCATACGTACAAATGCCAAAGCTCCATATATGTAACTTGTTAATTGATGCTTTTATCTTAAACTCTTATTGATTGATGACCATATATGTATAAACATTTAAGAACACACTATAAGGAAAACAAGATGTGGCTACAGAATTATGCCCACGGATGTGGGATTTGTAGCCACAGATTTGGGCTCTGGCCACAACGCATCGTGGCTAGTAGTCGTAGCTACAAGTCTCGTCGTGAGAGTTCGCTAACCACGAATATGTCGTGACCACTACAAGTAACCACATAACTTGTCATAGCTACAACTCTTGCATGAATATCCTCATTACATATTTGAAGACTTTGACCACGGAATTGTAGCTACGAGAAACTAGTGGCCACACAATTATCTTGGTCACAAGTTTTCATGGTCACATTCCGTGACCACAACTCATTTTCTGTAGTGACATATATATTAGTCATAATGTTTATATTTAAAATAATAAAACATAAATAATCGAATAATTCTGAATATTCTTTCGAATATCGAATATTCTTTATTATGTGATCCCTCTGACTAAATATCGAATATTGAATTTTGCAACACTTATACATGTACATGTGCAAGTAAGAATTCAAACTACTCTGTCCAAGCAAGCCACTATGTAGTCTAAGTGACACTATAACATCTACATCGTTGTATATTAGACTGAACACTACATTATGCCCGCACTCAATATAAAGTTGATATAATACCTGGCCTTTAACTGTAATTATTTTGATTTAATAGCATTTTTTTCTGGACAGGTATTAAGGCGATTAGCCTTTTGATGAAGTGGTGAGTGATCACCCTATGTAGGTGATGATTGTGTTGGGGATAATGGGGCAATCAATCCAGGATATATCCCCTAATTCTGTCCTTCAGCAAAGATGGCACACACAAAATATATATGTTCCCCACACGGGAACTCAATGGCAACAATCACAATCAAGCACGCAAACAACCATAAGAGACAAGAATTTTTACGTGGAAACCCTTACTCGATGTGAGTAAGGGAAAAATCACGGGGCAAGACCGGCAACGATTCTACTATGGTCAAATGGAGCCAAAGTTCTTCCCGATTTTGTTGCCCACAAAACCGAGGTACAAATCACGAGTACAATAGTTAGTTCTTCTACAAATAGCCAACTACCCTAGGTATCTAAAATACCAAACAACATGCTCAAATCAAGATAGATGGATTGACTCCCCTTGTGGGCTCCCGAATGGAGACCCAAACTTGGCTTCGGCTCCTTGAGATCGTCCGCAACGACCTCCAAAGGCTGCTCCCACTCGAGCTCACCCAAAATCACTGCTCTTCCCAAAACCAACACCGTAGCCCTAGCCGCTGCTCCTCTCGAACCCGGCCACCGCTGTCCTCGAGCACCGATGCTCGGCTTCTCTCTCGCTCTCGCTCTCCCGCTCGCGTAGAGGAAGAAGGAGAAGATGGGGTTCCAAAACCCTGCTGTTGGCGTCGCTGGAAATGGGGGGAACGAATAGCCGCTCGTCGTTCTGGAATTGGGAATCAAAGCCCCGATTGGGGTTCCCTGGAATGAGATGCAAATTTGGGAAAATATCAAAGATGCCCCTCCCCCCAAGTTGGGGCTGGAAATTGCAAAGGAACCCAACAACCTCCCCCTCCAGCCCCAACAGGGAGATGTTGTCCTATGATGGAGATCAAGAAGAGGTAACACCGCTCAGCTCTCTACGGAGCTGAAGCTTGTCACGAGTGACTGCCTTGGTCAACATGTCTGAGGGGTTCTCATCGGTGTGAATCTTCTTCAACATGAGCTGCTTCTGTTCAATTGCATCCCTCAGCCAATGGTATCTCACATCAATGTGCTTTGTCCGAGCATGGTGCATGGTACTCTTGCTCAAGTCTATAGCACTCTGGCTATCACAAAACACAACTGACTCACTGTCATCCAATCCAAACTCACCAAGAAAGCGTTGTAGCCACAACACATCTTTCCCAGCCTCTGCTGCTGCAATGTATTATGCCTCTGTAGTCGAGAGAGCAATACATTTCTGTAGCTTGGATTGCCATGATATGGCTTCCCCTGCAAAAGTGAAAATGTAGCCTGAGGTAGAATTTCTCTGGTCCATATCTCCTACCATATCTGCATCAGTGTAGCCACAAAGTTTGGGATCTGACCTCCCAAACACAAGACACATACTTGAGGTCCCTCTCAAGATCCATTTCACTGCCTCCCAATGGTCCTTGCCCGGATTGGACATGAATATGCTCACCACACCCACTGCATGGGCTATGTCAGGTCTAGTGCAAACCATTGCATACATGAGGCTCCCAACTGCAGACTGATACGGGATCTTGGACATCTCTGCTTTCTCCTCAGAAGTAGAAGGACATGAATCTTTGGTTAGCTTGAAATGAGAGGCTAAAGGCGTGCTGACAGGCTTGTCATTCTTTATGTTGAACAGCTTCAACACACGTTCAACATAGTTCTCTTGTGATAACCACAACATATGATTCTACCTGTACCTTGTAATATGCATCCCAAGGATGTGACTTGCCTTGCCCAAATCTTTCATATCAAAATCTTTGGAGAGTTCCCTCTTGAGCTTTGCAATGAGATTGGAATCATGACCTAATCAACATATCATCTACGTAGATCAAAAGAATGACGAACCTGTCATTGGGAAGACAACGAACATATACGCATGGGTCGGCTGCAGTCCTCTTGAAGCCCCGCTTTCCCATGAAAGTATCAAACTTCAAGTACCATTGTCTCTGGGCTTGCTTCAAGCCGTAGAGACTCTTCCTCAACCTGCAAACCATCCATCTGCTCCATGCAGATCTCTTCCTTTAAATCACCGTGAAGAAACGCCGTCTTCACATCCATCTGCTCCAGCTCAAGGTCCATGCTAGCAACAAGTCCTAGCACCATTCTCACTGAGTTCATCTTCACTACTGGGAAGAAGATCTCATCATAGTCCACTCCTTCCTTCTGGCTGAATCCTTTCACTTCCAATCTGGCCTTGTGCTTCACCTGCTTGCCACTGTCATCTGAGTTCAGCTTGTAGACCCATTTGTTCTTCAAGGCTCTCTTCCCTTTAGGAAGCTCAATACGGTCATAAGTGTGATTTTTCTTGAGAGATGACATCTCTTCATTCATTGAATTCTGCCAATGACCCTTATCCTTGTGCTCTTGTGCCTCCTCAAAGGTGTACCCTCTCAGATCTCCTGACCTGAGGCTCTGCTGCATCTGCATGTGGATGAGGCTGCCCCCCCTGCCCTAGGTCCCCTGGACCTGCATCAACGGGGTCTGCATCTGGCTCGTGCTGCTCTAGCTGCCATCCTCTCCACCTGTACCATGTACTGGAGAGGGATCTGTGTCCTCATCACTATCATCATCCATAGAAAACTCATCTGCATCGCCACTTTCTGTGGTGTCCTCAGCCAACGTCTGGTTCTCATAAAAGATCACATCCCTGTGCCCGGTGACTGTCTTCTTCCTTGGATCCCAAAGACGGTATCCAAACTCCTGATGTCCATAGCCAAGAAAAATACAAGGCACCGCCTTGTCATCCAACTTCTTCCGCTGCTCCTTGGGTACCAATGCATAAGACTTGCATCCAAACACCCTCAAATGAGCATATGAGGGATCCTTTCCTGTCCAAACACACTCTGGAATCTTGAAGCCCAAAGGAACCGATGGAGATCTGTTTATCAAGTAACATGCGGTGCGAACCGCCTCAGCCCAAAAGGTCTTGGGCAACTTCGTTGTCTTCAGCATGCAACGAACTCTCTCAACAATGGTCCTGTTCATCCTCTCAGCTAGACCATTGTGCTGGGTGTACCTGGCTCTGTCCTCTCATGCCTGATGCCGTGCTCTACACAATAGCCTTGAAAGCTATGGGAGGTGTACTCTCCCCCATTTGTCTGTGCGTAGACACTTCAACAATTTTCTTGTCTCACGCTCAACCATGGCGTGGAACTTCTTGAAGCAATCAAACACCTGATCCTTCGATCTCAGCATATACACCCACACCTTCATAGATGCATCATCAATGAAGGTGACAAAATACCTGTTGCCTCCCAAAGAGGCCGTGTCCATAAGACCACAAACGTCAGAATGAACCAACTGTAGCAGGTCTCCCTTCACCTTGGATCTGGTTCTGTATGGCGCACTCCTTCTCTTCCCAACCTCACATGCATCACAAGGAGATAATGTGATGGCATTGTGGTAGGGGATCAACTCTCTCTTGCTCAGAAGCTGCAAGCCCTTTTGGCTCATGTGGCAAAGCCGACAGTGCCACAAATCTGAATTATCTGCTTCACTAGCATGCAAACTGCCATCCATGACCTTTACTCTGGTCATGTAAAGTGTGTGACACAACCTGCCTCTCGCCATGATGAGAGAACCCTTGCTAATCTTGCATTTGTTGTCGCCGAACTTCAGATGGTAGCCTTCACTATCTAGCTGTGAGCCAGATATAAGGCTAAGCCGCACATCAGGAACATGCCTCACATTCTGGAGTGTCATTGAGCACCCAACATCCGTCTGAATCGAGATGGTGCCCATACCAATGATCTTAGAGTAACTCTCATTACCCATCAAGACTCTCCCGTAATCACCACAGGTGTAGGTGGTGAAGAACTCGTTGTGTGGAGTCACATGACAGGAGACGACCGTGTCAACGACCCACTCCAAATCACTCCCTGCATGCAAGCACTGGTCCTGGATGGTGAGAATCACCTATTCTGCACTGTCATCTGCCACAACTGCAGCTACATTTCCATCTTCCTTTTTCTGATCCTTCTTAGCTTCGGCTTGTTCTCTCTTCCAAACCCTGCAATCTCTCTTCCAATGACCGGGCTTCTAGCAATGGTGACACTTTCCTCTGCCCTTGGACTTGTCCCTGGATTTTTGCCTCTCCTGTGATGCTCCTATGCTGCTGGATCTTCCTCTCCTCTCAACTGCATACACATGTGAAGAAAATGATGCCTCTCCTGAAGAGCGACGTCTAATCTCCTCATTGAGGAGACTGCCCTTAACCATAGCCATGGTCAACTTGCTATCCTTCGCAGAGTTTCTTACGGTGACAACTAAGGTCTCCCAACTGTCTGGCAAAGAACCCAAAAGAAGAAGTGCCTGCAACTCGTCATCAAATGTCAAACTCATGGATGTCAACTGGTTGATGATGCTTTGGAAGTCATTCAAGTGCTCCGCCACCTTGGTTCCATCCTTGTACTTCAGGTTCACAAGCTTTCTAATCAAGAAAGCTTTGTTGGTTGTGGTCTTCTGGTCATAGAGCTCGGACAGCTTGTCCCACAGCTCTTTTGCATTCGTCTCCTCGACCACGTGATGAAAGACAGACATGTCAAGCCACTTCCGAATGGTCTCAATGGCCTTTCGGTTCAACTTTGTCCACTTTGCACAACCTGTGCTCTGATACCACTTGTTTGGGATAATGGGGCAATCAACCCAGGATATATCCCCTAATTCTATTCTGCAGCAAAGATGGCACACACAAAATATATGTTCCCCACACGGGAACTCAATGGCAACAATCACAATCAAGCACGCAAACAACCACAAGAGACAAGAATTTTTACGTGGAAACCATTACTCGATGTGAGTAAGGGAAAAATCACGGGGCAAGACCGACAACGATTCTACTATAGTCAAATGGAGCCAAAGTTCTTCCCGATTTTGTTGCCCACAAAATCGAGGTACAAACCACGAGCACAATAGGTAGTTCTTCCATAAGTAGCCAACTACCCTAGGTATCTAAAATACTAAACAACATGCTCAAATCAAGATAGATGGATTGACTCCCCTTGTGGGCTCTCGGATGGAGACCCAAACTCGGCTTCGGCTCCTTGAGGTCGTCCGCAACGACCTCCAATGGCTGCTCCCACTCGAGCTCGCCCAAAATCACCGCTCTTCCCAAAACCAACACCGTAGCCCTAGCCGCTGCTCTCTCGAACCCGGCCACCGCTGTCCTCGAGCACCGATGCTCGGCTTCTCTCTCGCTCTCGCTCTCCCGCTCGTGTGGAGGACGAAAGAAAAAATGGGATTCCAAAACCCTGCTGTTGGTGTCGCTGGAAATGAGGGGAACGAATAGCCGCTCGTCGTTCTGGAATTGGGAATCAAAGCCTCGATTGGGGTTCCCTGGAATGAGATGCAAATTTGGGCAAATATCAAAGATGTCCCTCCCCCTAAGTTGGGGCTGGAAATTGCAAAGGAACCCCACAGATTGCACTTTGTATTATGGTACTGTTGCTTATATTTAAGCCATTTGTACATGGTTATATTATTAAAAAAATGATAAAATCTGCATGATTGTTTTACCAAACTTGGAAAACTACGCACTTTAAATAGAAACATTAATTACGAATTGATATTTATTTAAAATTTAAAATATAAAACACAAAGAATTGCATACTTCCATGCATAGAATTGTTATGAGACATGTCCGAACGAATTTGTGTATCATATTATTGAGAAATCCAGACTTTGGGCCTCTAACAAGTTATGCAGTACGTCGTGCAGTTGGAAATCTAAGGTGCTTTTTCTCAATGGTATATTTGTTGAATTCTCTATGTATTTCACGTACTTCTCGTACATTTTTTATTTTTTAAATATACTTTATTTTAGCCAAGATTTGCTTTAAGACGACACTATTCCCAATTGTCGCACAATTTCGTAACCCATTTATGATATCGGAATTGAATTCCATTAAAGACAGTTGAACAACCACATTCCCTCTTTTACATCTAGATTCACTAACTGTTTGGGCATTATATGTGTCTCCTCAATAATGTTGGGTGCGACCAACGACACTATGAGAGATCATTCATCCCTTTATATTTTATAGGGAAAAATAACTCCTTTGGCTCCATGTTAATTGACAGTCCATCTATATAAAGGATTGTACCCTAATTCATTTTCTACAACACAACAACAAGAACCAACAACAATTTTCAGTTCTCCACTTCTATCTGTGCTCATTGTGTGCTCATTGTGGATTCGTGACGATGCAATTTTTACTTTGTTTTCCTCTATGATGACGAGGGACAACATGCATTCCACATTGTTCTCTTGCTAGCACCAAGAGACATTAGCCATCTGAGGGTGATTAAGTCTGGGAGCCAAGCCACCATCAAGCTCGTGTACATGAGTGGTAGAATCTGACTTCACGACAGTGTCTTTCAGACGTGCCTCCATTTCCCATGCTGGCTCTTTGCAACTAAGATTCTTTTGTTTTATTTTAATCACAATTGCTTGCCTATCTAAAATAAAAAATAACCTTACAAACAGTACATAGATTACCATCCTTTTTCCAACAATATTAAAGTCAAAGAGTTCAGATCTTTTGTTGTAATGACATTTACAACAGACTCTGTTAAACTGCATAATAGCTAATATGCGGCAGTGTTGTATCCTGCGACAATCAATATTTGGAAAAGGTACCCAAATTCTCGACCTCTCAGTTCTGCCACATTACCGACCTCTCCCCTCCGACTAGATTCATGTGACATCTCCCTCGGCCCCTCTCCTCGTTGAACATTCCACATCAATGTCTCTATCGAGAGGCCTACTACACCTCCGCTCCCACACCACTGCTCCTTTTTGCATCAGCCACCTCGTCTCCTCCGACCACCCTTGCCTCTTCAGCTTGCATGCATCAAACTTGCTCTCGATCTTGACTCGTGGTGGATGTTCTCCCCTATCTCTTCCCCAGCTCCCCGCACCTATGGCCCCATGCCTTCAATCACGTCTACTATGACCTCAAGTTCACCTTGACCAACTTTGATCGCGAGCTCGAGATTTCCCTTCCCAGTGTTAACAAGAAGATGCATTAGATGGAGTGCTATGCTTCCAGCATTGCCATCGTCCAATCCAAGATGAATACCCCTCGCCCAAATGGAGGCCTCTGAGCGCAATCTCCAACAATGGAAGAGCTACAACGTCTCCCTTGTTGGGAACGGAAGCGGTACCAACTATGCTTTGATACCAGTTGTTGGAGCACGAATCACTTGAAACAGATGCGGATGCGCAATCCACCACAACTATAGAAGCATGTGTAGGAAAAAACAACTAGATATAATTGTAGTCGGTCACCTCTCACGACCACCAGAGAAGAAAGATCATTATAAGAACAATGGGTACAACTCTCTTCGTTACCTTACTCTCTCACCTCTCTCTCTTATCTCTCTCTTGCGGTATTCTATCTAGTTGTGGTGTTGAGGCAATGCCTCCACCCCCTCTTTATATAGCCCAAATACAACCCCATAGTTATATTCTCAGTAGGACTAACTCTAATCCAAACAATCTCCTCATTGAGTTGAATTTCATCACGATTTCTTCATCGTCTATAGCACTAGATTATCCCCATCATCTGCAGGTCTCGTTGGCAGTATCTTAACAACTCTGGGTAGTGCACCCGTCACTGGACGCCCTCGACGTGCCCCCTCTCGAGCACTCGCACAACTCAGCATTGTGCCCCATGATGCAGCACCACAAATCTCTCGTGACTAGAGATTGTACCGACATTCTCTGGTAAAGCGAATCACACTCGTTTCTCCTTGTTGCGTACTTCTGCAACAGGTATTCTATCTAGTTGTGGTGTTGAGGCAATGCCTCCACCCCCTCTTTATATAGCCCAAATACAACCCCATAGTTATATTCTCAGTAGGACTAACTCTAATCCAAACAATCTCCTCATTGAGTTGAATTTCATCACGATTTCTTCATCGTCTATAGCACTAGATTATCCCCATCATCTGCAGGTCTCGTTGGCAGTATCTTAACAACTCTGGGTAGTGCACCCGTCACTGGACGCCCTCGACGTGCCCCCTCTCGAGCACTCGCACAACTCAGCATTGTGCCCCATGATGCAGCACCACAAATCTCTCGTGACTAGAGATTGTACCGACATTCTCTGGTAAAGCGAATCACACTCGTTTCTCCTTGTTGCGTACTTCTGCAACAGAGATGCCGATAACCTGTGACTCTCTCATCGTATTGCTTGTCCTGGGAACACTGGAGCTCCATTACCTGTCTTGAGCCTTCCCTCGAGCTTATACACCATGTTTAGCATCCTCATCCCATGCATCGCCATGCATGCTCCCTTGCTCGCTCTGAGAGCTCTCCCTTCAATGGTGACTTGATTTCCTCTTGACTCGATCGTTCCCAATGAAATTGTATTTTTCTTAGCTGTAGGAATGCGTTTGACACCTGTCAGAGTTCGTAATGCTGCATCAAACATGTGGAACTACAATGATCCAATCTCCTTGACGTGGTGAACCTTTCTACCTCTCATCTTGACCGTACAATCATTGCATGCATGATATGTACTAAACTGCTCCCTAGATGAGCACACGTGATCTGAACATACCGAGTTCAAAATCCATGTTGAATCTGCCTTCATCTCCGTAGAGCACGTTTGCAAATCTCCCTCGTAGACTGTAGTGGAATCCTCTTGATCGGATTCAGAATCTCCAACCTTCTTCTTTCCTTTCTCCTTCTCACATCTTGGACAATTGGCTATTTTGTGACCCTCCTTGTCACAATAGAAGCATCTGATTGGACTCTTGACTTGGGTCGACCTCTGAATTCTTTCTCCTTTGATCTTGAACGTCTACCTTCAGTTGCCAGCACATGACTTTGTCATCCGTTGCATCATCCGTCGACCTCCGTCGAGACTCGTTCGTAAGAAATAAAGAAACTACCTCGTCCAGTGTGATGGTCTCCTTGCCATAGAGTAACGTTGTCATAATATGATCGTAATAAGATGTAAAGGAACTCAACAAGATGAGTGCCTTATCCTCTTCTTTGAAAAGAGATTCCCCTTTCGCATTCTTCTCCTCAGTGTAAGTATGTCTGTCCAAATCTTGTTGAATTCGTCCGAGTGCATTTCAAACTTTGTCATGCCAGTCATCTTTAAACCATAGAGCTTTTTCTTCATCAACTGTCGGTTCGTCAAAGATATGGACTTGTATCGTCTCTCGAGCTTCATCCAAAACTCTGCTGGATTCTCTAGGCCGATGACTTTATGAAGAGTGATTTCTGTCAAGAACAGTTGTATTGTACTGTTCGTGAGATCCCTCATCTCCTTCTATTCTTCCTTCATCTTCTCTAGCTTCTTTCCTTTATCCTGTAGAGATTTCACAAGTCCTTCTTGTGTGAGTATGTTCTTCAACTGTTGTTTCCATAAGATGAAGTCATTCTTCCCGTTGAAGGATTCCACGGAGAATGATGCACCCTTCGATGTAAATTTCACCATCCGCTTTGGCATCGTACGCCCTTGAACGCTCTGAAAAATCAGAGCATAATCCTCTCGATCCGAACAATCCAACTCATTTGGAGTGTGCAAAAATATATAAAAAATAAAAAAATAACACTTGCATAGACATTAAAATAGAAAAACACAAAATCAGAAAATTAAAAATCAAAATATAAAAATATAAAATCAAAAATTAAATAAAAAATTTAAAATTTAAAACCCACAAAAATAACAATTGTATAGACATTTGATCACTTTCATTCTTGAGCATTGATTTTGCCCGATCTACCTACTTGTTCCTTGTGTTCGACACTCTACATTACTTGCACTATACACATATTTTTGTAGAATTATAATAAATTTTTACTCCGCACCGCTTTTCATTGTTTGATCTTTGTTATGGGTTAACTGTTGATTGACCCGCATTTCGTGAGCGGTCGCCTCATCGACATTGTGATCCCGCCTTGTGTGGATTACTTTAGACCCTCACAAGATCTGAGTTATCAAATGACGCCGTTGTCGGGGAGCAACAACGTATAGATTGGATTTATTTGTGACTGATTGTAATCATTTGTCTATGTTTTTGTCCATTGATTCTCTCATTTATTGATATATTTTGTTAAGCTATCTAACTTCCTCTCTTTGTTGACTTTGTGCGAGGTACCGCGGATCGAGGGAGGTGCTCTACTCTAGGCACTTACGCACCTACGTGGAGCCGGCTTCGGCCTGCTACCTTTCCACCCAGGACACTTAGAGATTTTTGTAGATTTTGCTCTATTTATTTCATTGCAATTATTTGTGTAATTTAAGGTTTGGGTTGGGTTGGGGTACCCATGTGAATAGTAAACTGTACCCCTGTGAATAGTAAACTGTGAGGAGGATTGAGAGGATTGGAAGGAGGGGTACACTGGTGTACCCCAACCCAATCCAGTCCAACCCAGCAACCAAACAGGCCCTTGCAGGGTTGGGCAGGGTTGGGTTGGGTTGGGATGGGTGAATAGTAATATGTGAGGAGGAAGTACCCTTGTGAATAGTAACCAGGGTTGGACCAACCCTGCCCAACCCTGCAACCAAACAGGCCCTAAAGGGTATTGAGCAATTTTCGAGGATGTTTCCAGGGGCATCGGAAAAGAAACACTGAAAGGAAATCTGATAGACCATACCCACCCAACCCGCGGTATGCTTTTGACGGCTTACCCAAAGATGCTCGATACTCAATAAAGAAAGTCTTTTGGTATGAATAGATAGGAAATCGAGGCTCCAATTCAGATCATGGATAAGCCTCTATCATATAAGCTGTGAGATCTTGCAAACAAAATGTCTGGATCTGGATCTCTTTCCAATTACTTTCCAGTGTGTGCTAGCTAGAAGTTCTAATATATTGACGTTGGGTGTTCAAGGGTTGTTCATTGAGGTCTCAATTCCACGATTGGGAATGAGAAGCCTACCTCAAGAATGCCCATAAATTAATGGTGCAAGTTGCATGAATATCAATGATTCCAATGAAGCGGTCAATTAGGCCCAAGATGAGAAGCAAAAGAGTATAAGCAACAGAGTAGAGAATGGAAGATGAAGCAAATTGGCAACAAGAATCAATCAATTGATGGTGTCCTCGACTCGATGAGACACTGCTTACGAATAAAAAGCAACTATATATCTAATGTGACACACTCAATAGCTACTAATGCTAGGGGGTGACTTTCTGCTGAATATTAATATATAAACTTTAGACCATACATTACTGGAAAAAAGGTCTGACAGATCCCGCATAATCTTTCAACTTCAAGCAGGTGGTCAACACTAACGGAAAGTTATTTTTGAATCATATATCATAAGCCAAGCTTACTGAGACATTGGGAGGAAAGGAAGATCTCTGAACTAATGGTCGTCCAATGACTCTATAAAGCTTACTTCAACTCCTTCCCCAAAGAAGCCTAGCCCCTCTCATTTCCACGGGATCAAGGGAGGGAGGCTCGTCGCAAAAGCCATGCCCACTCTTCTCGATTTCCAGGGATCCCAACTTGACGAGCTTCTCGGACTCTAGAAAAACTTCTCACAATAAGAAACAAAAGGTCCAGGACTATGAATATCGCATGTCCTTCGGAACCGCTGAACTATTAATCATCATTGAAGGATTTGATCCTTAAGATCCAGCGGAGACCGTCTGAATCTTGCGATTGCAAAGATAGTAATGAGGCCCCTTCTATTATATTAAGGACTCACAGGGAGGCCAGGTTGACTTTGCTTGTGCTGATTCCAGTGAGGCCTTCCCAGCTTGCTAAGAATAGAAAATGCAGGAAAGGACATGACGAAATTTGACTTCTCGGGAGTAGGACTTTTTTTAGGAAAGGTCTCATCCTTCAATGTAATGCATAAACGGATTAAATAATCACATACATTAGGATCATGATCAATTAATCTTCAAAAACACCGTTAAGCCGCACGTGTGCAGGGGCCGAGCAAGAGGAACTGATCTCTCCTCCAACAGGGAGGTCAAAGAGGGAGGCAAGGGTACGACAGAGGCTTGCAAAGCACATGGTCCTGAAGCTGACAGATCTCATTACAGAAGAGGCCAAGGTGGAGAAGATGTTGGAAGAGTTGGTGAGGATGACATATACAATGGCCTGCACCAGCAGGAATACCACAACATTGGTCTCCATGTCATCCAAATCCCTCACCTATTCATCCAACAGTCTAACAAACTCGGTAAGCTATAGCTACGAGCTCAAGACAGAGAGAAGGAAACATAGATCTAAACCCCTACAGATTTCAGCAATCTAAACAGATTCATGCAGCAATAGGTAGTGTTGCTAATCCAACTGAACAAGTTCGTACTCGATTAGAGTTTCATTCAATTATAGTTCGAAAAATTCATTCATTTGTAAACAAACTAAACATGAACTTCAAATTTTATTTTGATAGCTTAACGAATAGAACATGAACATAACATATGTTCATTCGATAAATGTTTGAATTCGATATATATCTATGTATGTGTGTAACTTTTTATTTATACACTTTAGGTTAAATAAATTATGGAATTTGTTGGGCTTTGTATCACTTTAATTTGAATAACTTCTTATTTTTAGTGCTTATCAGACCTTGTCGAACTCCAGTTTTGAACTTATTCATGTAAACAAGATTGAGGTAAGTTAAATCTTTCACGAACTGTTATCGAACCAAACTTGAATGCTCGTTTTCTAAACGAGCTCGAACTCGAATGTTCATTTTTTACGCGAACTTGAATATATCATATCGAACATCTATCAAATCAAATCTGAACTCAAACTTTTCAACTTTCTTATTAAATCGAACTCAAAATAAGTTCGTTCGTTACAGTTCTAATCCAATACACAAAACTAGATGAAATTATACTTTGTAATACAAAAGTGTGCCCTTTCGTACAAAATATACATCCACTATAGATGAAGGCCTCTTGATACAAAATGTCACTCATATACAACAACAAAGCCTTTTCCCACAATTAAGTAGGGTCGACTACATGGATTCTTCGCCTCCATTCAGATCTATCTTGGGCCAATCTCGGACTTATATCCAAAAAATCAAGATCCCTTCGTATAGTCTCTTTCCAACACTTCTTGGGCCGTCCTCGCCCTCTTTTAGCCGGCTCAACATCCCAACACTCGCATCTCCTAACCGGTGCATCAGTTAACCTTCTTTGCAAATGACCAAACCATCTTAAGCGGTTTTCTTGCATCTTATCCTCGATCGGAGCTACACCAACTTTCTTTTTGATTGCATCATTCCGAATCCGATCTTTACGTGTAAGTCCACACATCCATCTTAGCATTTTCATTTCTGCTACAACCATTCTCTTCACATGTCTATACTCAATAATAAAAAGATGCATACAAAATCTCAATCAAATCTGCACGAATAGACACAACTGTACATAATGCTACTCTACCACATAAAATACTCCTTCCTACGTAATGCTACTGATGGTTGCCCAATTCTGAATCAAGGATTCAAGGGCATTGGCCTGAGCACATGGAAGCGTACACGTCCATCGGGGCCAAGATGCGAGAGCTGCGGCACCACTACAGCCAACACAGATCACATCCGAAAGAACACGGCAATCACAACGCGTGCCATGAGCTCTGCCGTTTTGCCGATCTTCTCCTCCAGATGGCCTCGTCCTTGAGCCGGCGAGCGAGGCACCGCTGCACATCAAGCTTCTCAAGGAAGAGATTGGCCACTGGAGACCGCTCAGTCAGGGGTCTGTTGGAGCTCTTCCATCGCTGGAGATTGCGCTCAAAGGCATCTGTCTCGATAGGGGAGGGTCTGCATTTCGGAGAGGACGGTGGCGATGCCAGCAGCATAGCCCTCCATCTTGTGCATCTTCTTCTTGATGTCGGGAACATAAAAATCCGAGCTTACGATCAAAGCTAGCGAAGGTAGAGTTGAGGTAGGAGTAAACGCAATGAAAGGCACAGGCTATGGGTGCAAGGAATGGACGGAAGACAACATCCTAGAATCGAGGTTGGTGAAGATGAGGTGGGCGACACATGGTGTGGGAGCGGAGGTGTAGAGGAATGAAGGGGGCAGAGGGAGTAGAATGAATCATTTGTTGTAGAGAACTTATGTTGAAGCGTAGGGGATCCGTCCAATGCGGAATGGACGCCTCAGGGGCCCACTAGCCTCGGCCCCCTGTCAGAAGGCGTCCATTCCACATCCGACGATCTCCTACGATACAACAGGGGTCGTCTACAACAGACGATCCGCCCCTCAGAGGGAGATGTCGTGTGAATATGGAGGGAGGGTAGAGGTTGGGAAAGGATCCTTTACTATAATGTGTATTACAGCAGAGGTCCCGTCATCTCTTTTTTTTGCATTTTGGATTTTGAAAATTCACCATGTATTATATCTTCTACAAATGTTCCACGTATCCTCCAAATTTCGCTTAAATTCGAAGTCATTATTATTTTATCTTAATTATCAAAAAATCAATTCTTTTTAATTGGGATTTAAGTTGCTTAAATGTCGATTGAACTTTAGATCGTTAAGATAAAACAACATACCTCGAATTTGAGCGAAATTTGGAGGATATGCGGAACATTAGTAGAAGATATAATCCATAAGATTTCGAAATCCAAATCGTAAAATAAATGAGGATTACATCACCTCTGTTTTGGGCGGAGGGGAGAGATCGGGAATTTTGGATCACCTTTTCCAAATGTTCTGGCCGTAGGATGCAGCGCTGCCACATGTCATCCATCTGTGCATTACAGCATAGTCTGCTGTAAATGCTATTACAGCTGACAACCCGAAAAAGACATCGGATAATATCCACCAGCAATCAAACTTCATTTGCATTTTGCAGAGGAAATATAACGACCACACGATTTTCTGGCCATCTCCCCAAATCCAACGGCGACATCCTCCAAAACTAACCCCACGTCATAACCTAATGGTCAAACATTCACATCACCACTAAATCAAAGTCGAAGAATTAGCTCTCTTCTCACCAAACTCGAGGTGCTATAATACCTTAACCACTAAAGATGAGCACTTCGATAAATCCACACGACTTTGATATCTTCACACGCATCTCCAACTCCGCAGAAACTGCACTTGCAATCTTTCTCCTCTCCCTTTTCTTAATCTCCTCCCTCACGCGTAGCTAATTAGACTACCAGTGCTACGCAACACCCCCTAATATTACTATGATCACCATCAAAGGAACCAGCAGCAACTGCAGCAGGAGAGACTCCATGCACGCCAAAACCTACGCCTTACCCAGAAATGGCACCACAAGATTCTTCGTCTTCACCATCTCCTCCTTCGCTTTCGCTCTGCTCCTCCTCCAGAACCAGATAGCCGAGCGGTCCGATCCGACACCCCTCGCCCCGCACTCCTCCCGTTGGTTGTTTCTGCATGATCAGTTGAATGGCGACACCGGCACCGATTGCGCACGGAAGCTCGCAAGCATGACCCAGAGGCTCCGTGACACCATCAATTTCCTCCCCCTCAAGAACCTGAGGTTCGCGAGCTCCTCCACGACCGGTCACACCTGGTTCATGAGCTCCCTCAACGACTCCTTCGCACCGGATGTCGCGGAGCACCTGCACTTCCCCTCGAATGCAACCGGCGGGCGCCTCCTGTGCCTTGCAGGAGGGAGCCGGTCCAACGGCACACATAATTCGTACGCGCTGGCATGGCGTGATGCCCTCCCGGTGGGTGCGGTGCTGCTGGAGGGGCTGACATTCGTGTCGGAGACTTACTACGACTACGGGAACATATGGCACGGGCTGTCGGCGTCGGTGCCATTCGTGGGGTGGCATAAGTGGAGAGGGTGTGCGAAGCCCGCAAGGTGGGTGCTGTTCCACTGGGGGGAGGTGAGGCCGCGGATGAGCGTGTGGGTAAGGACGCTGATGGAGGCCACCTTCGGGCAGGAAGTGGTGGTGGACATGATCGATCGTGGGGATCGACCGACATGCTTCGAGGAGGCGGTGGTGTTCAGGCACAATGAGGGGTCGATACCGAAGCTGAAGAGGCGCGAGCTCTACGACATGATGAGGTGCAAGGCCCGCCGATACTGCAACATCAGCACTGTGAGAGATCCAGGAGAGGATGGTGTCATGCGCATGACGATGTTCCTTAGAACCGGGACGAGATCGTTCAGGAACGAGTCGGCCACCATCGAGGTGTTCCGGAGGGAGTGCGCGAAGGTCAGCGGCTGCCGGAGTGCGGTGGTCAGGCCTGATAACTTGACATTCTGTGATCAGGTAAATATATATACGCATATCTTGCACGAGTAAGTCTAAGATAAATATGCTAAACAATTCCAGTCTCCGTAATATAACCCAAAATTATGATACTATAAACAGAAAGAACAAACTACAAGAAAAGTCTCCATTATGCATCGATTCTCAGTGATGGATATTTTTTTGTCCTCTGCAGTAGAGGGGATTGCAGAGATGCTGTAATCCTCAATATTTTTTTTATGATTTATATTCTAAAATCCAATTTTATATATTAAATCTTAGATTAATACTCTACATATCCTTCAAAATTTTATTTAAATCCGAGATTATTTGCTATTTTATCTTAATTGTCAAAACAATTGGTCAAGATCTAAGCAACTTAAACTCCATTTAAAAAAGATCCGAATCTTCAACTATTAAGATAAAATAGCAAATAATATCAGATTTAAGCGAAATCTAGAAGATATATAGAGTATTAATCTAAGATACAATCTATAAGGTTGGATTTTAAAATCCAAATCACAAAAAAAAATATTGAAGATTACAGTACCGATACTCCAATCCACTCTACAGGAGAAGCTCCTCTTCCTTTTTTTAAGCTCAACCAAAAAGTTGTAAACTTTAGGATTTAAGGTATATGGATCACAAAAACGAGTTACGGAAGCTTAATAGTAGGCTGCAATGGAAGAAAATAATAAGAGTGGATTCCTTTTTCATACGTTTATAAAATTTAAAGTTTATGGGTTTTCATTTATCCTGTCCCCGTGGTCTTTTTGAAATGGCTTCACTTATCATAATTAAGAAGAATATAATGCATTTTCCTTTCTTTTATGAATTAAACTCCTCAATTTGTAAATTTCAATTTTGTTTAAATAAATGATATTAATCAAATAAAGCACACATAACTTCTAAAACATTCATCGCCTTCCTCGATTGGGACCAAAATTAATATCGAATGAAACTTTATTTTTAACCTCAGCCTTTCATGTTACACGGTGTTTCTCATCATTAAGTTTCGCGTTACAACCAAACTCTTATATTATTCCGAATATGTATAAATCTATAATAGGCACAATATTTGATTGAAATTCAATTGCTACTTTTGTCTTGAATTCTTGTTAATTGATGATCATATATGCATAAATATATAAGAAAGGTTCAATGGGGCTGCCCCCACTCCATTTCTGTGCAAAATTTTTTATTTTTTATTTGTAAAATATCACAATGTATATTAATCTATACATCCCTCCTATATGTCACTTGAATTTCGTCAGAAACGGAGACTCTTATACCCTTCATTTAGAACATGTCGATTACAACAATGTTTAGACCGTTGAAATTACCGATTCTAAATAAAGGGCATAAAAGTCTTTGTTTCTGATGAAATTTGAATGATATATTGGATGGATATATAGATGAGTATACATGATGATATTTTTCAAAAAAAATAAAAAATTTGTGAAAAATAGAGAAAGTGACAGCTCCATTTTTTCCATAAGGAATACATGTACTAGACATAATTTGTAAATTTAAAGTAATAAAAAAACAGAATACTTCTAAATATTCACCCTAATTTGGCTGGGCGTTGCCTGTTCCAAATAGGCCAAGTAAACCAATATGCAGTCTTTGCTGTCTGGCTTGATTTGTCGCTTGACTAAAACCAACCTTTTTTTAATAAAATTTTTCCTATTTTCCCCTTAGAAGAGGAAAAATAAAATGTATAATGTTTTGGTATACTTCAGTTGTTGCTTTTATTTCATTACGGTAGGAACGAGAACATCCAAATTATTTAAATATATTAGGTTTAATGTATAAAACTATTTTTTTATATCCAACGTACTAATACAAAACCGACTAAACCCGAATAGTCACCCGACTGACATTAGTCTTTAGTCGGTGACCCAGCTAACAAAATATCAACTACCATGTTTTGTATGCTTGATGAAACCAATGATCTAAAAATAATTCATATTGACAAATAGTTAGCCAAAAGCTTATTGCGCAAAAAAAATTTGAGAGAATAGAGGAAGTTATAATAAAGTTTCAACACGGCATTCGAGAAATCTCACCTTCTCTCCAACAAGGAGACGAGCTATGTTTAAGTTGGTATGGAGTTTCCTTACGACGAGCAGCTAGGAACCATGATTTTCCATGTCTTGATTGTATCTACATACTATGGATGCAGGTGAGGGTGATGAGCAACACGGATGTGCTGATCTCGCAGCATGGGGCGCAGCTGACGAACCTGATATTCGTGGACCAAAACACCAGCATAATGGAGTTCTTCCCCAAAGGGTGGAAGGAGCTGGCAGGAGTCGGGCGGCACGTGTACAGGTGGATTGCATCATGGTCGGGTATGCGCTACCA
Source organism: Ottelia alismoides (assembly GCA_037367405.1). Classification (NCBI taxonomy): domain Eukaryota; kingdom Viridiplantae; phylum Streptophyta; class Magnoliopsida; order Alismatales; family Hydrocharitaceae; genus Ottelia; species Ottelia alismoides. The sequence goes on from JAZKJV010001433.1 coordinate 655,832, forward strand.
AGGAGCCTACAAGGAGAGCTTCGAGGGGGGCGGAGGGGGAGGAAGGCAGTGTCCATTCCCGCCAATGGACATCCGATGCTTCACATATTACAAGGACTGGCAGATCGGGCTGAATGAGAGTTACTTCGCCAATTGGACGAGCAGGGTGCTGAAGGAGGTGAAGGAGTACAAGTTGGAGAAAGCATCCCGAAGGAAGACTCAACTGGACGTGACGAGTCCCAGTGAATGCGGCTGCGACGGAAATTGATGGGTTCTACCATAAATTTTCATTTATTTAGATACTTACATGTGAAGGTGGAATTATTTTTTTACAGACTGATGGTTTAAGATCGGGTTGAAGTAGGAGATGAACAGCACATTACTGATGGAAAAAAAAAGAAAAACTAAGATTAAGAAGGATGTTAATTGAGCAGAAACTAGCATGAACAGAGATGTATGCTGATGCAAACAGCTATGGAGGAATGAACTCATATACATGCCCAGTGCATTAATTGATATGGACAGAACTAATCTTCAGATGTACATCTGAAACTTTCAAGAACCCTATTCAAGAATATTTAACAAATCTTTGCAGCTATTGACCTTTTTGGTCAGAACATTTTGAAAGATGAACATTCTAAAAATTATAAAAAAGACTGAAAGCTTGCAAATGTGCTTTATAAGATATCCAAGTAGTTGGAATATTTGGCACACAACATTGCACAATAGCTCCAGTACAGCAATCCGATGATTAAAACGATCCGTTTCGGTTTAATTTACCAGGAGGATGAAACTTCCGACGAAAAGTTGCGGCACTTGTGGCCTATTTTGTTTTCCATCGCTTACATTATTTCATCTTTAACATGCTCAAAGAAAAAAGCATGAATGCTATACATTAATTAAAAGAAGCCGCGGATGACGATAATAACAGCCAGAGGAAAACATGAAGACAGATTTATTATTCTACAAGGAAGAGGACAAGGGTAATAGTCATGGAGCCAATCTATCAATGTGCCAAACCTGCCTTCCGTTATCTCTCTGAGAGTACTGCAGTCTGTTCAATGAAGCTTGGGATTAGTGGTCGCATTCATTACATCAAATGCAGCTAAATAGTTACTAAATTGAAAAAGAAAGTTAAGATGGATGACCTATCATGCAGGCGAGATGGTTGTCCTTGCCAAAATTCATAGAGCCTTGGTGTGAGCCTAAAACCTCCCCAGTATTCTGGTTTTGGAATCACACTTCTGTATATTTACATAAGAATTCACTATTCAGCATTTTTCACTGTGGAAGGATAGGACAGGACATGCATATTTGAATCAATGACCAAGAGTGCTTGTGCAGGTTAACAGATCAAATGGCAGAAACAATCCGACTTATCGAGGCCTAAATAGCACGCAATCTATCAAATGCATGGAAATTCAGTTTCTGTGTCCCATACCGTAGAGAAAATTCAGTTTCTTCTTTACGTGCAGATTCCAATTTATACATGATTTCTGTGCCATGTGGAGGAGTCAAATTTAAGGATAGTAGACTATATATACAAAAATAGTATTCTCGGTTGAAGGAGACATGTCCAAGGAACAATTGTATTCCTTTCTTTGTATTTAACCTGGACATGCACTATTGTCAAAAGAAAACCATGTTTAAAAAGTGGTCAAGAAGGTCAGTCTATTTGCAAACAAGGGAGCATTTGACAAAAATATCTACGACAAATAAATGCAGAGCACTGCAAATTGGTAGAAGTTAAAAGTTGGACACGGATGAGATCAGTGGGGAAACAGAGAACATATGGAAAATGTGTGGTTACAATCCAGATAAAGGGTTTTGTTTCTTTAAAGTATTGGTAAATATGACCGCAATCCAAACCCCCTTCACAAAAAAATATCCACCTGCAGTATCTCTCCAAACCCTCACCCCAATGTCAATTGTAAAATGAGTAATCAACAAGATGTGCCATGAAATTTATAAAGTCGAAAAAGGAGGCAATCAAATTAAACAAACAGAAAGGAGGGATATTTTGTAACTTACAAAAAACTGAATGGAGGGAAAAGATGATATTTTAAAAAATGCAACAACCTATTTAGCCTGCCATGTGAGGGAAGAAGGGATCTGAGGTGGATACGGGCTTGTTTTAACACCTTTATTTCTTCATGAAGCAAAGCAGGTCTTCCCAATCACTTAAACATCACTCGAATAAAACCATGAAGCATCAAATATTTCAAGTATAAATGTACATGTTCATATGATCGTGCAGGCAAAAAGAAATCAGACTGGAAATTATCAAAGAAAATAATTGAATACAATATAATATTTTCTTACGAGGAAGGCACCAACAGGAAGATGAAATAAAAGATTTTTGAAGCAGTTTTTGGATGTCTACAAAGTTTGATGATGAATCCTGCTGGAGGAAATTGGAAGAGTAATAAATTATTTTGGCAGGAAGGATATATATGATTACGAACACAAATTCATGTTGTTAACCCCACTGATCGAGGGAAAGATCTGGCTTTAAATAAGGTTTTGAACCAGATAGAGACGCAACATCCAACTATAAACAAAACTGATAGAAATCAAACCCTGTACCCCCAAGAGATATTCTAATTGTCAAATTTTAAAAATTTCCTCCCTTCAAAAACACATTTTTGGCATATTCTAAGACCTAATTACGTTCATATTTCCAGGAACAGCTGGAAAAGATAACATATCAAAAGATTGACACAGAATAATCTCTCTAAATAATAGAAAGTATACCATCCAAGCAAGAAAGATGCCCATTTGACCGTAACTGCCATCTAATATGTCGTTTAGAAAGCAAAAGTCTAAACAACTAACCCGTCATAATACTTCTTTTGCAGATCCAGATATGCTTGGTGCAGTACATCTCTCCCTGCCACAATGGCACTCTGAAGAAACACAGATGTTAAGATTTAAATGGTGCAAAGAACGAGGATTTATCCAACAGATCAAGTAAAAAAGATACCTGCTTACTGACAAGAGCACCAATCTGACTTCCCAGAGGGCGACTATGAAAGTACTTCTCAGATTCCTCTTCAGGAACTTTCTCAACAGTTCCCTCTACTCTCACCTACAGTTTGATGTTAAATCAAATTGTGAATTTCAGTCTTTTGTGATGGCAAATAAGTTAGTAGGGCAGCTTTAGCTCAACTAGCTAGATCTACATCTGCTCATACATTAGAAGTTAAATGCACCAAACTTCCATGGACTGTCTTAAACTAAGAGAGTTCCTCAGTTTTACGACCAAAATCAAACCTCCTGTGGATAATTCTAATTAACTCCACTTTTAAAAGCCAACCCAATAGAAAAATGATTTCGGGAATTTCCAACAGCAGGGATTTTTCTTGTTTCCAGCACCGTGTACTTTTCACAGGACTAAACTTCTTTCTTTAAGCCAAAGGGTGATTACAGAAGTTAACTAATCATCTAATTCATTTGCAAAATAATCACAAAGGTACAAACTACAGGAATCTCACAACCATCCCCAGTGTGACCCAAAAAGCCCAAACAACCACCAAAGAGCAGAAGTACAGGCCCCACAGAAATCAACATGGTTGAATTGATTGAAGTCTCCTCAACAGCATGGTCCCTCATCCACAAGAACATACCTAGTGTCCTCCAGATTTCTCCAAGCACCACGAGCACACCTTTGACATCCCCCACCAGGAAAGAATCCAAAAAGCTACTAAGACCACGAAATAATCATGATCATAACCATCATATGGCATGTAACAGATTTGTAAACGTGTGAAAAGTGATACATTCTAAAGATAAGTGATTAAAATAGTGAAATATTGATTTGATGGGATGATTGGATCTCTTGAAAAGAGTCAAATTCCTAAGTAGTACCCGGGATTTACTTAAATACCCAGGTGCTACGAAATATTTTTTTTACTTAAAAACCACAGAGGTGTCGCATGTTGAACATGCGACACCCCTGAAGTTTTTTTACTCGGAAACTACATATATGTTTTAATATGCGATGTAGATAACACATATTGAATATGCGATATCGGGCCTAAATAAGGACCGCGCATATCGGCCTTGCCATTTCCCCCACGCGTTCGTTCCAGGTGCTGTGCCCCTGCCGCCCACGACCCACCACTGCACCACCCGCCCCTTTTGATCTCCACCCCTCTCAAAAACGTCCATTTTGCTCACTCCTAGCCCCGCGGAACACTCCTTTTCCGTAGTTTCATTGGTTGGCACCGTCCTAGCCGCCACCGCCTCCATTAGGGCTAAGTCGTTGTTGCGAACACTTAGACTCGGTAATTTTTTTCTTGAGCTTATTGTTTGTATCATATGCATATTATTCTTCATTCCACGAATGTATTATGTTTACTTGTACGTTGTGTCACGTATTAGGTCAGAATGGAGCTGTTGTATTGTATGTTTCATTTGAGGGATACACTCATGGGCGGATCTACGACCAACGTAAGGGGGTTTATGCTAATGCCTAATATGACGTTCGATGAGATGTTGAACTTGGTTTACCGTAAGTTCAACCTGGATGCCGATAGTCAAAAAATCCGATTATTACATCGCATCCCTCGAGGCTCAGGGGAAGAACCATCATTTTCATCTATTGTCGATGATGATGATGATGTGCAGGCAGTTCTTGTGTATGCTCGGAACATTGAGAAATCGATGCCTACTGACATTATTGTTGAAGATGTATCTGTGAGCGAAGTCCCCAATGTTGTCCCGAGCACACAACCAGCAGTTGTCCGTAGCACACAACCAACAATCTTCCCAAGCGTACAATCAATAGTTGTCCCTAGCATGGAACCCTACTTTGACGATGATACGCCTGTAACGCAACCATGCACCGATCAGGAATTGGGCATGAGTGACTCGTTGCTGCGAGAGGTTAACCATGCTTTGGATGATTTCATCCCTTGGGGGACCGATGATGACCTTGAAGAAGGTAGCGAAGATGTCGACGATGATGCGATGGACGAGAAGATCCCAGCTGATAAACAAAGCACGCATACTATTACACCCCGTATACCCTTTTTTGGGGTTAGAGGATCAAATACTCGTTCAACATATGAAGACGACATTCGAAAGAAGTCTAGACTTGATGGCGTCGTTGACGAAATACGCAAGGGTAGAACATTCAATTGTAGGGAAGATTTGGCTTACGCTGTCAAGAAGTACCACATTCTGGCACACTATGACTTCATTGTCAAGGAATCCACCAGCTTGATATGGTCGGCTTTTTGCATGCAGAGATCGAATGAAAGTGTTTGGTATTTACGAGGTCATTTTAGAAAATTTGATGGACTGTGGGTGATCTCCAAGGTTATTGGGGCACACACTTGTATGAACCCAACAGTTAATCAGGATCACCCTCAGTTGGACTACAAATTCATGTCCAGATCGTTGCTAACTCTTGTTAGGGATGACCCTAATGTTCGTGTTTCAAGTTGTAGAGCTCACATCCACGAGATGTACAACTACTGGGTTACAAAGAAAAGGGCTTGGGATGCTCGGAGGAAGGCCATTAGAATTGTATTTGGTGACTGGAAGAAGTCATACGCTGAAATGCCTTACCTATTGCATGCAATGAAAGCTGCTATTCCTGAGACCAAAATTGATATTGAATACAACGACCATTCTGATCCTCGGAAACCGCTTTGCCGTAGATTTGAACGTTGCTTTTGGGCATTTGGGCCTTCGATTGAGGCATTCAAATATTGTCGCCCTCTGATTAGTATTGATGGGACACATCTGTACGGGAAGTAGAAACAAAAATTGCTCATTGCTTGCGGGATTGACGGGGATAAACATATTGTTCCCCTTACCTTCGGGATTGTTGACGACCCGCTCCTTCATGAAAGTGGTTTCTATCGTTGGTGCGTATCCGGGTAATCGGCATGCGAGCTGGACCAATATGTATCATCTCTGACGGAATGCTGGAATAAAAGCCGCTATGAAAGATGCTGACGTGGACTTATTAGAACCCTTTGCTTATTGGCGGTTCTGTACAAGGCACGTCGCGAGCAACTTCAATAGCGTCTTCAAAAATGGCTCCATGAAAGCCCTGGTGCGCTATAGGAGAAAAAACCCTGGAATGATTCCAGGGAGTGTGTAATGGCTCCCACATCTGTGGGGAGAAGGAGTCGGGTGTCGCCTTGGGAGCATATTTTAAGGGCGCCTTTGACCATCAACCTTTGCGCTCGTGGCGGTGGTCTGGCCGTGGGGCTTCGGTCCTTGCGGCTTCGGATGCGTCGACGCTAATCAGGCATTTTTCTCTGGATGAGCTTAAGGAGGCGGTTTGGGATCTCAACCCGGACGCGGCCCCCGGTCCTGATGGCTTCCCTATTTCTTTTTATTGCGACTTCTGGGGCGTGGTCGCGTGCGACGTGTTGGACGTTGCACACGAATTCTGTGCGGGAAACAGTGGATTTGACCGTCTCAACCGGGCCAATATTATTTTGATTCCGAAGTCTCCTTCGGCCAACCGTATCGAGGACTTCCGGCCTATATCTATCTCTAACGGAATTTATTTAATCATTGCGAAGGCTCTCGCCAGGAGACTTGCGCCACTCCTCGATTCGTCATATCGCCCTCCCAGGCCGCTTTTGCTCGTGGGAGGCAGATTTCTGAATGTTATGCGGTGGCGTCCGAGATCCTTGAGGCTTGGCGCAGGAATGATACTAAGGGGATTCTTTGGAAAATCGACTTTGCTAAGGCTTATGATACTTTGGACTGACACTTCTTATGGTCGGTGCTCTCGCGGCGTGGCTTCCCAGCGATCTGGATTTCTTGGATTAGGCGATGTGTGACCACTGCCTCTCTCTCTGTTATTCTTAATGGGTTCCCGGCTGGGGGGTCTTTCCAACCTCGCAGGGGGGTCCGGCAGGGATGCCCCCTCGCTCCCCTTCTTTTCGTTTTGGCGGTGGACGTTTTGCCCCATATGATTGATGGTGTCGCGGAGGCCGGTCTTACGCGCGGATGCTCTTTGGGTCCCTATCATATTCCTCTATTACAGTTTGCTGATGACACTATTTGTTTCATTGAGGGCGGCATCACGAACGCTTCGGGTATGGTTTCTACTCTTCAATTATTCAGTGAGATGTCGGGCCTCCTCATTAACGAGAACAAGTCCAAAGTCATTCCGTTCGCTATGTCGTCGGAGGAGGCTGGGGAGTGCGCTCGGCTGATGGGTTCTTCTATGAGCGGCCTCCCCTTGGAGTATCTCGGCTTGCCGCTGTCGGTGGGTCGAGCTCGGCTGCGTGACTGGCAGAAGGTGGTTGAAAAGATGGAGTCTCGGCTAGCTGGGTGGCGCGCGGCGCTCCTCTAAAGGGGGGACGGTTAGTGCTTCTTAAATCGGTTCTTTCCTCGATCCCAATCTACTTCTTATCTATGCGTGGCATGCCAAAGGGGATCCGGAGGAGGTTGGAGAAATGTATGCGGGGGTTTCTTTGGGGCAGGAAAGGTGAAGGGAGAAGGGGGGTTCATTTGGTGGGTTGGGAGGATGTCTCGAGGCCTAAGCGGGAGGGGGGTTTGGGCGTGAGACGGTTGGAGGTGGTGAATGAAGCTTTGCTTCTCTAATGGGCGGCGAGGGTGTGGGGTTCGGAGGAGAATTTCATGTTGAAGTGCCTAAGGGAGGCGGCGGGGGTCGATTTGATTTCCGCTTCGCGGGGGCGGATCGAGGCCCACATTTCCTCCTTGTGTCGTGGTATCTTTGACGCTTTTAATCGCAACCGATCTCTATTTAAACCAATTCTCGGTGATGGTAATTCCTTCCGTTTCTGGACGGATGATTGGACTGGGAGGGGTATTTTGCAAACTATTTATCCTCGGCTTTGCGCGCTGGCGAGTGACAAGGACGCCACCGTGGCGTCATGTTGGGATGGTGGATGTTGGTGCCCTATCTTTGCTGCTAATCTATCGGACCAGCGATCGGACGATTTCACTTACATACTGCTTTTTCTCTCGAACGCTCCCACACGCAATGGGGGGTGCGATCATCTAGCCTGGAAAGACGATCCATTCTCTTCCAGGAAGGCGTACCACGCTCTCATTCCTTCAGCTGTTGGGGACGATGCGACTTTATTGGGTCATTGCAAGTTCATATGGAGACTTAAACTTCCGAAACGGGTTGGTGTCTTTCTTTGGCTCCTTCGGCGTGGTCGGCTGTTAACTAGAGACCGTTGTGCAATCATGTTTCCTAATGTTTCGAGGACGTGTGGTCTTTGTGGTACGGAGGAGGAAACCAGCGGACACCTTTTCCTTCGCTGCGAATGTGTCCGTGCTCTCTGGGACGATCTGGGATGGCTGAATATATCGGACTTTGGTGCGTTTTGCGACAGTTTGATGAATTCTCGGGGCCGATCTAGGGTGGATATCGTGGACCCCATTGCGCGATTATGGAGCATCTGGCTCGAAAGAAACGAGGCACTCTTTGCTCGGCAGCGGTTCTACATGGAAAATATTCGCATCTCGGCTGCTCGCTTTCTTCATGATTGGACTTCCGGGTAGCTTTCTGCGTGTGCGTTGGGGGTATCTTTTATTAGATATGATGTAGCGTTTGTATTGCTCTTCCTTTCATTCCTTTCTTCCTTTCTTCCTTCCTTCTTCCATCTTCCATCTTGTAAGTACTCCTTCCTTTTCGTTTTAATACATTGGGGCGGACACCACTGAGTGTCTCCCCCTTTTTTGAGCGTCAAAAAAAAAATAGAAATTCAAATTAAAATTAAAAACTACTTATCCTAATTTGACTCTAACCGACTAACTAATTGATTTGAAATAAATTCAAATCTCTAATTGACTCTAACTAACTAAATTGAGATCACACGTGATCTCTTTATTTAAATAAAAATGCGACAATCGAATAAAAATTAATGGATAAAAATATCAAGCCATATATGTTAATTTTGTGCTGCATCAGATATAAGCTCTTAATCATTCAAGCCCTCAATACTCTAGATTGCTCTCAAGCGATCTTTGCTATCCTTAAGAAGATTCCACATTTTTTTGTTTAACAGCTTGTAAGCTTATAGTATTAACGAAAAGTGTTACAAACTTTCATTCAATATATTCTACATAGATACTCCACATGAGAGTTCCTTTCTTTATGGAAACGAAATCTTCTTTTAGTTTTATTCAAGGAAGGGAGATTGAAAGAGGTTGCATTACCCTCAATTTCAAGCAACCATGGAAGGGAAGCTTCATCAAAAGAACAAAGGGGAAATCCTAAAACAAGTATTTATGTCACAATTTTCACTCTCTTGAGTTTCCATGTTATATTCTTCGTAAAATATGTGTTTTGTTTCGCTATACTCTTTACTCTTGAGTGGATTAAATTTTAAATTTAATTGATGATTGCATATATTTTCATTACACAATTTGCCGAAGGCGAATTGGCGTTATTAATGGTACCTTGGTGTTATTGATGACACCTATGTGTTGTCGATAGCTCCCGTACGTAATGCATGTGTCGACATCTTTAGACGATGTCATTAACAACTTTTCGAGTTTGATGTCACAAGTAAGGTGCCATGGGCCCCTTTACGGCTATGATTTTGATGGAGTTGATAGAAGCTTATTTCTGTGAAGCATCGGACCATCGATCGAGGACCAATTTTCCAATACCATTTAGGAAGAATGGATTGAATTGGATAGTAAGAGCCTTGGCTCCTCTTATATAGGAGAGAAAGAGTCTAGGATTTCAGAGGATAATTACATAAATGCCCCAATGAGGAGAGTTTACCATTTACCTTGAGATTATACAAATGTCCATCACACAAAGAAAGAGAGGATAGTATACATATATTTGTCACATAAATAAGTTCTAACATAAACCTTTTTATCGAAGAAAAGTGCCAAATGCCTATGTTAAGAATATCGATTCTTTGAACCCTAGTGTAGTATTGATGCAAAAAGGTAGGTGATCCCTATAAGATTTTAGCCTTTTTTATTATTGTTTCTCAACGCATGTACTTTTTGTATTTTTTGTGATCCACGAGGCTTAGGTCTTTACAACAAAAATAAGGAGAAAAAGGGAAATAAAATGAAAGGATAAAAAATAATATTGATTGGTTGTTGAGAAAAAATAAAGAAAGAAGATTGAGAGGAAAGAGAAAAAGAGAGAGAAAAAGAAAATTTATAAAAAGAAAAGAAAAAAGAGATGTTGTTTGTCCCCTCTTAGTTTCTTCTCCCAACTTGGTCAAATCTTCATGATTCCATCAAGTATGAGAAAGAATGGAAGTCTGAGAGAAGAGTTCTAGACTCTACCATGATTGACTACTCCAAAGAGAGATTCATGTCTATCCCTTTGGAAGGGATGAGGCTCGTGTTCGTCCTAATGGAAAGTATGAGAGGTTTATGCTCCATTCTCCAATTATGGCCCTCAATATAAGATCCTTATGAAAATCTGTTTTCTGATGTCCACATATAGGGGAGACTCATTCTCGTAATTTTTGTATATGAGAGAGCTCTTGTGAGATTTCTATACGAGGTTTATGTCAAAGATATGCATGTAAGTACTCCCAAGATCCTTGAGAGAGATGGAGGTGTCTTCCATTGAGAAAACATATTGTTAGTTAGAGATTTCCTTAACGAGATAGCAGTTCAGTGATTATAACAGATGTAATGTAACGAACACGATCAAGAACATGATATCTACTCAGTTGCTCAATGGATCATCATTTCAGATTACATCCCTCCTCCAGTTTGTCCTGTATATTAGCAATGACCAAATGCATCGTCTTTATCAGTAACCAAAGGAGTCTGAGCAAAATCAATGAGGTTAATATTGTCATGTATTCAGTGTAATGAGAAAAGAGGGACAGAGAGATTGTTTGTGCGAACTTAGCATTGCAAGCTCTAACTTAGGAGAGGTGTAGAGAATAGTGAGGAAATGAGTTACATTGATAATTAGATCTTGCGGAACTGTCCGCCTAATATATGGGGTCATGCGGTCCCACATCACTTACTGTGTGAGAGATGGGTGAGAGTGGCAATTAAGCTGCTTCTCTCATATGTAGCATATGGAATTAGATTTTAGTTATAGAACCAACATAGGAACACGACAATTAAGCTGCTTCTCTCATGGATTAGAGGGGTCATCATAACCATATCAAGTCATGAATATTCAAGTTTCAATAATATTGTTGATGCACATTATTTTCACATTCTCATTTTCAACAATAATATTGTTTCTTGTAAGAAACCTAAAAAACGAACCCACATTTACCTTTCATTAGCTAATTAAGTAATTATAATTCCAAATGCATATATACACATCCATTACAAAAAAACTTTCCACATCCGCTGGCATGTGATGTTTGGACATACAATTGTGACCTTGTGAATGGGCAGACAAGTTTTCGAAGGCCTCTTTCAATCAGTCCTAAAAAGAAAGGTCCACTCTCGCAGCCCAAAAAGAACTCTATCAGTGGTTGTTACCCCCCCCCCCCCATCCCCCTTTCCGCAATAGTTGGTTGTTCGGCTACTCGGACAAAGTCTCATACATCAAGGATTATATGTCTTATGATAAATGTGTTCCCTCTATAATAGTAGCTTGCTGATCAAGTAATGGATTCTAGCCCGTTGAAAGGATCTTCTCTTCAATTCAGACCCTCAACCTTTGAAGCAGATGGGTATGCTCTCATCCTTGAGGGTGCGTTCGGATTGGGGGTTACCCCCCACTTTGGGTGGATAACCTCCCAAAACCCCCATTTTTAACCCACTAGTGGGGCCCACTCACTTCCTATCAAAAAAATTATATATTATACCATCATATCATCTAAAAATCATAAAAAACTCAATTTATACTCACTATTCCAAACTTCAATACAATCACAACACAACAACCACTCACTTTTTCAAATTTCAATACAATCATATCATAATAACTATCAACTTTTTCAAATTCCAATACAATCACATCACAGAAACCCTCCCAACCCTTAACCCACCAACCAAACACACTAAAACAAAAACGGGTTACCCACCCCCGGATAACTCCCGGAAAACCCACCAACCAAACGCACTCTGAGGGGTCTCATCAGAAGGGGGGCAGAGGGAAGAATATGTTTGGAGGGGAAGTATTGCTGCTCTTCATGGACGTATAGGAGTTGGTTCACCAGTCGTTTCAGTCAATAAAAAAAGGTATTCCACTTCATGAATGCTGTGTAGATGGTTGATAAAAATAATCATAAAAGTTCAATCAAATTCTTACGATAATGTCGAGAATTGAATTACAAGTTTTGGTGTCCTCCAAAATCCAAGGATTTACCTGGCGGTTAAGACCATCCCAATAAAACAGAAGTGACGCATGAGAGTTTTTAGACAAGTCATGTGCCTTTCGACTCCCATAGTTGGTATACCTGCACAAAGAATATTTATTATACGAGTTAAACAAAAAACCAAAGTCCTGTACATAGCCCTCTCTTAGAATTATCTTTCTATCAAACAAAGCGCAGTAGAATGACCAGGTACAGCAAAATATTAGAAAGCTTTATATACTTACCAAACAAAACCATCTTTATCAACTCCCTTCAGTAAAACCATTCGTGATGAACTGCAAGAGAAAGAGAACAAATATGAATAGAAGTAAAATTTTCTAGCCTGGAATTTAATATTGTATACTGAAAATTTACATGCACTAGTTCTACAGGCTTGCTCGATCATCAACAGATAACTTACTAAAAACTATTCCGGCTGTTCAACTGAGAGTAGTAGTTTAGCATGAATTTAATTGTCTGAAACGTTTTTCAAATTTCCACAATTCCAAATATAAAGTTGTTGGGGATGGAAGAAAACAGTAGCATGTTTCATCACCATGGTTACCACCTCAGCAGAAAAAAGATAGTCTCCTCCTTTCTGCTCTACCTTTCTCATAGATTGCATCTACCTTTTTCTGAAAGCCAGAAGCAAGGGGGATACACTCGACGGTGCACGCTCCAAAAATTTATTCAACACAGAAAGGGAACGGAGAGGGGAGAAAAAGTCATAACCCGACACTACCAGCAACATTACAGCGCCCAATCCCCCACCAGGTGCTTAGCAAAAATCCCCACGTTCTCCTTATAGAACCTTACTCCACAATTTCTGTATATCGTGGTAGTTTGCATAGTTGTGCATTCTCCCTCACATTTTTCACTTCTTACAAGTAAAAATATGCACTCTTTCTTGGAGAGTTTACCTTGTGGAAGATAGTTCTTTTGTTTGTTTTGGCGTTTGGATGGTGAGTTTATTTGTTGGGAGGTTTTGTTATGATGTGATTGAAGTTTGGAAAATTGATTAGATGTTAATTAATTTGTAATTTTTAGATAACATGACATACTATAATTTCTGTTTAAAAGGAAGAAAGAGAAAAGAGGGGGGGAGAGAAGAGAGAGTGTGTGGTTTGTTGGAGTATGTTGAGTATGTGTCACTTATGGAGATGGGTAAATGGATCTTTCCAGAATCCATTTACCTCATCCAGTTGTTTACTCCCACATCTACCAGTTATGAGATGTGGAGACTCAGTGAGGCTATATAAGAAGCCCCTCACCCCCTGTATCCAGTGAGAAAGTTCAATAAAACATATGGCCCTTTGCGGCTTTCTCAAGTGGTTTCATCCCACTCCTTAGGGTGTAGGGTTCCACGTTAAAATCCTGTCATTCATATTTCTTTATCTTTATTTCTCTGATACGCTTCCGCATTATATTTTCTAACATGGTATCAGAGCGGCTTCGATTCTCGAGGAGTTATTTTTTCATCATTTGGTTTGAGATTTGATTTTTTGTGTTATATTCTTGAAGATTATTTTGAAGATATGTTGTTCATTCAAGATCAAGTTCTAGGGTATGAAACCTTATTTTGGGGGGTCACAATTTTTACACGACAGGGTTTCATCCCCAAGTGCAGCAAGATTGCGGCGGCGTAGATCAAAGCCCATGCGCCTCTCCAGGCACGCATCTTCATGTCGCAGTTTCGCGATGACGCAATACTCTTGCGCAATACTCTCGCGTGATGTCTTCTCCAGGCGATCCATGCAAGCAGCAGCGTCGTCCTTCTCTCCTCTTCCGCCTTCCTCCAGACCATGAGTGAGGTCCAACATATCCAAGGTGAGTGGCACTCCAGACCATGAGCAAGGTCCTCCCAGGCGTGACAACCCATCACAGATCCAGGCGATGCCCCCACCCCCACTTTCCAGCATGCAACAACGGTGGCAGCGCCTTCCCTTTCTAGTTGTTGTGCCACCACCCTCCTTTCAGCCGGCGACAGCCCTAGCACCTTCTTCCAAGGGGTGGTGACCCACCCGTATGGTTCCTCCAGCCATACCCTAGCAGAGGCGGCAGTCTCCCTCTCCGCGCGAGCTCCTCTCAGGCGATAGATCTCCATGTGGCCGCTCCTCCATCTCAGGCAGCACAGGTGGCTCCCATCCAACGAAGACGATGGTGGAGCAAACAAGAGGGGTTCCCAATCGAGAACCCTGGCAATGGTGAAGAGAAAAAGGGGGGTTGATAGTCCTCTTTATAAAAAGAAAAGGGGGCCAAATTCGATCGTGGCTCTTTAAAAAAATATTTTTCTATTGCTTGTATAAAGATGGGATACCGTATCTTACAAAATAAAATGGCAAAACATCAAAGGCAAGAGCCAAATTAGGTGAAAAAAAGGGGGAGGAAGAGTTACTCTTGAGCCCTATTTGGGTTGTGTTTCACCAAAAAAGGTGTTAATGGTTTTAAAAAAAACTTTTGAAGAGGTGCGTACAAAAGAAAAGTCGTACGCAAGAAAAAAAGAAAAACCAAAAAATGATGATTTTGGCCCCGTTTGCAAAAAAATGTGTATAAAAAAACGTACGCGAGAAAAAAAAGATGAAAGTTGAGTCGACTATAAAAGAGAGATGAAATAGCCGGGAAAAATTGCAAAAAAAGAGAAAAAAAGCCGTAAAAACCAAAAACGACTAAGTGATTCATTGTGATGTTTTGATTCCCCATTCTCTTATCTTCTTCCAACTTGATCGGCGTCATTGTTATCCGACAAGTCTGGAAGAAAGGGGGAATATAGTGTAGAGTTCTATGGCATTAAACAACATCATCACTCTGATGATTCAAATTCAGATTCCAATTCAGAGTCACAGTTCAGATTCTCCAGTCCAGATGCATGTTCAGATTTCAGAATCTACAGTTGTTTAGGTTTCAAACTCGACAATCAAATGTTTTTCGAGTCTGCAGTTCGATTTGCACATGTGTGACATCATTTGTGTGCTCCCCGTCGTTTCTGGTCGGCTCATGGTTTTCATGTGTTCCATAGGGACTCCATAGTAGAAATCCCATTCCTTATGGCATGCGGGCTAGGGTTTTCATGTGGTTTCATAGGGACTACAAAGTAGAGATCCCATTCTTTGAGCTAGTATGGGAAAGACCCAGTTGAGCCTTTCAGACTCCATTCTCTGGCGACCGTGGACTCCGACGAGGATATCTCCACAGATTTTTCAGTTCGACCCTTTAGAGGAGCAGTTGTCCACATTTTATGGCGGGTCAGAGTACTCCGACGAGGAAACTCATTTCTAGTTGCAGTGACTCAGATAGGTGCAATACAGACTCTGTTCAACTCACACTCTAGCCCAGAGCATGCTCTCCGACGTGGAGACTCAGTTCAACTCACACTCTAGCCCAGTGCTCCTCCTCACCTGTACGGCATGAGAAGCAATGTCCTCGACAACAACCGACAGTTGTGCGCATGAGTTGATATTGTTCGTAGTGTCTTGTAGCGTGAGTATGAGGTTTCTTTCTGTTTGTCCAAGCTGAGCATTACATGCTCCAGCTTGAGGGGGAGTGTTGGAGTATGTTGAGTATGCACCACTTATGGAGATGGGTAAATGGATCTCTCCATGATCAATTTACCCCATCCAGTTGTTTAGTCCCACATCTACCAGTTGTGAGATGTTGAGACTCAGTGAGGGCTATATAAGAAGCCTCTTACCCTCTATATCCAGTGAGAAAGTTCAATGAAATATATGGCCCTTTGAGGCCTTCTCTCGTGGTTTCATCTCACTCCTTAGGGAGTAGGGTTCCACATTAAAATCCCATTGTTCGTATTTCTTAATCTTTATTTCTCTGATACGCTTCTGTATTATATTTTCTAGCATGGTTTGAATGTATTAAATGAGTAAGATGGGGGTTGTCATGTGAGTTCTAATGTCCCATGGAAGAGAGGGGGGACGGTGGATCATGCAAGGTAGAGAAAGAAAGTGTTGGGGGAAACCCTGGGGGAATACTCGGAAATAATAAGGAAAACCTGCAATTTATTCAAGTTTCCCCCCAGCCGAACGAGCCCTTGGAGAGATTTTTTAAAGGAAAAAAGGCCTCCATTGTATAGATGTATGCTCAAAAACTTCACCATTAACCACCAAAAGAAATTACAAGATGAGTATAAGGAAAAGTGAAAAAGCATGTGTTACATATAACAAGTAACAACTCTTTACAAGCGCCTTAGCATGCGCCACCACGTTTTCATAGTAAAAACGATCATTGTGAAAGATCACCCCATTTCTGACCAATCCAAGAGCCCAAACCATTACCACACAACTTGCACGCTCCTTCTCAGTATTGTGTCATTCTGCATAAATGGATTCTCAAAACCGAGATCGCATTAGTGGAAACCATTGTATTCTCAAATAACTCCCACATGTCCACGGAGCTTCCACACATGAAGAAAAGGTGATCCGCACTCTCCTCCTCCCACTGGCAGCGACAACGAGTTGGATTAGTTGTTTGAACGAAATGTGCAAATATGTGCCCTGTCAACAATCTTCCCCTCCTAAACAGACACATAAAAACCTTCACGTATGCTGGAATTTTCCATCTCCAGATCCGTTTGTAGTCGACAACCATCATCATCATCATCATCAACAACAACAAAGCATTTTCCCACAATTAAGTAGGGTCGGCTACATGGGTTCTTTACCACCATTCAGATCTATCTGTAGTCCACACCCATGGTCTTAGTAAATATGAGGCAGATCGAGACAGTTTTCCCTTGACGAGGCGAGGCATAAGCCTCGAGGCGTTCGACGCATAAGCCTTGTTAGAAAATAGAAATGCGGAAGCGTATCAGAGAAAAATAGAAAAAACATTAGGGAACATGGGATTTTACGTGGAACCCTACTCCCTGAGGAGTGGGATGAAACTACGAGAGAATGCCTTGAAGGACTTATTTATACATTGCACTTTCTCATCTGATACATGAGGTCCGAAGCTTCTTATATAGCCTCCACAGAGCCTCCAAGTCCCACCACTGGTAGATGTGGAACTAAACTCTTGGATGTGATAAATGGATCCTGGAGAGATACATTTACCCATCTACATATGAATGACGCGTAAGACAATATACTCCAATACTCCCCCTCAAGATGGAGCATTTAATGCTCGGCTTGGACAAAGACAAACAGAAAGAAATTTCAAACTCACGCTACAGGACACTACGGAGAATATCAACTCAACGCGCATAACTATTGAGGATGTTGATTCTCATGCCGTGCAGGTGAGGAGGACCAAACAGACTGGAGTGTGAGTCAAACTGAGTGTGCTCTGCATTGCGCCTGTCAGTGCCACTGAAACTGAAAATGAGTCTCCACCAGGAGAACTTTGTCCTGCCACATGTAGAAGACTAGATCATATGGACAATTGCTCCATCTCCGAAGGGTCGAACTGGAAAAGCTGTGGAGACATCCACGTCGGAGTCCACGGTCGCTAGAGAATGGAGTCTGAACAATATCTCCTTGTCCGAGAACTGGGTCTCTCCCATACTGGCTCAGAGAATGGGATCTCTATTCCGGAGTTCCTATGAAATCACATGAAAATCCTATCCCACATGGCATAGGGAATGGGATCTCTGCTCTGGAATCCCTATGGAACACATGAAAACTCTGAGTCGATTAGAAAAGATGGGGACCATATAACTGATCGTCGAGTCTGAAAAACTGAATAATTGTAAAGCTTAGAAAATCTGAAAATGTGGCATGCTACACAATACTCCTTTTTTCTCCCATATTGGTCGGAATAACAAACATTGATAAAGTTGGGAGAAGACAACAAAAATGGGAAAAACATCAAATAAGCCGTCACATTTTTCTCGGCCTTTCTCAATCAAAAAGATCTTTTTTCATTTTTTTTTTAAATTTTCTTGGCTATTTTCCCTCTCTCTTTTATTAATAGTCAACTCATTTTTAATAAGCCTTTCAAAAAAATCGGTTTTCCTTTTTTGCAAATATTTTTAAATTTTTTAGCATACGACTTTTCTTTTGTACACGCCTCTTTTTTTCAAAACAAACGCATTTTTTTAAATACATAGCCCCATTGGGGACAAAACATTGCAGCTCCTCATTATTCTAAAAAAATAATACTGCCCTACCTTCTTCTTCCACCCTTTTTCTAAGAGCAGTTGTAGCCCACTTGGGATTGCTCTCTCCTCCCCTCTTTTTTGTATTTACAACTTTCAACCTTGGGCACTTACAATAAAAAAACCTTTTTTAAAACCCGAAACATCACCCCAGTTGGCTTTGGCTTATTTAGGGTTCCCCAACTGGGAACCCTCTCTCAATCGAGCATCACCACCCGATGGGGCCTTCTGTTGGGGATTGTGGTGGTTTGTCTCAAGCTTCGTCTGGAGGCAGAGGATTGCTATTGCTGGATCTGCGTCGCCTGGAGTTGACTGCGTGAGAGGAGGTGGAGAAGGGTGGACCGCCATAGACGCTTACGGCATCGGTGGCACTCGAGTACGGGAAATCATGGAGGATCGTGCGCTCGTCGGGGTTCATTCGCGACGTAGCGGAGGTGGACATGCTCCTCGATGGCCTGGAGGAACCAGAACAAGACGAGCGCGAGGGCATTGCGCGATAGGCGGTAGATACAAAGGCGGCAGATCAAGGGCGCGTTCATCGCCCGCTGGCAATAGGTGATGGCCGCTACCGCCTGTGCTGGTAAGAGCGAACCTCCCCCACTTTAATTTAAGAGCACCTGTAAGGCATGATACGACTTGCACTTCTTGTATGGTACTTAGATTGGAACCCACCACCGTCGAAGCATCCGATGGGTCTCCTTAGGGAGGAGCGACAATGCCACCGCTTGGAGACCACAGCGTTCGTCTCACGCCGCTAGCGCGAGAGATGAGACGAGGGAACACCGCCTGGAGGAAGCCTCTTTCAGTAGGGTCACTACAATCGCCGCCTGGAAACGAAGGGGCTCGCAAAGATCTGTTGGAAGCACGTGGAAGTGCACAATGGATTGTGCATGGAGGGTCTGCACGTAGGTATTCGAAACCCAAAAAAACACAGCGGCATCGTGCAAAAGGACAGGGTTTGGATTGCAAGCATGGAGCTCTAGAAACAAGCGTTTCCATAAGAAATCCTAGAAATTGCTTGACCAAATCAACAAATATGAATTGAACATGGGACAATAACCTTCAAACATGTGTCGGATAACCTCCAGAACTTGAACATGATCTTCAAAATAATCTTTAAGAACATAATTAAGGTTTCAATAGAAAACTAGAATTAATTCTCGATAACAACGCAACTAAAACCTCGAGAATTGAACCCGCTCTGATACCATGTTAGAAAATAGGAATGCATAAGAGTATCAAAGAAAAATAGAATAAAACAATAAGGAACGCGAGATTTTACACGGAACCCTACTCCCTAAGGAGCGGGATGAAACCACGGGAGAAAGAATGCCTCAAAGGGTTGATTTATGAATTGCACTTTCTCATCTGATACAGGAGGTCTAGGGCTTCTTATATAGCCTCCACAGAGCCTCCAAGTCCCACCACTGGTAGATGTGGGACTAAACTCATGGATATGGTAAATATACTCATTATGAGCATCTACGTATGAGATCCATTTACCCATCTACGTATGAGTGACACATGACACAATATACCCCAACAAGCCTCGATTTATATAGGAAAATATACATAAAATACAATTAAGCACAACTATATATATATTTATAAAATTACAAATTTAGATATTCTCCTAACATATTCACCATATATGCTATGAGCATGAGAATATATAATGTTCTTTACATGATTTACTGCGAATCCTAATTCGTATTGTCATCCATATACAATGCTAAGCTTATTATGACCACCATTAATATTGGCGGTTGAAGTTCTTGTCGATATATAACACTTCCCGTTATGTGCATGGGTGAAGAAATATTATACGACTAACATATATTATTAACATACACAATATACAATATGTTTATGTTGTCTTATATGTGTTATATGGCTAACGTATATATTGATATGCATTGAATCCTAACCATCCGATTTGCTAAACTCAATTCACGAATTGTTGTATGCACCCCCCCCCTGTCGCACCATACCCTAGCAGCATGGGGGTCTCGTTGCCCGGTTAGCGAGCCTTAGGGGGCTAGGGGGGAACATGTGCGCTCCACCCTTGTAGGGGTCGCAGGGGGCAGTACTCTCGTTTCTTGAGTTTTCGTAACGATTTCATTTTCTTAATGTGTTGGCCAATATAGAGGGAGTTGTACCCAATTAAATCGTTGACTATTATTTCTACATGTATTATAGTCGAGTAACCCCTAGCAAAGGTTGTTAAAGAAGTTTTTTTCAGGGAGAATTCATGTGGGTGAAGCTATCGAGCCATTTTCACAATTTCTCCAATCTTTGAGGCCTACGTTGACCATCTCAAGAAGAACCGGCATGATTATGGTGGGTGACTACCTTTCCTGGTCGTCCTACAACCTAGACCATAAGCAAATGGTGAAATTCCTTGTATACTCCATTTAAAACGCAAAAAGTTTTACTCAAGCCCCTAGTGAAATTAGATAAGATGAAAGATGTTGATTACATTCATAACCCTTCAAAAAGGTGATAGATATGTTATGAAGAAAATTGAATGGAGCATATTGTACTATCTAATAATGACTTCAGAAAGAAATATCTCCCCGAGATAGTGACTAACCATTACACGTCATACCTCTATGTTATCTTCCATCAACTCTTCTCAATTAACATTAACAAATTCTATTAAACGTTGATAACTTTGCCCTTGAAATCAATCACATTCGCAAACCATGCCACTCCTCCATTTTCCTCCCATCGCCTCCCCTAACCCATGTTGTCACCACATCCTCCCTCCATCACCAACTCCTACCTCCTCAACTCTTGATGCCCCTCCCTCCTCCCATTGGTAAATGACCCCGTCATTAGCACTCCAGTCTCTACCTACACTATATTTCGCTAATGTCCCCACCTCCACTTACCTTGCCATGATATATTAGTCGACACTATAACATATGGCATCACCCCTAACACTAATTTCCATGACTTATGCAAGAGAACATTTACGACCATGGAAGCATTGGTAAAATCAAGACCTAGTGTAGGCTCATCGAGGAAAAGGATGATGGGGCCGTGGATCATGTCGATGATATGAGAGGTACCTTCGTCCCCTACCAGATACGTTGTGGTGTGTCTCAACCCTAATGATCGTCCTCACAACGTGATGGAGGCATAGCTGCTCCTTGAGAGTCATGTGCATGCTCCTTGAAGTGGAGAGAAACAGTATGAGGTGGAATTGCGTGAAAAATATGAGCATCACTTCAAATATAAGCATTAGGTTGAGAGGGTTGTCCAACAAAACATAAGTGAAAATCACCTTCATGAATCAAATCCCCAAGGAGTCCATGTTAAGGCACATAGACCCCTCGAGGCTTCCTTATCGATGGATTGGTCAACGTATCGATCAACATGATTGCCCAGTTGTCGCTTGTGATAAACTCGTCATCTCGTGCATCCCTCGTCATGGAGTAGAGCGTGGGTAGGAGGCCAACTTCTCAATGTCTCCCCCTCGAAACGGAAGAGGTTCATGTGGCTCAAGACACTGCATGTAAGATTGGTGAAGGAGAGGATCAAAGGGAGAGGTTTGAGTTGGAGGTGGCGACCACCCTTCATCCACAACGTTGCGAAAAAAGGGAAGAGGAGGCATTGTCAATCCATTTGAAGAGGATGCCATGGGCTCAGGGGAGGTCGTAGTAGGGGGAGTTAGGGAAGGAAGGATGTGGTGGTAACGGTGGGGTCAAGGGAGGTGTTTGGGGAGGTTGGGGTCAGACCGCCAAGGGAGGGATGGCTGAGTTAGGTAGGGAAAGGAGGTCAGGGTGGGGAATTGTTGTCGATTGCAATGCCAAGGGTCTAAGGAGGTGTTGGGGGGGAGGGGGTTACAAAATATAAACCATTGGATCTATGTGTGGTTAGGTAAACTCAATGAGTCAATGGTAGTTAGGTTAGTGGAGAAAAGTAATGGTAGGGGTTAGAGTGTAATACGGAGTGATTATGCAAAGTCTGGGTGTAAATGCAAACTATGAAATGGTAAGAATGTAAATATGAAAAGTATACGTGTCATGTACATAAAAATCTCTTAGCTCATTAGCAAAATCTCTATCCTTTGATCTTTTTTAAGGAAAATCTCTAACCTTTGATCTTCGGTAAGGTCGAGATATGGTCAGCCAACAATCTGGGAAGGAGTGATTGTTATGAAAGTTAGACGTGGTGATTAAATCCCACTTTATGATGATCCTCGAGTATATATTACCACCAAAGTAGCCCACCCCCTAATGAATGTCAAAAATTTGGAATGCTTATAAAGTTGTAAGCAAAGGGCCACCTATGTCATGCACTAACTGAGATCACTCACTAAAGTCTATATCTAAACATTGTACCGAGCAAAATTTTAAAATTCCCGGGTCCAGTTGCAACCAATACACTTATGATTGCACTCAACATTGGCAAGAATCATGGTCGACAAAAAGTAAAGAAGTCAGTTTACATTAAAAAGCATTTTTTCTAAAAAGCATAACCTTGCATATTCTAACAAGGTCTAAAATATTCAATATCCACGGTTTGTCATTATTTACAAAAAAAAATATAAGTTCCAACCAAGAACCCAACATGTAGATTTTTGACTCGCTCCTTTTTATCGGTACAATCAAATTAAGCTATTTTTGCACAAGAACAACCATGTTTTTGCATGTGACAGAAGTAAAGAAAAATATATGTGAAAAAGGAAGCAAAAAACTATTTTTCACTAATATATGACATACGGCTTTCCACTCCCGTCAACTGTTGACAATGCCATAGCATTTGGTTCCCTCAAACCAGCTGCAACTGCATCATCAAACCACCTGCGAAACTGCAGCAGAAATTAAAACTTCACAAGGTAGGAAATATATTAGAGATTGGCTTCTCCAGAATGTGTAGACCACACCCCTTACAATTAAGCAAGATAAAGAGATCATATAAGTACCTGCTCTGCAGGGTCAGCTACCACACTCTCTTCGAGAAGTTCGGGGGAAACATAATTCTCTCTTAGAGCAGATATGTCAACAGACGGAGGTTTTCCTATCCTGACACACATAGATGTTCCAGGATATGGTGGAATATGTATACCATACTTATCAATGACGGATGGTGGAACGAATCGGCCACCTAGAAAGTGATGCGCACCAGAAAATTTCTTTGCACACAGTTTTGGTGCAGTTAAGGAAACCTGTATATCAAGTATGAGCTTATCGCAAAAGATAGAGAAAAAATACCAGCTGCACACTAAATCCAATTTCAGGGGGGAGATCATTTGATACTTACGAGCATATGGGGTTTGATTCCATCCCCAGTTATATCTCCTTCTTCGACATGCCATCCAGACGGAATATCAATAGATACAATCGCTGGAGACTTCTCACAAGCTTCATTATTAATGCATAAGGTAACTAATCTTTGGATGATATCATCAAATGGTGGCCGAGGACTACCTACATTTAATCAAGAAAAATCATCACCAGCTTTGGCTAGTGGACCAAAATGGCACATGCAATGATGCAAGATATGTTAATAGACCACCCACAATTTTTGCATCTCTTCTATAAAGACAATCTTCGCATTTCAGATCACACTAATACAATGGTTGATTGATCGAGAACTTTAAGGTTAGAAGTGTATTCTCCTCATGAGATTTCCGGCACCTGCGGGAGAATTTCCCCACCAAGTTCACGCTTGCAATTTTTGGAATATTTGGGCACATGTAGGCACACCTTGCCACCGTAAGTGGCTAGATCCAAAAAAAACCATCTCATTCCTCACTAGAACTTCAAGCATGCACAGCCCATGACGGTTGTCCATTAGGGATTTATCAAAGGGAAATTGATGGCCCTCGAAAATCCTACAGGGCATGTATGAAAATTCATATCCAACTATGCTATAAAAGTTTAGAATCATTAGGCAAAATTTTTGGTTGTAAATTTGAATTTACGACAAATACAAATGGAAATGGGTTGATAAAGCACTTCTCCTCTGTAAACAAAATTATGCTACTTAAACTTATGATATGGAGTCTTGTATAGGAGCTATGCCGAGAGAAAAAACATACCACGAAACGAAAAGCCAAATACTGCATCTACAATGATGTCAAGATCATTCGATAAGCCCAGAGGAAGATCCTCAACCGACAAGAGAGGGATCGAAAGAGATTCCAACTACAAAAAATGAAGAAAAAAATACCTGAGCATAAGCATCTCTGTAATGACATCAAACAAGGTATAAACTGAAACCTGGTACCTGAGTTACAAGACCAGTATAAAGGTTTTTCGGGGTGCGCTTAGGATAGCAAACACTCAACTTGTATCCAAAGTGGTGTAAGTGACGAGCAGCAACAAGACCATCCCCACCATTGTTTCCGGGACCACAAATAACAAGGACCCTGCGCTTCTCACTTACTTTGTAGACCTGTTACATTACTAGTTAACTAGAATTTCTTAGAAGGTATACCTTTTTTTAATAGCAAACGATATATTTCTAGAAAATTAAACATCTATACATTTCAAGGTAAAAACTTGATTCCTTTTCACCTACAATTTGAAAATCAGTTATGAAAATATACAGTGTCTAAACCATGGAAATCGACTTCAATCACAATGACACGAAGTGGACGTCTTCGAAGGTTAGAGGACCAGGGTCACCAATAAGGATTATGTATAGAGAAAGTCAACCCCACAAGCACAAAAAAGGGGTATTATATGAAATTCCATCCAAATATGTTGTACACCATGTGGAAAGGGCCTCTCTATTTACTATGCAGGGGTTTTTTTCTTTAGTAATCAAAACAATCTCCTCGGGGCACCAAGAGTTGGGCTCTTAAAGATCACAAGAAGACATTTGCATATGATCATGATATCTCGTGTTTGGGATATGTTATATGATATGTTTGTTGGAGTATTTGGTCGTGCGCCTATTATGTTGTAGATGGGTAAATGGATCTCTCCAGAATCTATTTACCCTATCCAGAGTTCAGTCCAACATCTACTAGTTTGGAGATGTGGAGACTCTGTGGGTGCTATATATAGTGCCCCACACCCTTCTAGTCAGATGAGAAAGTGCAATTCATAGATCAACCCTTTGAGGCATTCTCCCGTGGTTTCACCCACTCCTTAGGGAGTAGGGTTCCACATAAAAATTCTTTGTCTTCCATGTTTCATATTTCTGTTCTCTCATGCTCTGTCTATCATTCCACTTCCGCATTCTTTATTTTCTAACATGGTATCAGAGCGGGTCATTCTTGGTTGATTTTGAAGATTTACTTTTGAAGTTGTTTTATTGATCAAGATGAATCGAGTTCATATTTCAGTTTTAGGGTTTCTTAAAACCCTAATTTTCGTCGTAATAGAGTTCGAGTTCTAGAAGATTGATTCATATTCAATTCAAGTTCATCATCGCCAGAATTTCTAGGGTTTCAGCAACCCTAGAAAAGCGCCAACTTCATCATATTGAAGGGTTTGGAAATTCAGATTGCCATGAAACCCTACCATATTGACGTCAGATGAAACCCGAGCCACTATCCGATTATCTTAGAGTTCATTCTGGAACCCTAAATCACAAGCACCATCAACATCCCAGGCGCGGTTTACGAACATCTGAGACATGGTCACTTCAATTCCTAGGTTCTTATGAAAACAAGTTTTGTTGAAGATCCAGGCACTAGTATTATCATCAGGCAGCGCACTCCAGATCCTCCTCTCCAAGCGGGGGCGGCGCATAGCGCGAGAAGGATGCGTTCCTCCATAACCACACTGCGAGCATCTCCTTGCGCGGCCATCTCTGGCGACGACATAGGCATCATCAGGCAACTCCCACAACATGCAACAGGAGAGCACCACCACCAAGTGCTATGCACGAGAACACTCCCCATCTGCGGACCTCAGGCGGTGGCGCCCCTCTGATCGTGCTTCCAGGCAGTGCATGTGCTTCAGGCGATGCAGCTCCAAGCTCCAGCGGTGAGATCTTCTCGCCACACACTTGAATCCAGGCGGCGCCACTGCATCTTCCCTTTGAGCATCAACAACGATGTGCCCCCATGGTCATCCTTGCGCCACATCCAGGCGCCTTGCATGATCGCCAGGTCCTAGCAGCGGCAGCGCTCATCTGCAGTGACTCCTCCCCAAGCACACCCACAGGAGACGGAGCTCCAGTGGCAACAAGTTGCAAGAACCCCAAAGGGGAGCGGCGGCATTTGAAGAGGGTTCCCATCGTGGGAACCCTAGGGCTCGAAGGCCAAGTTTTATTTAAAAAATGCTTTTATTGTAAAGCGCAAGGGGCTGGTTAAAAAAGATAGAGAGATGCGGATAAAAAATTTTAAGAGATTCTTAAAAAAATATGATTAACTCAGCCATGGCCGGTCCCAAGCCCGGGTAAATGAGGAGGGTTGCGTGTTAGGTAGCCGACAGCCAACGCAAGAGAGATAAATTCGTAAATAGTGTTCTTAAAGTTCTTCTAAGAACACTATTTATGAATTTATCTCGAAACCGTTCGGATCTTTTAAACATGGATTTAAGCAAACATACAGATTTCGTTGGGGCGTTCCCTACTTGCGACGCGTTGCATCGCCCGAATGCAATGAAAAATTGGCAAGGGCCGCTACATCGCAGCCTTGATGTAATTCAAAATTTGCAAGGGTTCTCGCATGAGGAACGCAAGCGGGTAAATAAGCTAGTTCCGCTACATCACCGCCCGAATGTAGTCCAAAATTTGCAAGGGTTCTCGCATAATGGACGCATGCGAGTAAAGAAGTTAGTCCAAAAGAGATTGCAAAGGAAGTTACGGATTGGTAGTTGGAATATCGGTACTTTAACTGGAAAATTGATGGAGATAGTGGATACAATGGAAAGAAGGAAGATTCATATATTATGTCTTCAAGAGACTAAATGGGTTGGAGAGAAAGCAAGGGAGATCGAGAAGACAGGCTTTAAACTTTGGTATTCAGGTAAAGATAAGGGTAGAAATGGTGTTGGAGTGGTTGTTCATAAAGATTTGAAGGATTGTGTGGTTGAGGTGCAAAGATTTGGGATCGGATTATTTTGCTAAAGTTGGTGCTTGAAGAAGAAATTCTGAATATCATTTCAGTTTATGCACCGCAAATTGGTTTAGATGAAAGGACTAAACAAGCTTTTTTGGGAGGATCTGGATAAGATTTTACAAGGAATCCCACAAAGAGAGATGGTTTGCATAGGTGGAGATCTTAATGGACATGTGGGAGAAGATGTTTCAGGGTATACAAGTGTGCATGGAGGGCATGGTTTTGTGGATAGAAATGAAGAGGGAAAAGTCATTCTGGATTTTGTAATTGCATATGATCTTTTCATAGCAAACACTCTTTTCAAGAAGAGGGAGGAGCATTTAATTACTTATAAGAGTGGCTCAACTAGAACACAGATCGATTACTTTGCGTTGAGGAGAAGAGATCGGTTGTGTTGCAAAGATTGCAAAGTAATCCCTGGAGAGAGTTTGACAACCCAACATCGCTTGTTAGTCTTGGATTTACAAATAAAAGGGCTGGTAAAGAAAAGGAAGGTTCCTAAGATCACTAGAACTAGGTGGTGGAATCTTCCGCTGAAGCAATCAAGCTTCAGGGAGAAGGTTTTAGAAGACTTATCTTGGGATTGTAGCAGTAGTGCAAACGAGATGTGGGAGGCAGTAGCATCTTGTATCCGAAAGGTAGCCAAAGAGATGCTAGGCGAGTCAAAAGGAGGAGCTCCGGGTCAAAAAGAGGCTTGGTGGTGGAGTGAAGGGGTGCAAGAGAAGCTAAAAATTAAAAGAGCTTGCTTTAAAGCTATGTCTAAGGATAGAACAGAGGAAACTGTCACAGACTATAAAATAGCGAAGAAGGAAGCAAAGAAGGCTGTAAGCGAAGCTAAGTCAAAAGCTTATGACGTTTTGTATAAAAATCTCAACTCTAAGGAGGGCCAGAAGGATATATTCAGGTTGGCCAAAGCAAGAGAAAGAAAGACCAAAGACATTTCTCAAGTGAGATGCATTAAGGATGAGGAAGGTCACGTGCTTGTTACTCAGAAGGATATAGAGACTAGATGGGAGCAGTACTTCCATAAACTTTTCATTGGAGAAGGAAATAGAGAGATCACTTTGGATGATCTAGCTAGTAGTGAAAGTTACTTGAATCATGCATGCTATAGACGAATACAAAGAAAAGAAGTAGAGGAGGCTTTGAAGGTTATGAGACCTGGGAAAGGTGTTGGACCGGATGACATCCCTGTAAAAGTATGGAAAGTTTTAGGTGAGCGTGGTTTGACTTGGCTTACGAATCTATTCAATGTTATTTGGCGAAGCAAGAAAATGCCTGAAGATTGGAGGAGGAGTATCGTGGTGCCTTTTTATAAGAACAAAGGAGACATTCAAAATTGTTCAAATTACAGAGGTATCAAGCTGATGAGTCACACTATGAAAATTTAGGAACGTGTGATCGAAAGAAGGTTGAGGCAAGTATTCCAAGTAAAAGAAAACCAATTCAGATTCATGCCAGGTCGCTCAACTATTGAAGCCATCCATTTGCTGAGGAGAACAATGGAGATTTATAGGGCTAAAAGGAAGAATCTCCATATGATCTTTATTGATTTGGAGAAGGCTTATAAATCCGTCCCACGAGAGATACTGAGGAGAGTTTTGGAGAAGAGACAAGTACCTGTCCTATACATTAATCTCATAAATGATATGTATGATAGGGCTTTATCTTGTGTAAGGACCCCGACGGGGAAGACTGACTATTTTGATATCAACATTGGTTTACATCAAGGTTCAGCTTTGAGTCCATTTCTTTTTACTTTGATTATGGACGAGTTGACAAGTCACATTCAGGATGAGTTACCTTGGTGTATGTTATTTGCTGATGATATTATGTTGATTGACGAGACTATAGATGGAGTAAATAAGAAGCTTGAGGTGTGGAGACATGCATTGGAGACTAAAGGTTTTCGTATAAGTAGGGCTAAGACGGAATATATGGAATGCACCTTTGATGGAAGCAATGGTGAAGGAATCGAGGTAAAGATTGGTGACGATAACATTCAGAAGAGAGATTCTTTTAGATATATGGGATCTATTTTGCAACATGATGGGGAAATTGATGGACATGTTACTAATAGAATAAATGCAGGCTGGCTAAAGTGGAGAGGAGCCTCCGTTGTTCTCTGTGATAAGAAAACTCCTTTAAAAAGTAAAGGAAAGTTTTACAAAGCAGCCGTGAGACCTGCTATGCTCTATGGTTCTGAATGTTGGCCTGTGAACCATAGACATGTGCAGAGAATGGATGTAGCAGAAATGAAAATGCTAAGATGGATGTGTGGACATACACGTAAAGATCGGATTCGGAATGATGCAATCAGAAAGAAAGTTGGTGTAGCTTCGATCAAGGATAAGATGCGAGAAAACCGCTTAAGATGATTTGGTCATTTGCAAAGAAGGTCAACTGATGCACCGGTTAGGAGATGCGAGTGTTGGGATGTTGAGCCGGCTAAGAGAGGGCGAGGACGGCCCAAGAAGTGTTGGAAAGAGACTATACAAAGGAATCTTAGTTTTTTGGATATAAGTCCGAGATTGACCCAAGATAGATCTAAATGGAGGCGAAGAATCCATGTAGCCGACCCTACTTAATTGTGGGAAAAGGCTTTGTTGTTGTTGTTGTCTTAAAAAAATATGATTAAAAAAAGGAAGAAAAGGAAATAAAAGAGGCACATACAAAAAAAAGTCGTACGCAATAACATTTTAAAAAACGAAAAGCCGAAAAAAAATGTGAACGACTTATTTTGAAAAAAAAATTGCGGCGGCTATAAAAAAAGGATTGAATTGAGATAGCCGGACAAAAAGGAATTTTTTTAGAAAAGCCGAAAAAAATTTCATGGCTTATGTTTTCCCCATTTTATTGCCTTCTTCCGACATGGTCGACATTACTATTTTCTGACCAATCTGGGAAAAAGGGGGAGTATTGTATAGTCACAGGTCTTGTTCCAGATTCAGATGTCAGATTCTCCAGACCGGTCAGATGTTCAGACTCTACAGTTGATACTTAGATTCGACGATTGATTCTGAGTCCAATGTTTCATACACACCCTTGTATGTGATCTTTTCAGATGAGCACATTTCGCCATCGTTGTTTGTGGTCCCCATCATACTTGTTTTATCGGTCAGAGTTTTCATGTAAGCCATAGGGACTCTAGAGTAGAGGACCATTCCCTATGCCATGTGGGCAAGGGTTTTCATGTGGTACCATAGGGACTCTAGAGTAGAGTATCATTCCGTGCCAGATGGGATAGACCCAGTTCTCCAACGAGGAGACTTTCAGTCTCAATTCTCCAGCGACCGAGGAATCCGACGAGGATTGCACTCCACAGCCTTTTCAGTTCGACCCTTTTCAGAGATGGAGCAGTTGTCCATATGTTGTGGTGGGCCAGAGTCCTCCAGGTGGAGACTCATTTCAGTTGCAGTGACTGTGACAGGCGCAACACAGAGCACATGCTCTCCGACGAGGAGATTCAGTTAACCCACACTCCAGCCTGTTCGTCCTCCTCACATGCACGGCATGAGAAGCAACGTCCTCGACAGCAACCGACAGTTGTGCACGTTGAGTTGATATTGTTTGTAGTGTCGTGTATTGTGAGTTGAGTTTCGTTCTGTTTGTTCAAGTTGAGCATTGTATGTTCCAGCTTGAGGGGGAGTGTTGGAGTATTTGGTTGTATGCCTATTATGTTGTAGATGGGTAATGGATCTCTCCAGGATCCATTTACCCCATTCAGAGTTTAGTCCCACATCTACCAGTTTGGAGATGTGGAGACTCCGTGGGTGCTATATATAGGGCCCCACACCCCTGTAGTCAAATGAGAAAGTGCAATGCATAGATCAGCCCTTTGAGGCGTTCTCCCGTGGTTTCATCCCGCTCCTTAGGGAGTAGGGTTCCACATAAAAATTCTGTCTTCCATGTTCCATATTTCTGTTCTCTTCAGCTTTGTTTATCATTCCGCTTCCGCATTCTCTATTTTCTAACAATGTTCATATCAAACTATATTTGGCATGAGTGGGACATCATGTTTCCCGCATGCTCGGTTGGTGGAAATAATAGGTGCATGAAGAAGCCCAATAGCAAGCATATCCTCTTAATATTCCTGCATCTCTGGGTGGTGACTCCAAGCACCTCAAATATTATGCCAAGATTCGAAAAAGCCATGTATCATTGTCGGATAAAATTGCTTCCTTCTAAAAAGTGGAAATCTTTGTTACTAATCATGCACAAACATAAGGTCTTAGAACTCCTACTTTCCATCTCAGGTGTCTACATCAGCTACAACAAACAAAGAGGTCTCAGACCGGTCACACTAGGACTTAGAGTTATCCCTCTCATCTATTCCTAGTTGTTTTACCAATCTCTGGATTGAGATGTTAGCCCCGACATAGTTGTTATTCATCGCGAAAGTAGCCTCCATATAACTGTGTTCAATTGAGGTCATCCAACCTTGGTAAAATCATGGCCTTACATTTCGCTAAAGTTCGGTAGAATTTCGATAGGATTTAGATATCAGAAAGTTGCTGAAATTGATACCCCATCACATCTCCTTTCCCAGATCTTGTCGACATGTCGGACAAATTTCAGCAATTGCTCAAATTGATACCCCACCACGTCTCCTTCTAAAAAGTGGAAATCTTTGTGTAATCATGCACAAACATAAGGTCTTACAACTCCTACTTTACACCTCAGGTGTCTACATCAGCTTCTACAAACATAGAGGTCTCAGACCGATCACACTAGGCCTTAGAGTTATCCCCTCATTTATTTCTAGTGGTTTTACCAATCTCTGATTGAGATGTTAGCCCCGATTCCCGAACATAGTTATAATTCATCGCAAAAGTAGCCTCCATATAATTGTGTTCAATTGAGGTCCTCCAACCTTGGTAAAATCATGGCCTTACATTTCATTGTAGTTCTGTAGAATGTCGATTGAATTTCGATATCAGCGAGTTGTGAAATTGATATTTCACCACATCTCCTTTCCCAGATCTTATCGACATGTCAGTCAAATTTCAGCTACTTTCGGCTGAAATGACAGAAATAGGGGAATCTAGGCCATTGTTTCTCCGTAATTCGACCATCAAGGCCATTGTTTCACCGAATTTCGACCACTTTCTGAGCTTTATACATCGGTGCATTGCATTGCATCGTTTCATCTCACAAGGCACTAGACATTTGCTCATTTCTCATTCTCTTTCTTGTTGCCCTATGCTACAATTACATATGGCTATGTGAGTGCTAAGCTAAGGACTTTGGGGAAAAGAGGGTGGCATCCTGAGTTATAAACCACCACAAAAATATTATATATATATATATAAACTTTAGATTACATATGACCAGGCCGAATAAAGTTAAATCCATTCCTATATATAAACTTTAGATTACATGCAATGTCCCAAACATTTTCCGAATAGAAGACCTGATCATAAAATATAAATCCATTCCTAGCACACAAAATGACCCAAAGAAGTGCAAAAGGACGGGAATTGCCATCATGTGGATTGCCACAAACCGCCTAACGGAAATCAGAATAGAGTATTGCTGCTCACATTAAGCCAAGGGATCGCCGCCATCCTCCACATTCAAGCGGAATGACTACGTCCGAAAAAGACGGTCCAAATCCTCAATCCCAGTCCCGCAACTATTGCACACCGAATCCCCAACATGAAGTATCTTAGCACAATGTTGCTTCGCAAGAAACCAGTCGTGCATGGAGAGCCACAGGAATACCTTGATTCTCTGCGTTATTTTCTTCCCCATATGATTTTGACATCGTACCCACTTAAATGGTCTGGTGGTAATGCAGTGTGCCTACCACCCAAATGACCAGGATTCAAATCCCACCTTTGTGTGGGTTACGTTAGGTAGTCGACAGCCAGCGTAAAAAATAGTCGAATCTTTCAACATGGATTTGAGCAAGAATCGATGTAACCGGCCCTACTAATAGTGGGAGAAGGCTTTGCCATTTTTATATGATCTTGACATCATGTCTGACATCTTCGTGCATCGAATTTCAATCAACAGTTTATGCAGTCTATGGCAACCATATAGGCAATCTGGTAAGCTAGAAATGGTGCTCTCTTTTCTTCACAGCAATTTTACTGCGAAAATATAATTTGTCATTCCAAGACTCTACTTGTTCCCAGTCGTTTAATATATTTGGAATGGACATCATAACGTATTTCCCCCTTTTTGACTAAACAAAAAAACCATATGTGATACACTAAGCAATGCACGTGATAAGGGAGAAAGTGAAAGAAAATATCAGAAAAGGTTATAAGGTGCAGTCAAGCATCATCGATGAATGTTGGACAAAAATATTATCACATCCGCTTCACCAAATTGGTACGTATGTTGTTACATTTTTCAATTTAAACTTATAGCTTCATCGAATCGCCATTAAGATAAGTTTGTATATTTCCAACATGTTATCTTAATCCAAGGTACCATTACAAGCACAACTTCATCATTTGTCCAAAGCTCTTATCAGTTCTTCAAGTTATGGTGGAGAAACCAGTAAAATCAATAGATGTACGAACAAATTGCATGAATGAGATGAATGAGCTATAAAATATTTAGTCATATTGAGCATTGATGTCTTTTTAACTAGATCATTGATGTCGATATATTTTCTTTTTTGAGACCAAAGAGGGGAAACACGCTATGGTATCCAACCCAAATATATTAAAATATAATGAAAAGATGGACTTATAGCAGCCATGACTCGAGAAGAGCCATGGCATGGAAAATTACATTGTCACTTTAAAAATAGTTGGACAAGTCCAACAACATCGATATATATTATCTTGTAGATAAAATATTTTAGACAAGTCTTGGGTTCTTTTCGAAGAATGATCGCGGTCAGCGACCACAATAATATTTTTCTACGTAAGCATGATTTTGAAGTATCAATTATCATGTTTTATCTTATATTGTTATTTATCTTCTAAGGATAAAATACTTTCTTTTTTTGCAAGTGAATGGTTGATCCTAAATCGATTAGATGGTTCTAACTTACAACAAGTGGAAGTGAAGGTATTGTCGTAGACTGTATCCACTAGAGGATGCGAGAGAAATTGGAGCACATTCAACCACATCCACTCCAAAAGGCGAAATTTTTTGGGAGTAGACAAGCTACATGATCATGTTTATATCCCCTAGAACCTCAGTCTGAAGATGAAGCACACAAGAGAAAGACATGATAAGCAAAACTATACAGATCCTATTGACCTTGCATATATCTTCAAGATTCAAGACGATGATGATGAGGAAGACATCTTGCAAAAGTGCATGGGTTATAATGGCGCTCTTATACTTGATAACGAAGGAGGAAAACCAAATACACAACCCTGTTGGAGGGTTGGAAAGTGATCTTGAAGATTCCCCCTTCAAACCTACATCAAAATCCAAATCAAGTGGCAATAGAGGAGGCAATGATGCAAGATGAAGAGGCAAACTCTGGCAGGAGTGCATATGATACTAAGTCTAGATTTGAAAAAGGACTACATACTGGACAAGACTATATGGGCCACCACATAAACACGCGCGCTTTCAAAAAAATATTCCAAGTCCAAATCGACGTCTAGAACCTGCAGAGCAAACAGACTACTTCCCCTTCCCCTCGTACCTACACTTGTAACCACATGGACAAAGTCAGGACGATGCCATTATGGAAGATCTGATATCTTAAATGGGATCGTTGTGGCGATTCAATATTTGCTAGCAGAGCAATATCAAGCCCCTTAGTGATCTTAGGCACAAAATGAATCATATGGTGTTTTTTCTCCTGGATTTGATTACAATAGTGGGTGTTTTTTAAGAGGAACCAAGGTATAGTCCCAAGATGGGAACCCACCACAAATTTATTCAACCAGCAAGAAAACCGAGTACATATATGATACAACAGAGACTAAAGGAAAGGAACTACATGTTATGCCAAAATGACACTAGTGAGTTGTAATGCCCCAACACCTTCTCGCAGAGAAACGGACAATCCTGAAAATTTTCTCATTTCTAGAACACCAGATGGCCCAAAGAAGCGCAAACGAGCCGGTTGCGTCATCCTGCGAACTCCCACAATTCGTTCTATTGCAAAGAGTCTCACCGATACCGAGCAACCTTGCCATACGCGCCTTCAAGAGCAGCCTCCCGCGTCTCGCCAACCACAAGACTAGCCCAAATAATATGAAGTCCCGAGTGTCCTCCTCCTGAAGCGCCACACGCGTCCTGCCGAAGAACAGATATGCCTTCTTAACTACGAAACTCCCCTCCTTCCATTCAAAATGGTCCATGCCCACGTCGAGGCCTTCAACATCCACCAGATACCCCAAGAGGGCCATGAACTCATTGCACCTCTGGTCTGACAGAACAGAAGTGAAGCTAGGGCACCAACACCCCGCCAACCAAACCTGGTGCACCAAAGCATCCATGTCCCCCGCAATGGCAAAGAGATACTGGTATTTCTCCCGAAGAGGACCCAACCCCAACCAATCATCCTTCCAGAACACAAAACAGTGCCCATTGCCCAGCACCGATCTTACTAGAGCACCCAGCTCCGGCAAGACAGTAGGCATCCCCCTCCAAAGCAACGGCGGGTGTCTGCCAAGGTCCTAAATGTCGGTTTCGGTCACCATTTTGGTATCGACCAAAACAGAATTTCGGTGGAATTTCGACCGAAATTTCGGTCATTTCGGTCATTTTTTATACTAGGACCCCCATATTTCGGTCGAAATTTCGATTTCGACTGGATATCGATATTCGGTATAAATTCGACCGAATTTCACTGAAATTTGAGGTATCCGCATGCCTCAGCTCTCCATGCACCATTGACACCATAGATATTCCGTATCACCTTGCAAACCAGGTCATCGAACTCCCCCTGGATTCTAAGGGCCTATTTCGCCAGCAAAGCTTTATTCATTCTCTCCAAACTGCGGACTCCCAGGCCACCCTCCCTCTTCGACATCGTCACCTCTTCCCAGCCCACCAGGTGAATACCTCCATCCTCTTGTCTCTTGCATGACCAAAAGAAACTCTTCATCAACTCCTCTAGTCTATACCATACCCCCATCAGCATCAACCATGTGGAGAAGAAGAAAATCGACATAGCGGAAAAAACTTGTTTGAGGAGGACCAGCTTTCCCTCCTTAGAGAGCGTTTTGGCCTTCCACCCTGCCATCTTGCTCGCCACCCTGTCAATCACCACCCTCTACTTTGTCACATACAACCAACCAGCAACCAAAGGGAGCCCCAAGTACGTTTTCGGAAGGGACCCTCCGGATAGCACAACACACGACAAAGAACCTAAGCCTCCTCCTGCGTAACTCCAAAAAGGATGAATTTAGATTTGTCCCTGTTCAACTTCAGGCTCGAGACCTTCCTAAAGATATCCATAATGTATGAGTCGTGCCTCGCATGCTCCGGGTCCCCATTCATGAACAGAACTATGTCAACGGCGTATTGCATAATGGGGATGGAAGTGCCGCCTCTCATGTACCCCACACAGAAACCGTTAACCGTCGCTAATCTCATCATCACCGCCAGTGCATCAGCCACAATCACAAAGAGAAGCAGCACTAGCAGGCACCCTTGCCGCACTCCATGTTGGGGCTGGAAGACCCCCCCCCCCTAATCTGACATCCACAAGCATCGAATATGACGCCGTCGTGATGCACCTTTTCACCCAACTGATCCATCAGTCTGGGAATCCTCTCTTCTGCAGCAACTGCCAAAGGAAATGCTAATCAACGCAGTCGTAGGCTTTAGAGAAGTTCACCTTCCAAACAACCCCCTTTTCTTCTCCTTTTTCCAATCTAGCATCAACTCCGAAGTCAGCACCCAAGAGTCTGCCATGTACCTGCCAAGCACAAAAGTTGTCTGCTCAAACGAGATGATCTTCCCCATGACACTCTTCAAGCGATTAGCCAGGACCTTGACAACCAGCAAGTAGATCGCATTGGACAATGCGATAGGCCTAAAATCCTCCATACGAACAGTCCCCTCCTACTTGGGCAGCATAAAGAGGAGCGCCTTGTTCAGGCACTCAAAGCCATGGTTGCCCTCCTCAAACTACCGCAAGACCGCAACCACCTTCTTCACACACTCTCGGAACTCTCTGAAGAAAAAAATCAAGAAGCCATCAAGACATGGAGCCCCATCCGCATTCAACTGCCAAAGTGCCTTCCTGGTCTTCTCCTCCGAGATAGGCACCACCAAGCCCTCAGCCTCCTCCGAGGATATACACCCCAACATGCCCCTCTCTGCCTCATAGAGAAAGCAATGAAGTGCAATCTGAGTTGCCGCCAATCTCCGCGTCACTCAACGCATGCACTCCTCATACCTCAATGGTCCTAATAAAATTTCGACCCCTTCTGTCGCGGGCCACATAATGGAAAAAACGCGTATTGTTATCCCCTTCCCTTAATAGTGGCAATTATAGGATATTTCTTAGAAATCAACAACATTATACCGATACCTCTTCATAGAGTAGTGTCGGATATGGCTTATCTCCATATTATTACCCTGGAATGCATCCATTTCAACCCCTACAAATGGCATCTCATCCTACTCCATCGTATGGTTCTCAAGTTGCATCCTCCTCGCTTCGACCTCCTTGTGATTCTGCCTCTTCTGGCGACAATTATCCTCAAATTGGCTTCCTTACCCATGTGACTGAGCATGAATATAGGGAGTTTTGATGGACTACAAAACCATGTACTCCTATATGACATGGGACGATTATATAGAATACAGAGACTCGATCACAACAAAATATAGAGGAAGGAATCTGACAGGTTACATGGATCTATCAAGGGATTCTTGGTTATAATGAATCTTAGAGAGAGATATTATCCATATTTACTCATTTTTATTTCAAAAGACATACTTTCTAAAATCTCAGATTTTATGAATCTTGCTTGAATCATAACATTTATATGTATCCATCACTGCATTAAATCAATTGTGTTTGAGTATGTGTCATCATAGACTGGTAATCGAATTCCTCCAAGGTCCAATCACAACATCCATTGGTTTAGTAGGACTCAGTCATTCTGGTGTCTTTCCCTTGTCCCCATCAGTTCTTTAGTACATTTTCTTACTAGACTTCGGCCAAGGCCTAAGTATATGGGGGACCGATGCCATCTGTATTTACCCATCATTCTAATTCCCATTCGCTCTGTATATTCACCCGATCTCATCGATTTTTATACTCACTTCTGTCATAACTTAGGTTGACCATAGCGTAAGTATAGGGGGGACTGAAGCCCACCCTGTATATACTTATCCATTTCTCCTCTCTAGATCAGCAACATGATCAACCCACCACGATGGCGTACCTCCCTTCCAAGCAGTGGCGATGACACTGACGTTCCCTCTCCAGTTCAACCCATGCGAAGGCCTCCATGCAATGGTCGCATGGCATGGAAATCCTTCCTGATGGATTCCCACAGGAACCCTAATTGAAGGAGAAGGGTCGGTGCGTCTTCTTCTTAATGGAAAGAAAGGGGTTCTTGCTTATCTATTGGGCCTTATTTACTCATGGCTCTGCTCCTGCACTAAAAAAAGAAGAGCTTCTTTTGGGCTTGGCTGTGAGTTTTTTTAGGATAAAAGGGAGAAAGGAGAGGCCAATTGGGCCATGTATTCGAAAAAAGGCTCAGAGGCTAGGGTCATACACGAGAAAAAATTATGATTAAAAAAAGAGAGAAAAAGCAAAAAAGGGAAAGAGAGATAGGCTTACAGTTTTGTGTTTCCCCATCTTCATGTCTTCTCCCACCTTGGTCGATGTTATCTATTCCGAACAGTATGGAAGAAAGGTGGAGTATCATGTAGTATTTTACATGACAGACTCAGACTCTAGTTCAGATTCAGACATCTAGATTTCAGACTCTACCATTTTGATATGCACATGTGTGTGATCATTATTTGAGGTCCCCGTCTTGATTTGGACTCAAGGTTTTCATGTGTGCTTCATAAGGACTCCAGAATATAGATCTCATTCTCTGAGCCAGCGTGGAATTAAGATTTTTCATGTGGATTCATAAGGACACCAGAGTAGAGATCTCATTCTCTGAGCCAGTATAGGAGAGAACAAGTTCTCCGACGAGGAGACTCTTTTTAGATACATTCTTCAGCATCTGTGGACTCCGATGAGGACGTTTCCACGACTTCTCCAGTTTAGCCCTCTAGAGAGATGGAGCAGTTGCGGGCCAAAGTTCTCCAAGTGGAGACTCATTCCACTTTCAGTGACTCTACACAGCACAGAGCACACGTCCTCCAATGAGAAGACCCAGTTCAGTTCACATTCCAGCCCTTCAGTTCCTCCTTACCAGCACAACATGAAAAGCAACGTCCTCAACACGTAGGCAATAGAGTATGCGTTGAGTTGATATTGTATGCAGTGTCACGTATTTTGTGTGAGAGATTTCTTTCTATTTGTCCAAGTTGAGCATTACATGCTCCAGCTTGAGAGAGAGTGTTAGAATATGTGTCATCATAAATGGGTAATTGGATTCCTCCAGGGTCCAATTACCACATCCACTAGTTTAGTCCCATATCTACTGCAAGTGGGACTCGATCATTTTGGTGGGGCTATATAAGAAGCCCCAAACCACCTTTGACAAATGAGAGAGAGAGAGATTAATACAGGAGTATCCGGTCCGTTGATAGGCCTTCTCATATGGTTTCATCCCGCTCCTTATGGAGTGTTCCACCTAAAATCCTGATGTGCTACTGTTCTTTATTCTTTATCTCTGATACTCTTCCACATTCATCATTTTCTACAAATTGTATCAAATATTTTGGCGTGAATCATGAATCAATCGGCTTTAAATTTGCAAAATAAGCATGTCATCATTCTTCGCAACTAAGAACATAAATGCAAGAAATTTCTTTGACTTAATATAAAAACCTGATAGTAAAAAAAACATGATTTCATTACCTACTAATCGTGATATCTTACATGCATTGCAACCTACTTCGATTCCTTGTCAAGTAAGGTGATTAACAACTCCTGAAATGATCGATACCTATTTTCGAATCAAGAGCATGAACACACGAAGAATGCGAAGAATGATGAAAGAACACAAATCCTCTCAAAGTTTCAATAGAATTTTCCCTTAAATCAAGCGATTATTTCTAAGAAAATTTCGGTAAAGTTTCCCCTTATATTGGTGATATTTCTAAATAAAATTTGATAGAATTTCTTTTTATAAAAAATATATTCAAAGAAAAAATAGAAATGAGACTTAAAATTAAGAATCGAAAAAAATAATGCATAACTGGTACACCTTGCACCATGGGAGGATGTCGCATACGTTCACCGATGGCTCCGCCTCTTGCACCCAAGTAGAACGTTACTCAAGTTTCTACATCATATAGCAACACTAGTAGCATACAACAAAGAATTGGCTAGTCTCAAGATATGGGTGAGCGGTACATGCTCATTGATGGTACAATCGCACGCACCTAAGCAAGCTATGCTCAGATTTTTCCCTTATATGATAATACTAACATAGGAAAGAAAAAGAACTTGAAAGAACCTAAAACCCTAGATCAAGATAGACTTGTTTCCTACCCGAAGCCATCAAGGAGAGGAGCACATCGTCTTTGTTCTCCTCTTCTTCTTGTTAACGTTTCGCTAGTGCTTTTTACCCACTTCCCTCCCCTTCTCTCAATCTCTTAGTCCTACCCTTGGAGTAATGGTGGATGAAATGAAGTTGTAGAGAATGAAGTAGGGGGGAGGTATTTATAGGCCACCAGACTGCATACAGATCATCCCAGTCAACATCCAATCATCGTGACTAATGAATCATCATTCTCCTATTGCGTAATGAGGTCTCGGTCTATTTTCATATCATCCTCCAAAACCATGGACTATCCCCATAAACCTCAAAGTCGCTAGATGAGTATTTGCAAAAATGGTAAGGAGTCCATGAGGATGGAGGTATCCCTCGTATTCCTCCAACTAGCGAGTGCACCAATAGGAATCTGTTGCCACCTTTTAACCACCTTATCTGATATGGCATTAAGGGAGGGAGGTAATCAAATATC
Organism: Ottelia alismoides; assembly: GCA_037367405.1. Lineage (NCBI taxonomy): Eukaryota > Viridiplantae > Streptophyta > Magnoliopsida > Alismatales > Hydrocharitaceae > Ottelia > Ottelia alismoides. The sequence continues at coordinate 697,248 of JAZKJV010001433.1, forward strand.
ACACAAGACTCCGAAAGTCGCATATCACGGTTAGTTTATAATGCTTCTCCTTAGAGGAAGAAATAGTCATTTTCATTGTTTATTCTACAGAACTAAGGTCCCAAGACATGCTTTCCATCGAATGCGTCTAGGCTAGCTTCTTGAGGCAAGGAGATCTCCAACCAATCATACTAGACCTCAAAGTTATCCCACTTTTGGACTTTGCATGTTGTTTTATTCCTCACACGCACTATCAAGAGAGCCACCGACTTCAGAAGTACTTGGTATTCATTGTTAAGGTATCTTCCATGTATACAGGTCCATTGATGTTCTCGGGTCTCCATAGGGTTGTCCTTCAGCTCTTAAAGGGAAACCCACACCCCAAGGAGCAAGGTGAATCTCCCTACCTTTATGGATCCCCATACCTTCCCAACCAAGGTCAATGCAAACTCGTCTCTACTTTATTTGACCTTGATTCTTATGCATATAATGCTGAAGAAATGGATTTTCATTACAAACATGTGGTCATCTCGTGAGGAAATTTGCCCCCTATGACACAGTGCACAAAGCCCACTGGTAAACAATTATATATAGACACGTTCCCCGTCGAAAGTGGTGTATTTAACAGCAAATGGCCCTTCCTTGCGTGACCTTTTGCGTGGCAAACCATTCTACAACCCTTTCGGTAGGAAAGAACTCCGGTGATTTTCATGCAGCGCTACTGCAGTTTCTAAGTGAATGTTCTATGGGTAAATTATGCCCAGAGGTTCGCAGAGTGTCCTTGGAGTCAGTATACTATATTATAAGAGGCACATGAAAAATAAACAAGGATAAAAATGTCATTGGAGTCGGCACAGAATATTCTAAGACGTCCACAAACTAAAACTAATCAAGAACAACTCCTTAATTCCAAGTGGATCATTGTCATTGTCATAATAGCAAGGTTGCTCAACAAGATGAACCTCCAACATTTACACAATCCAAACAGATGACGCATCAGCAAAACGGGACGTGAAAATGCGTAGAACTCACCTCTGCGATCGCCACAGCGACGCTCAATCCCGCCAATTCCTGCACACCATAAGAAACTGACAATTAGACCAAAAAACAAAAGATCAGAGCGAGAAACCGGGCTCGAGGGATCGGACAGAAACCATGAGCTGATCGACGCTGAAGCCGAGGGGCCCCATGAGGGCCTCGTCGATCTCCGCCGCCGCCTCCTGCGAGAGATACGAGACTTCGGGCTCCATGGCGTCACGGAAGAGCCCTCGGCTGTGCGGCAGAGGAAGAGTGCCCGTCTGAAAGAAGCAACGGGGATTAGCGCGAGGGGTGGTGGGTGGGTGTGGGAAGTGAGAATTAGAAGATGGGTGGTAGGGGTTACCAGGCGGTGAGCGGAAACTGGGAGTAAGGAGATGCGGCGTGGGTTAGCGGGGACGGAGGGGGAGGTGAGCTGCGGCGGAGGGGAGAAACGAGCGGAGGAGAGGAAGCGTGCGAGGGAGCGGGCACTGCACCATGGAATTACAGGAGATATTCGCATTCTGGGCCGCTTGTTTCACCCCTCACAATGCCCTCTTCTCGACGTGGACGCCAAATTGGCAATTTTAAGGGGGCTTTGGAACATTAGTTGGGATGGAATTGTATCATGCAGTTATTTTTTGGGTTTTTATCACTTGTGCCCCTTTGCAAGTTCAGTTATATCTCTTTTTTTTGGAATATCAGTTGTGCCTCCGATTTTTTACCATTTAATTATTTGTATCCCTCGGGTTTATTGTCGTCTATCACCACCACAAACGAGCATTAACTATGAGGACACATTAGGAAATAAATAGTAAAAAATGGGCTGAAAAATCCATTATTTTCTTCTTCCTCCTCCCCCATCTTCTTCCTTCTCCCCCATTCTCTTCCTCCTCCCTCGCCGCTCTAGCTCCACCACCCCTAATCCCCCTATGCCCCTGCTCATCCCCCCGTTGTCCTAGCTCCTCCATCCTCGTCGTAGACTAGAGGGGAGTGGTCGATGGAGGAACCACCTCCTCCTCTACCCTTGACGTTGTCGACTGAAGGGGAAGGTCCCCTGTTGCCCCCTCCGCCTTGAGCTACCCCTGACCTCCTTCTCCGCCCCCATGCCTCCCCTCCTTCGTCCCCGACCTCCTCCCCCTCCCCCTTTTGCCCCCAACCTCCTCCTTCGCCCCCTTCCTCCTCCTCCCCCTCTGCCCCTAGCCTCCTCCTTCGCCCCCGTCCTCCTCTTCCCCCTCAACCCACAGCCTCCTCCTTCACCCCCTCCTCCTCCTCTCCCATCCCCAATCCTCTTACAGCATCCCCCCTCTACCCTCGTGCCTCCCCCTCTTCCCCATCCTCCATCCCGCCTCCCCCTCTGCCCTAGCTTCCTCCTCCTCCTCTCCCTTCCCCCTCCTCCGCCCTCCCCCCGTGCCTCCCCCTCACCCCCCATCCCCGACCCCCCTGTCCCAGACCTCCCCCTCCGTGCCCCTCCCCCTCTAGGCCATCCTCCTTCGTGACCCCTCCCTCTCTAGGCATTGACACCTTTGATGCCACCTGCTTCTCATCTTAGCATTGCCGGTTGGAGGGGAATGTCGGTGGAGGAACCGCATGCTCCTTCGTCCTTAACGTTACCTTTTGTTCCTCTCGACACCGTAGACTAGAGGAGTGGTGGTGGAGGAACCACCTGCCACTACAAGAAATTGGACTTAAGGCAAAGAATAATTTGAATATTCGTTGCTATATATTTCGATTTAAAGATATAACAAAAAATATTATTTGTTTCCAAATCATCTTTTGTACATGTAATTAGCAACAAATATCATATTCATTGTTAAAGGTCCACATAGCGATGATTTTTTCGTTGAATTATTCGTTAAAATTCACACAAATCGTTGCCAAATATAGCAACGATTAGAAGAAAATGGCAACGAATAATCATTTTTATATGATTCGTTGCGAGGAATATAGCAACGAATATCATTATTCATTGTGAATTTAAAGAAGTAAGCAACGAATAATATTCATTGTTATATATTTAACTACGGAAGATATGACAACGAATATTAAATTATTCGTTGCCCTAGGTCACTTTTTCTTGTAGTGTGCTCCTCCACCCTTGATGTATCTTGTTGCTCCTCTCGTTGTCGCAAACTGGAGGGGGTGGAAGCCTAGCCGGTGGAGGAACCACCTGCTCTTCCGTCCTTGATGTTGTCAGCTGGAGGGGAGATCGATGGAGGAACCACATATTCCTCCGCCCTTGATGCCGCCTGCTTCTCTTCTCGGTGTCGCCTCCTCAAGAACAAGAGGATGAATATAGGAGTTTCCAGTTTTTCCCTTCATATCCAAACCATGGTTTGAAACCATGGTCAAGTTCAATCCATTGCCGGATAAAGGAATGGAGAGGCACAAATGATAGAACGGTAAGAAGTTGGGGGTATAACTGATATTCCCAAAAATGGAGGGGCATAACTGGAATTGTAATATCTCAAAGGGGCGCAATAAATAAAAATCTTTTTTTATTGGTAGAACGGGATGGATGATTTTGAAATAGGGGCTATCCTTCTACCACCAAATCATTAGAGGGGTTTTTGTACCATGCAACTTATGCTTTTATTTTATTTAGTGGATTCATTTTTAGTTGGATTTTCAGTTGGTTTGCTTGAGTGATTGGATATTGTAATATCTAATTGATTGGTGCATTGGTCGGTACATAAAAATGCAATACGTAGTAGTTCCTTTTTAATTGGGCCATTTGTTGAAAAGACAATATTTGAATAGAAATAAAATTTATTTCAATTTTAAAAAAGTGTATAGCGATTAGATTTGATCTTTTGATTCTTGATGCAACGTATCAACTAATCTATATGTGGAGATGAACTATCATATACGATTGGGCTTGTTTGGTTGCAGGGTTGGGCAGGGTTGGGTTGGGCAGGGGTACACCTATGAATAGTAAACTGTGAGGAGGATTGAGCTGTTTGGTTGGAGGGTTGGGAAGGGTTGGTCCAACCCAACCCTTCCCAACCCTGCAACCAACCACCAAGTTTCATACGATATTCAAGAATTCAATATACATAGAGGAAGGAATTATATCAAGATAGAGATATTTAAGCACTACCACAAGAATTCAAAATTTGGAAAAAGATTGTAGTGATTGAATGGTCAATTTTTCTATAAGGTTATGACTGTGTCGGATATTGTTAGAAGAAGATTGTGTGTTAAAGAGGATGAGCACAAATGAAAATCGTATGCGACTTTAAATGGTAAAAGCAGTGGAGCTAGCCAAAAATACTACAAATCAATAAAATGTCGAAGAAAAGCTCTCATTCCACAAAGTCAAATATCAAAGAGCTTCCACCAAAGGTGAGCGCTCCCAACCATTTTCAAAGTTTCCATTTGGACCACCACTATTAGGACCAGGAGTCGGGCTTGCACCAAAAAAGGGATCTGCATCGTAAATGATACAAGTCTGGGTGTAGAAGGTACGATATGTACTCAAAAAAGACACACCCCGGTGTATTCTCAAGAAAACAAGTGCAGACGGCTCCAATTTCTCTTGACGGACGCACTGATCAACACCAAAAATATGTGTTGCGTAATAAGGCACTAGAGAGAACCCTTATTCCAATGAGAGGGAGAGAAGAAATGACACAATCCCATGCCTTCCATTACTGGCCTTCCATCTACACTTTCAAGTCTGACAACTAAAGAGACGGTGGACTGGATGCAAGATTTGATTTATTCCCTAGTGTTGAGGATTGGGTCCTTGGGAGAATTTCTTGGACCAAGACCTTGGGTGACGTTTTGACTCTACTCTCGTGAACGCAGTCAACACTAAATGTCATACCCTTAGTCCATTTGTACATCAGAAAGAGACTGGATAGTTAGAAGAATTGGGTGCCTCTTGACTAAGGCTGGGTTGAGCTCTAAGATTTTGGATCTCTAAATCTGAAAAGACTTGAACAGATCGGATCCTACAACCACATGCATAAGGGGGTTAATCCAGATCATTCATTTTCTTTGATGCTCGGGGACGAGCATAGTTTAAGTATAGGGGGTGATGAAACTGGAGTTCATCATCTTAATTTGCCCATTTTAACCCCCTTGCTTAAACATATGTCAATAAGAACCAGACAAAGTTTTGTATTTATCATAGTCATCGAATAAACTAAAAACACAAAAAAATGGCAAAATTAAAATCTGTGGTGTTTTTAGCCTTAAAATGTCCTTAAAAATATTTTCTGTCTTTAAATGACCTCATCTTCAATTTTGGTCAACATGAAACTTGTAGATCTCATCGAGATCTATAACTTTCATGTTTTGAGTTTTTCAAAATTCGGCTATCTACCCCCTCATAATTCACTTCCTATCTTCAAATAACCTGATTGGGCCACGTGGCGCCTTCTGGTTGCGCCACGCGGCCCGACCCTTCTCGCGCCACACATCATCTCCTCTCCACCGTCCGATGACCTTCCTACTCTCCTCATCGTCGCCGTCCAATTCCGCTGCGATCTCGGCCATCCGATCAAAGCATGGAATACATCATGGCCGTCTGCTAGCGCCCCTACCTTAGCATGCCACACGTCACATCCTCCTCCGCCCGATCTTCTCCATCTTAGCCGCTCTCTTCCCCCCATTTCCTCTACATCCGATCACGTCGCTGAATCCATCACAACCCTCCTATGGTGCCTCGCCCTCAGCTCGACACGTGGCTAACCCCTTAATCGTCAATCAAGCTCCTCATTGATATAATCTGAACCACTCGATCGCACCTCTTTCTTAACTGTTGGATCACGAGATCTAACGGTCAGACGACCGCAGACGATAACCGTATGAGGCCAAGAGTCATTCTGCAATGTACTTTCTATTAACCCAACAGGACAGTGATTGGCGAACACCCATTATGAGGGGGTGGGGGGGGAGGGGGGGGGGTAGGCGGGATGATCATGATTGCAGCTATGCCAACTGAGTAATCAGACAGGACAATAGACGATGATCGCCCCTGTGAAAAGGGATGGTCGTATAGTCACCCTCCCTTTATCATCGAAAGGCTAATGATTGTCCCTCCCAGTCTACTTGATTAAACATACCCGACTTCGATAGTCCTTTCCATCATACTCAATCTTCCTCCATCCCTTATCTCCCCTACATCAATGGATCCCTCCCTACACCAACACCCCCTCCCTTGTGTCACCACTCCCTTCCCCCAACATCTTCCCATCCATTACATCCCATGCCACCCCACATTCTCCCTCCATTATGAAGAAAAGATTCTAGTGCTTGGATTTCAGTTACTCTATAAGGTGTTTATAGCGACATATATTGTCACTACAGTAATATGCATTAAAGAGGATGGCAATTAACGACAGTCGCATACGATAGAGGGGATGGTCGATAACCGGTGTCCCTTCTTAGGAGATTAGGTGGGACAATCGTGATTGTGATCATCCTGTAACGACCCGGATCCGTGTGACCAGCGGAAGCATGAATAAACGAAATGCCACGTCGGATCCGAGGGTTACTCATGCATATCAAATCCACATTCAAAAGATAGTCGAAAAGATACTCAAAGAAATCGCTTGCGATACATCAAATGATCGGATAACATCACTTGATAGTTTCACATAATCAAATATCAAATCACATCTTTCATGAGACCTTATTGACAAAGGAAAATAATTAGAAAAGAACAACTCATGATGTTCCTTGGGTACATCTAAGAAAAAAAGAAAAACAATGGAAACTAGTACTACCAAGTTGAAAAGTCAACTCTTCCGTCAGCCAATCGACAGCTTCAATACACTACTCCTCCGAGGAACCTGCGGCAGGACAAAACCACAGGAGCGACAAAATGCTCGTAAGCCAAACAGCTTAGCATGCTTTAAGAAGAATCAAAAATGAGAATGCCTCGATAAATTGGAATAGAAGCATGGCGATATAGCTATATTCACATACTTATAAGGGGTTCATACATTCTCAATAATGGTGCTCTATTGTTGCACCTATACCCTTAAACTCAATCTTATCGTTAAATTGGTCCATTAATACCCTCCGCTGGCACTAGCGGTTTTCACTTGCACATTCAATCATACATTAAACACATCGTGATGACATCAGCGCTGAGTCAATAGGTGGACTTTCCACTAGGTTCCACTGAACCTGACACCCCCGGAAGGTGTTGCCCTTTAGGCCATTTATGTCTGTATCGGACCCGGTAATCGGACTCTAGAGGTGGCTCCCACCCTGAAGTGTAGCACTTAGTTCCGTTTACCGTCATCGTGCCATTGTTATTAAGTTCCATTCATTCACATGTAAAATAACTTACTCGTTTTGTTAGTGGTATAATTCCTTGAAATATTCATACTTAAGTATCCATCCATATGGTTCTGTAATCACACTAAGGATAATATAAAAGGCACATGTTAGGATTAGGTAACTATAGAGTTCTTTGGTTACATGCCTGCACAGTGACTGTGGGCACTTAGTATTATGAGAGTTCTCTTTCGAAATTCTCACTACACAATAGCTGGAAATGATAGGGTTCGAGTGTTTTGATATACTAAAAATGGGATAGTTAAAAGTTAATGGGTGTCTGTGTATAATACTAGGCATGTGTGCATGTAGCAAAACTAAAGACTAATATCTAACAATTTCTGAGACAGCCATATACTCCTGATATTATACTTTGATTTGGCTATAAAGCTCTCCTCTGGATTCGGATATGATAACCATTTAAACTCATATGTTTGGACTACAACATATGTATCTCAGATATGTGGCCAATGTATGACTCCATAAAATATCAAGGTTAACAATTTACAACCGTAAGTTGTGAAATCTATTCATGATCAGACCTTAGATTCTCACCTATATATATATATTCTGTCTGTCTAGCTGTAGGTCCTATCCTTTGTACTTTCACTAGAATTTAAGGATTTGTCCTCAATAGACAGCGAGATCCAGAACCATGATGTGGCACATCCATGCCCATATTTTTCCATCAAAAGTTTTGTCCCATCGGATTAGATCTAGAAGTGCCTACGACATCTTATTCTCTACCATGATGATACCTTCAAGAATGTGTATTCTTTTTAATTACATGGTTTGATGCATATGGCCATTCACAACAATCATTATCACAGTAGATGGGATGGGTTCGATTGAATGGTTTTAATATACCAGTTTGATCTTTCTCTTCTTAACATCTATTACAGTATGTGAACATGCACCGGAGAAAGAGTGAACGTGAAATCCGTATACTCCTTTCCAAGGTCGCAACCTTGCTTTGACGATTATATAGATTTATGCATCATACGAGAATTCAAAGGAAATTAGTACCGTAATTACAGATTAGAGATAGCCCTTCAAGAATTGTATCGGAGATGAATACGTGATACGAACAAAGAGTAACACATACCCGTCAAAGCGTTGCCCTCAAAGATACTAGGTATCAGCGATCCGGCCCCTTAGTCGCAAGGAACCCTCCGTCTCCAACCTCGTTGAATGATCTGATCTCTTGCCGTTATCCTCTAAGACCATAACATGGATGGTGTAAGTTTGGTGGTCACGGTTGAAATCACAATGGAGAGGACACCATTTTAATTCTCTAATACTAATAGTGACGGATTCTATTTTTAGGGGCGGTTATAGGGAGCGCACGTCCCTTGCAATCGGCGTGGCTATATCGTGAGGAGAGAGGGAGTCAAAAGCACAACCCTTCCCCACGTCCCTGCAACCGCTCACTACCATTTTTTTATTTTTTTTTGCCTACCCGATTTAACCCATGGAATATAGATAATTGTTTAATGTTGGTTGAGGTTGTTACAATCTACCCCACTAAAAAAAATTTCGTCCCGAAATTATAAGTTTAAAACTTACCAAAAAGTTCAGGATACTTGGTTCGCATTTCCTCCTCCAACTCCCAAGTGGCTTCTTCACGCTTTTGGTGTTTCCATAAGACCTTAACCATGGGAATAATCCGACGGCGCAATTGATTTTCCTTGCGATCTATGATCTTGATCGGTTCTTCTACATAAGAAAGATCTGATTGTAATTCAGGAATCTCATGCTCGATCACATGCGAGGGATCAGATATGTACTTCCTAAGCATTGAAACATGAAATACATCATGTATATTCTTGAATTGAGGAGGAAGATGGACCTGATAAGCAACCTCTCCAATTCTCTTGGTGATCATAAAGGGGCCAACATATCTTGGATTCATCTTTCCCCTTCTACCAAAACGAACGACTCCACGCATTGGAGAGACTTTGATAAAGACTTGATCGCCCACTTCAAATTTAAGATCGCGCCTCCGCTGATCAGCATAGCTTTTCTGCCTACTTTGAGCAGCTAGCAATCTCTTCTTGATAATATCGATCTTCTTTGTAGTATCCAGGATAATCTCTGGTCCTAGGATTTTTCTTTCGCCAACATCATCCCAGCATAAGGGAGAACGACATGGTCTACCGTATAAATCTTCGTACGAGGCCATCCCAATGCTAGAAAGGAAACTGTTATTATAAGCAAATTCAACAAGTGGAAGATGAAAATCCCAGTTTCCAGCAAAGTCCAAAGCACAGGATCTAAGCATATCTTCCAATGTCTGAATGGTTCTTTCTGACTGCCCATCAGTCTGCGGGTGGAAGGATGTGCTAAATTTTAGGTTCGTACCCAACGCATCATTCAAGCTCTTCCAGAATCTGGATGTGAAACGTGCATCCCGATCGGAGACAATAGACACGGGTACACCATGCAACTTCACTATCTCATGGACATATAACTTCGCCAGACTCTCTGTAGACTGACCACACCGTATAGGTAAAAAGTGTGCCGATTTAGTTAATCGATCCACAATCACCCAAATGGAATCATATTTGGCACCCTTTGTAGGAGGCAACCCCACTACAAGATCCATAGTAATATGCTCCCATTTCCACTCTGGCAGGTCCAACGGTTGCAATCCTCCAGATGGCCTCTGATGCTCAATCTTTACCCTCTGACAAACAAGACATCTCGAGACAAACTCGGCAATTTCTCGTTTCATATTTTTCCACCAAAAGTTCCTTTGCAAATCCTTGTACATTTTTGTACTCCATGGATGGATAGAGTACATGGAACTATGTGCCTCCTCTAAGATCTCCCTTTTAATCTCTTGATCATTAGGAACCCACAATCGATTCCTAAATCTCAATCCACCATCGACTGCAACCGATAACTCGCTAGAAAGCTTCTTCGATGCTTCAACCATTTGCAATAATTCCGGATCAACTTTTTGTGCTAACAACACTTTCTCAATCAACGTGGAGCGGATTTACAATCCAGCAACAAAATAGCATGGTTCCCATCTATAAAAGGCTTCCACAGGACAAAATCTTCGACCAGCTTCCACTGCAATCTCATGCAAGAAAATTTAGCTTCCCATTTCCTGCTGAGCGCATCTGCCACTGCATTAATTTTTCCCGGATGATAGTCCAAGGAAAAATCATAGTCTTTTAATAGTTCTAGCCATCTTCGTTGTCTCATATTCAAGTCCTTCTGAGAGAAAAGGTATTTAAGGCTCTTATGGTCTGTAAGCACCTGAAATTTCTCTCCATACAGATAATGCCTCCACAACTTTAAGGCAAAAACAACTGCGGCTAGCTCAAGATCATGAGTAGGATAATTTCTCTCATGAATTTTCAATTGCCGCGATGCATAGGCCACGACCTTATCATGTTGCATCAGAACTGCACCAAGTCCAGACCCTGAAGCATCCGTATGCACTGTAAAACCTCCAGTACCCGAAGGAAGTGTCAGGATTGGAGCTGAAGTCAACATCCCTTTCAATTTTTGGAAGCTCTCCTCACACTGGGAACTCCAGATGAATTTAGTTTCCTTCCTCATCAATTTCGTGAGAGGTAAAACTATCTTCGAGAAGTCCCGAATAAAACGTCTGTAATAACCAGCCAAGCCCAAGAAGCTACGAACTTCTGTAACTGTCCTTGGTTGGTTCCAGTTCAGAACAGCCTCGACCTTCGACGGGTCAACAGATATCCCATCTTTTGATATGACGTGACCAAGAAATGTCACTTTATCAAGCCAAAATTCACATTTGGAGAACTTAGCATAGAGCTGGTGCTGTCTCAACGTCTCTAATACTGTCCTCAAGTGTTCCTCATGTTGCTTCTTATCTTCTGAATAGATAAGAATGTCATCGACGAAAACAATGACAAAATTATCAAGGAAATCACGGAACACCCTGTTCATGAGGTCCATGAATGATGCAGGAGCATTAGTTAATCCAAATGGCATCACTCGAAACTCGTAATGCCCATACCTTGATCTAAAAGCAGTCTTCGGAGCATCCTCTGTCTTGACCCTCAGCTGGTGATAACCCGATCTTAAATCAATTTTTGAAAATATAGCAGCCTTCTGCAATTGATCGAATAGATCATCTATTCGAGGTAAGGGATACTTGTTCTTGACTGTGATCTGATTCAGAGCTCGATAATCAATGTATAGTCTAAGCGTCCCATCCTTCTTCTTGACAAAGAGTACATGAGCACCCCATGGAGACACACTAGGCTGAATAAAGCCTTTATCAAGAAGTTCTTCCAGCTGCTTTTTAAGCTCTGCCAACTCTGCCGGAGCCATGCGATAAGGTGGCTTAGAGATGGGAGATGATCCCGGCATGACTTCAATAGTGAAGTCAATCTCTCTATGAGGAGGTAAACCAGGAAGGTCTTCAGGAAAAATATCGACATACTCCCGAACAATGGGCACATCCTCAATAAGAACATGTTGAGCCTCTGTTTTCACCACGCTGGCAAGAAACGCCTTGCAGCCTTTTGACAACATTCGATTTGCCTTCAACAAGGAGACAAATATCTGCTTGATGGGTCTCTTAAAACCCTTGATTTGGAACTCAGATTCCCCTGGCCTACATAGTAGGACTTTCTTTTCTCTACAAAGAACTTGTGCATAGTTCTCATAGAGCCAATCCATTCTTAAAATGACATCATAATCTGTCATTTCTAGGAGGACTAGATTTGCAACTAATTGCTTATTCTCAATCTCAATTGGCACCTCATGCAAGAAGGACCCACAAGTACCAATTTCCCCGACAGGTGAAGAAACAGATAACGTAAATGTCATCTCAGTGGATCGTAAATCAAGCAACCTAGCAAATCTACTTGATATAAACGAATGAGAAGCTCCTGGATCATAAAGCACTCTAGCCATGAAACCAGAGACAAGAAGTGTACCTTCTACGACTTGACTTGGATCCTCTGACTGTTCATCTGTGATGGAGTACACTCGACCCATGATCTTCTTTTTCGGATCCACATTCCTCTGCCTATCATCTGTTTGCTTCATCTTCGGGCAATTGCGGATGAAATGACCCTTCTGCCCACATTTCAAACAAGCTCCAGTTATCTTGTAGCATTCGCCCCGATGGCTTCTCGTGCAATGAGGGCAAACAGGAACACCCGGTCTATCAACATGCTTGAATCTAGTTTCTTCCTTGCCATGGTAACCGGTCTTCATCTTCTTATTAGGGCTTTTAAAGGTATCATGACGAACACCGAGGCTTCCACTCCCCTTGCCATGTCTTTTCAGTTGAGTTTGGGTCAACTGATGCTCTCCGTCAATAGCTACCGCAGCATCCACTGCATCAGCAAGTGTCTTAGGCATGCTCCCTAAGACTTTAGCTCGCAAGCCAATCCTCAAACCCATCACGTACTTCTTCGCTCTCTCCAATTCAGTCTCGCAAATTCCTTTTCCATACTTCTCAAGATGGTAAAACTGAGAAGTGTATGCCTCAACGCCCAGTTCATTCTGCTGCAAGTCAGTGAATTCCTGCCTCTTCTTGATCCTTGCACGCATAGGAATGAAGTGATCCTTGAAGTGCTTCACAAAATCTTCCCAAGTCACGTCTTGCTCTTCCTTGAAGTGCACACCTCTGCAGGTCTCCCACCAATCCTTTGCCTGATCTCGCAGCCTGAACATAGCAAAGGTGACCTTCTTCTCCTCAGGGCAATCCAAGGCACTAAACGCCAACTCGATCTCCTTGAGCCAATGTTATGCTTTCTCTGGCTCAGGTTCTCCATTGTATATGGGTGGGTCATGATGCAAAAACTTCTGCAAGGTAAGACTCTCCACCCTCGCATTATCGTAAATCTTGCGGACTTGTTCTCATTCTTTGCGTGCTGCTTCTCTTTCCACACGAGCACGTTCTCGCTCTTCGCGGAGCCATTGTCCCATCTCAGTCATCAAATGCAATTGTTGTTGTTGGGGATCCTCGAGCCCACCTTCACCAGGCGCGAGCTCATGTCCAGAAGCCATCTAAAATCAAGAGAGAAGATCGAGATTCAGATATTGATGTATGAGCACATCGACATAATAGGAAATCCTAATTGTACCCAAGAGAACTTCGGCTCTGATACCACTTGAAACGACCCGGATCCGTGTGACCAGCGGAAGCATGAATAAACGAAATGCCACGTCGGATCCGAGGGTTACTCATGCATATCAAATCCACATTCAAAAGATAGTCGAAAAGATACTCAAAGAAATCGCTTGCGATACATCAAATGATCGGATAACATCACTTGATAGTTTCACATAATCAAATATCAAATCACATCTTTCATGAGACCTTATTGACAAAGGAAAATAATTAGAAAAGAACAACTCATGATGTTCCTTGGGTACATCTAAGAAAAAAAGAAAAACAATGGGAACTAGTACTACCAAGTTGAAAAGTCAACTCTTCCGTCAGCCAATCGACAGCTTCAATGCACTACTCCTTCGAGGAACCTGCGGCAGGACAAAACCACAGGAGCGACAAAATGCTCGTAAGCCAAACAGTTTAGCATGCTTTAAGAAGAATAAAAAATGAGAATGGCTCGATAAATTGGAATAGAAGCATGGCGATATAGCTATATTCACATACTTATAAGGGGTTCATACATTCTCAATAATAGTGCTCTATTGTTGCACCTATACCCTTAAACTCAATCTTATCGTTAAATTGGTCCATTAATACCCTCCGCTGGCACTAGCGGTTTTCACTTGCACATTCAATCATACATTAAACACATCGTGATGACATCAACGCTGAGTCAATAGGTGGACTTTCCACTAGGTTCCACTGAACCTGACACCCCCGGAAGGTGTTGCCCTTTAGGCCATTTATGTCCGTATCGGACCCGGTAATCGGACTCTAGAGGTGGCTCCCACCCTGAAGTGTAGCACTTAGTTCCGTTTACCGTCATCGTGCCATTGTTATTAAGTTCCATTCATTCACATGTAAAATAACTTACTCGTTTTGTTAGTGGTATAATTCCTTGAAATATTCATACTTAAGTATCCATCCATATGGTTCTGTAATCACACTAAGGATAATATAAAAGGCACATGTTAGGATTAGGTAACTATAGAGTTCTTTGGTTACATGCCTGCACAGTGACTGTGGGCACTTAGTATTATGAGAGTTCTCTTTCGAAATTCTCACTACACAATAGCTGGAAATGATAGGGTTCGAGTGTTTTGATATACTAAAAATGGGATAGTTAAAAGTTAATGGGTGTCTGTGTATAATACTAGGCATGTGTGCATGTAGCAAAACTAAAGACTAATATCTAACAATTTCTGAGACAGCCATATACTCCTGATATTATACTTTGATTTGGCTATAAAGCTCTCCTCTGGATTCGGATATGATAACCATTTAAACTCATATGTTTGGACTACAACATATGTATCTCAGATATGTGGCCAATGTATGACTCCATAAAATATCAGGGTTAACAATTTACAACCGTAAGTTGTGAAATCTATTCATGATCAGACCTTAGATTCTCACCTATATATATATATATATTCTGTCTGTCTAGCTGTAGGTCCTATCCTTTGTACTTTCACTAGAATTTAAGGATTTGTCCTCAATAGACAGCGAGATCCAGAACCATGATGTGGCACATCCATGCCCATATTTTTCCATCAAAAGTTTTGTCCCATCGGATTAGATCTAGAAGTGCCTACGACATCTTATTCTCTACCATGATGATACCTTCAAGAATGTGTATTCTTTTTAATTACATGGTTTGATGCATATGGCCATTCACAACAATCATTATCACAGTAGATGGGATGGGTTCGATTGAATGGTTTTAATATACCAGTTTGATCTTTCTCTTCTTAACATCTATTACAGTATGTGAACATGCACCGGAGAAAGAGTGAACGTGAAATCCGTATACTCCTTTCCAAGGTCGCAACCTTGCTTTGACGATTATATAGATTTATGCATCATACGAGAATTCAAAGGAAATTAGTACCGTAATTACAGATTAGAGATAGCCCTTCAAGAATTGTATCGGAGATGAATACGTGATACGAACAAAGAGTAACACATACCCGTCAAAGCGTTGCCCTCAAAGATACTAGGTATCAGCGATCCGGCCCCTTAGTCGCAAGGAACCCTCCGTCTCCAACCTCGTTGAATGATCTGATCTCTTGCCGTTATCCTCTAAGACCATAACATGGATGGTGTAAGTTTGGTGGTCACGGTTGAAATCACAATGGGGAGGACACCATTTTAATTCTCTAATACTAATAGTGACGGATTCTATTTTTAAGGGCGGTTATAGGGAGCGCAGGTCCCTTGCAATCGGCGTGGCTATATCGTGAGGAGAGAGGGAGTCAAAAGCACAACCCTTCCCCACGTCCCTGCAACCGCTCACTACCATTTTTTTTATTTTATTTTTTTTGCCTACCCGATTTAACCCATGGAATATAGATAATTGTTTAATGTTGGTTGAGGTTGTTACACATCCTAGCTGGGTAATAAAAAAGAATGACGAACAATGATCATCCTCTCTTAGTAATGGAAGAGATGATCATGTTGCGACCCTCTCCGAATATTCTTTAAAGTGATGGTTGTTTATCATTACCCATCGTGTTAATTGAGATGAGGACGATAGAACTTTATACCTTAAAATCTTATAAAATCGTGTTTCCTAAACAATTCCAATAGCGATTTTTTAAACATATTTCTCAGTTATTGACTAAATTATTGAAACTTTGTATACTAAGCATTGTGTTAAATCGTCATCAATGACTTTTCCATTAACATAAATATAATTCAAAATGTTAGTTCATCTCCAAAAAAACACTAATAACATATAATATATTATTTTATACGCAAATGAACACCATTATAACTTTATAAAATAAATTATCATCTTATTCAAATATTTCAAGCTCTTGTTGATCATCTTGTTTTTTTTTTGAAATACACATATTGACTAAGAGATCCAAATATGGCAAAAGACGTTGCAAACTCCAACTTATGATGCGATTTCCCTCGTCCCTCATAGGAGTCTACGACTTCTGTTGGGTGAGTCTATAGATAATAAATAAGAGATGGATGATTTTAAACATAAACGAGCTTAGCCCCAATGAGTGGAACTCAAGCATTTTGGAAAGAAAATATTTTTTGGAAATAATTTTAATTTTACATAAAGGAAAATATATTGAAAACATAAATTGAGTGCTTCAAACAAATTTAAATAGAGGCTTTACAAGATAATGTCTATTTCGAATAAAGTAACCACAATTCCTTGAAGCCATCCGATAAAAATGTTAAAATCAAAATCATTATTTTGTAGTTGTTGCATCAAATACCATTGTAACTAATTGTACTAAGCTCATGAACCCCGAGAGTCAAAGAACATCCTGCATATAGCGTAATATTCAGATTGCGGAGCCAGAATCCCGTGTTGATTGCTATATCTAACGGCTTTGTCGTGTTGAATGACACATTTCAGGGTCACATTTGATGACTTCCCACCATATCTAATGGTTAGTTCATGACTCATATGATGTCATACTTTCTGATATGCTTTTGAATTCATATGATAGTGGTCTATTGTGATTGTAAGATGAAAGAACCACTACATCGAGAACATAGTTGCTTAAAACTTTCGAAACATAACTCTGTACAAAAATTAATGGCATACATCTGAAATTTATATTGTGTTATCATGAAGTAAGTGAATAATTGAAAGTATAGGGCATATGGGATTATTTCCACTTTGAAATCAACTAAAACCTTTCCACCAAGGATTATCTAGTTTCGGAGCCCACCTTATGATCTGGTGGTAGAAGCAGCGATTTATAATAAATGACTCATAGGACTTTGAATACCAAATCAACCCTTCGAGATAATAACCTTTTGATATCAGTATTTCATCTAAACTGATCCAAGTACATATAACAAACAACAAAAAGATCAGTTGCCATTCCCACAAACAGAGGTAAAAAATTAAAAATGGTAAGGCCAAACACAAGCTTTTGCGCTCACAGGAACCCTCAGTAACCGGCCGTTCAAATATATACTGACCAGGATCCTTGTATGTGGACAAGCTGAATAGGATAGCCACTTTTTTCTTCCGATTATAAATTTTTATATATCCTTCTCCTTCTAACATTTCCCCTGTCCATTAGAATGGTACAGATGCCAATGACCTAAGCAGCGCAGACGACTTCCTGTGGCTCCTCCTGCGGCAGCGCCATATCCTTATCGCGGACCTCGTTTTCCAGCCTCTGTAGGAAGGCGTTCATGGTTTCCAAGCTCTTATCATCTGCCAATGATTAAAAATAGACCACACCAAAATTATTTAAACTGTGCGTATGAAGAAGATGCAGTTGTTGGGAAAATCTCAGACGTAAATGTGGAGCTTGGATCTAATTAATTACCTATAAGCCTGGGAACGGTGTGGCCTTTGGGGTGGTGGATCACCACGGGATCCACGAAGCACTCCAGCAGCTCCAGCCCGTGCGGCTTCAGGAAGTCGGTCTCGCCTGATGCCATACACAAGTTCATCAGCACACTCGTCAGCACCATCGACAGATCTTCTAATGTGGGGAGGATTGAACTAGAAGATGAGCCGTGCTCTTTCCACAGGCAGCTTGCATTTATTTAACATCTATCGAATGTGCCCAAGTCTACTTTCACGTTTAATTTAAATTCTGTGTTGGTATAAATAGAGCAGGAGTTTGAATAGATACTAGCAAAGAAAAATAAGGAGAAGTTTTTTTTATATGATTCCATGTAGTTCTTCTAAGAGAAGGGTACCAAAGTCGGACTAATTCAACGACTGCTTCGCAGCCACTTATTCAACGAAATCACCTTAGGTAGCTGAGGCGTATGTGGAATTTTTTGCATTTGGAGAAGGCCCCTGTCATATAAATACATAGGCATTCTTGCTAATTGGACTCAGAAAAAAATCAAAGGGAAAATAGTTTTAGCAGACATCGCATTTCAACCACTAGATAATGGTATTTCCAACCAATTTAAGGCATTTTCTCTAAACTAATTGTGCAATCATTCCTATTAAATGAAGGGATTTTTATCCGGCGGATCCTATAAACTTTGCCAATTACCTCCGCGATCTTTGAAATAATCTAATTCCCCCCTCAACACCGTAAACTTGCCAACTCTTACTCCATGAACCTTGCGATTAATCTGTTTGAAGCTCGTAGGGGTTCTTGGAGTAATTTACAGGGTCGATGAGGTAATTACGTTGTGCAAAAGGTCGTAGAAGTAATTTAAAAAGTTTATAAGGTCTGTCGAGTAAAAATTTCTTAAATGAATGTACAGAGAAATGGAGTAACTAAGATCCGATTTATAATTTGATGCTTAAGTAACGAAATGAAATCCAAGATCCAAGTGAAAAAGTTGAAGTACAAAAATGAGTTTTAAAGATATAAAAAGTAATCAGAATCCGAAACCCATTTCAGTATTTAAAGTACTGAAACAAGGCTTAAATCTCCCTTCAAGTACCGAATTACATATAGAATCTTAATTACTGTACGGTGTTTAACTTTTGCATTCTTATTTAATATTTACAAATGACTATATAAGGTAAAAGTATAATACCCTTTTAATCAATATGGTTTTTATGACTCTATTCAATCTATGTAAGATATATTTTTTAAATATAGTGAGGATATTTAGGATACAGAGAGAATCCAATTCTCCTTGAAATTCTCAGGTAACAAAATAGCACACTGTCGGTGGTTTTCCCCCACTCCATGCGTCCTGTCCACTCGTTTGCAAAAGCGGGTCAAAGGTTCTACATATACATCCCACTCAACATTCAGGTGTTTACTTCCAAAGACTTAAATTTAAGGCGTGTGAGACTGAGTTCACCCAATACCCAGTCGAATAGAGATTCAATAGTTAAGAAAAAAAGGAAGATTAATAAAAAAATCCAATTGTAATTCTAACGCTTAGTAAATATCGAGTAGTCCACATGCGGGGGAGTAAATTAATTCCAAATTCCGCGTTTTACAGATTGCAACAGAAGTGTGCATACCCTTAAAATGATCCTTCGAATTTCACTATTTTCTTTGCTGTTAGAAAAGCGCGAAATTAACTACTTATGAACGTAAGCCGCGTAATCCGATTCATCAACCTAAATTGGAAATTTCGTTCACAATGTTATTTCAAAGAAGCGAGAAAATTTAATAAAAAAAATATACCAACCTAGGAAGTGGAGGGAAGGACACGCGTTCTTGGACGAGTAGGCCATCTCCGCCACATCCGGATTCGCGAACTTCGCCCCTCCAATAATGATCACGAACTTGATCTTCGGCACCTTCGTCAGCGCGAACCCCTGAAAACACCACGCATAAAGCGCGTCAAAACAACTACCGAAACACCCCGGGAATAGCCAATAAATTACGGAACATACCCTCGCCTGGATTCCCGGAAGCGCAGCCGAGAGAATGGCGCCCTAAATTAAAAAAGCATAAATTCCCGAATCAACGACCCATCAATCGACAATTTCGATCTATTTGTTTTAAACGTATGATCGATCAATCATCAAACGCGTCATATAACAACAACCGATACCTGTGAGAATCCCATGAGCCCATCGAACGGACCGTGTTCGATTATGAGCCGCTCAATGAACTCGAGGCACTTGTCGAAGTTCCGGTACTCTGTAAATTTCTGATTACACAATAAACAACAGAATCAGATTGGCTGTTCGATCGATAGATCGAGTGTTGACGAGCGAGAATTCGAGAGGGACCTTGTTGAATTGGAACCACTCGTAGTATGGAGGGGAGAAGATGCCCTCGACCTCGGACTTGCTCTCGGCGGGGTGGGGGGCGTCGGGGAAGAAGAGGTCGAGGCGGGAGGTGACGGAGGAGGGCCACTTGCCGAGGACCTGCGCCTTCATGATCTCGCCGCTGGTGCGGAAGCCGTGGAGGCAGAGGAACCGCGGCTTCCGAAGCTTCTGGAAAGTGGCGGTGGTCTCCTCCCCGAGCCTTCCCATTGGGATTGGGGATTGGTGGGAGGGTAGGTCGCGTTTGGTCTCTCTTCTTGGCCGTTGGCTTCTGTAGGGTGAGAGGTGCGCGTCGGCCTTTTATAGAGGACGGTTGCGGGTTCTGGTGGCCCTGCGGGAGAATGTCACTCTATTCTCTCGTGATTAGGCACCGTGCAGAAAAATTACAGTCGCACGGGCTGAAGTTTCTTCTGAGTTCTGTTTTCGTCCACGGATAGCGGAATAATTATGAAGAACTCCCTCAATATATTTTTATTCCAGATACTAAGATTTAAATCTATAAATTACAAAGAAGTCATCGAACTGTGCGGTTAATTTCGAGTCACAACTGAACTTGTAAGTCCCAGAAAAGAGGGGCAATAAAATCAACATTCCTCCGTCGATTCTATCCATGTGTTTGTTAGATCATATTAAGGCAAAAATAATGATTACAATGGATACCAGATTCCCTCATGTATGGGAATGACCATTCTTAGGTATCCTCTACGAATTGAGATTCCAATCTTTACAAATGCTAATAAATTTATTCTTTTTCAATATTTTTAGTTAATATATCATTGTTAGAAATATATGGTTACCGATACATATATGTATCTTTCTTTTTCGGATTAATTTTTGGATATCGACATAGATATCATTTTTTTAGACATGGACATTTGAACCCTAACATAGATACAAATATATGGATATAAAAAGTTAGATAAGTTACAAATATATGCATATATGGATACTGACATAGATATGGGATTTTTTTTTCGGTTAGGGATATACATACGGTTCAAATATTTTAAGATACGGGTACAAATATGGTTACAAGTTATTCCAACGGATACGAATACATATTTATTTAATATATATTAATGGATAAAATATATCAAATATGATTTTTCTGAGGATACAGATATAAACATGGACTTGAGTGGGGATTTTTTTGCGGGCATGGATATGAACATAGAAATGAATTCTTATTTTTTTGCAAATATATATGGATACGTATACTATATTTAGTTTTTTTAGGATATGGATACTAGTTACTTTATCATATACGTATACGGACATGGATATGTGTTTTTCCTTTTTGTGAATACAGATACCCATAACATTTTAACTTTTTATGATATGGATACGGATATGGTAATAAAATATTCTAGCGGATATGGATACGGATATTTCAAATATATCATTTGTACAAAAAAATAAAGTAGTCTCCATTTATACTTGACTATTGATTCCTTATATGGAATATATCAATGAAATGAAAAAAAATAATTTGGAGGATACCGATTATTTTTTCTACTTAATGAAATATAACAAAATGAGGATTATTTTCTTTCTGTTATTTTTCTTTTCCAAAAATAAGAAAGGATTATGTCTCATAATAAAATTTTCAATTCCTAATATGAATCAAACAATGGAATGGGAAAACTTATTCCTTTCCATTACATTTTTAGTTCCATTCTTGTCTTGATTACATTTCTTTGTAATTCATTTCCAACCAAACAGATTTTCCATCAGTGCATTGAAACAGATTTTAAATATCTAGTACCACATAATTACTTTTTAGAGTTAAGATATTTAAAGTTTAGACAAGACATTGAACTGGATATATATCAGGGACTTTTGTGTAATTTATTATAATGTCAAATCCATAAATCTCAGTGTGTATACTATGTACATATGAAGGAAAAAGGGCATGTTGCCGAGTTGCAACAAATTATATGTTAATCACCTTCCATCCGCCATTGATTTTATCTCAGAATAAGCAAGTGTAAGTGGGTGTTCTTTGGAGCTTGCATAGTTTCAAATTCCAAAGCAAATGAGTAGTTGAGAGGTCACTGTTGCGAATCGTTACAGTGGAACACAAAAAAACAATCAAACATGCAAGCATAAAAGACACAAATCTATAAGATTCACCCATAATTGGGTTACATTTTTGGACGAGGTCGACCGCGTTTCACTATTTGGAGGAGTAAGAATACATAGGAAACTTAGAATCCCGACCACAGTGGAGTTTATATACTACTTCCGGTATAGATGGGGTTGGTTGGCATGTGGTCGCATATGATGGTTCTTCAATCTCGTTGAGAAGATTATGATACAATGCATATCAGCAATCTTCACGTTGAATTGGATCCTCTGAAAACATTGCCAAGCTTCACCATGATGCCATTGGTACCTCGTTGGGGGTACGTCAACTATCAACATTGAGCAAGTCCAAACAATATTTGAACTTACTCTCAGAAGCAACCTTTATGAACATATCGATTGTGTTATCTATTGTATTGGTCTTCTTCACCTTGGTCCTCTTCTCAGAATGAATGAAATGATATTTGATATCTATGGCGTGGTCCTCTCATGATGCATGTGATCCTTGGTTAGACATATTGCACTGAGCTGTCGTAGTATACTATAGCATGATCTTGTTATAGACCAAGATCTCCAAATAAGCTCTTCAATTAATTAATTTATAATACATGTAAATCACCATATATAAAGGGATGGGCATTGACACATGTCTTGACATGTGATGACTATTTATTATTGTAAGCTTTGAGTCAGTACCAAGATCTATAAAATTTATCGAAGTCTGACCCAATCCCAAACCTGGCCAAAAATTATTAAGCACATTTAATGAGAACACTTCATAATCTTCTAAATGTATTATTCAATGACATTACAGGTAAGATATGTTCTTTTAACTTATCATAAGAAGGGGTCACATCTTTTAACTTATCATAAGAAGGGGTCACACGCCACTCTTCTCATATAATGTCTAATTGAATGTTTCAGGGAAGTGTTGTATCTTACACATTTCATTTTCTTACAGAAAAAGACTTCACTAATTGGAGCTCTATTCAATGAAATATTGTATTTTTCACATTACTATAAGTTCTTTCTAAAATCAATGAGAAACTAAATATTAATAAGATTTTTCAAAGAAACAAATAACACATATAAGGTATGTATACATGTGTATTTCATTTTTAACATCATATATTATATCGAGCTGGGGGGAGGGACTTGGACCACCTTTAGTCAGAGCCTGGCCGAAAATGTCATATGAGTGTATAGCTTTAGACTTGGTTTGGGCCATATTTTGAGTATGAAACAATACCTTTTTAAATATTCTTCTATTTTCATATTTGTGTTCGTATCCATATCTTAAAACAGAAAGAACTGCAGTTTCTTCATGGTAGAAGCATGTTATTTATAATTTTTTTCAAGGAAATGATAGTTATACAATAAATTGAAAAAATAAGGTTTGTCGTTCTTAGGGTAAAGTTGGCCATGTACGAAGGTTTGGAGGCTACAGTTCAATATCGGTCCACTACTAGTAGCAAACTAGTGTTCTCTCTACATGTTTGGTTGTCAGTTTACCATGATGTATATTGGTTTAGAATGTATCTCATGTTTGGTCTCACATTACCCTCAACTCTGCTCCTGCATTGCTGAGTTTGAGTTAGTTGCATGCAGGGATGGATCAAATAAGCAGTGTGGAGAGCTACATGGCCCTCCTTGACTCTAGTATTTCACTTGCATATGTTTTTAGTTTTTAAAATAATTCTTGTTGTATTATAGACATAGTTCTTCAATAATATCAATGCAAACCCACTTGATGGTTAGTCTCTAATCTTCTAGAAGGTAGGCACATGTCTCAATTTGACATGGTAAAGAGCATGTCGCTTTCCTTACTAAGCAAATTAAAGAAAAAGTTCGTTGATCCAAAACATACTAACCCTACAATCAGGTTTACGAATTTGGGTGGTTGTTAACAAATGAGGATGACTACATGACAACTTAAACTCAAGCATTTTGAATGATTGACAACGAGCCCAATTTAACTTGAGCCCAACAAGTTCTCAAGGTCGATTTTCCTCCATAAAAGCGGAGGACTAAACCAAAACGTTACACATGCTTGCCTTGACAATACCTTGCAATTATTGTTACAAAAGTGCTAGAAGAGGGATAGTGTGAAAGATGTTCTACTCACGGGATCAACCAGATAATTTGGCCAATGCCTTCTTCAATAAAGCTTACAAAGCCCCTCCCCATCATATCACTTCTCATCATGCATATGTGGAAACGAGACCTCAGATGATTAGGAGTTACTCCAAGGGAAGCTATTGGGCCAAATGAGCGAGCCAAGCTTGGTTTGATCTTAATAGTGTTTTATGGGTTCAAGCTTGACCTAATTCAAGCTCACCAACACGTAACATCTTCTCACACTTCGTAATGAGCCAACTTGAACTTGAGCAAAGAAATTCTAAGATCCATTAGACTCACAAGTTGATGAGCACTCAAATTAAACTATCTAGGCATTCAAGTTGAGAAAATTAACGAAGTATTGAACCAAACTAAACACTAACGAACAAGACTAGCAAATGAGCTAACTAGTTAACGAGATGGATTAAGCTCGAGCTCAATGCATTTATTCACTGAGTCTAGCTTATGAGCTAATCAACGAAACGAGCTCATGCCTTCATGACACCCCTAGAGGAGATAATACCATATGTAGACAGAAAAGATATGATATTTTATAATTCAGGATTAACTACATAAATGACCTCAAATTGTAAGATAAATATCAAAGAGGATCCTTTTTGGAGCTTGAATTTTGCTACGATATTTTTTTCATATACATTTCATTTTTCATCAAAATGAAAAGGAATAAATCGCGCATATCATCTATGTAGATTTGGGCTTGTAGTGTTTGATTTTGTGTATATTTGTTAGTTAATTAGGCATTGCTTATTAGAACTTTGGATTTACATACTATATATGTAATTAAGTCTAATTCTTTTTTGAGAAGATAAGATGTATTTGATAGAATACTGTAGTAGCGAAATTCATGCCCTAGAGTATCATCATTTTTTTAAAGAGACCCTTTTAACTTTTACCCCTAATTTCAAGACCATGCGTGTAATTATCTTTTTTTATTTAATATTTTTTAGTGTGGACAATTATTGTATACGTCAATACATCAACCTGTGAGAGCTAAAAACTGCGAGAGTATGAAAGCAATGATTATTGACTACTAGTAACTGGCATATCTCTCCTGGTTGAGTGGAGGGGAGAGAGATGAGCATAATCTAGTGGTCCATACCCACTGCTCTCATGCTCTCACGATTTTTGACTCTCACAAGATCTACCTTCACTTCCAGACTAGTTTATACTCCATGATAAACATGTATTCTTCTTCCTGTGACTATTACTACAATTAAGCATTAGCCTCCACTAGGTGCGCATGAATCCGAATAAAATCCGTAATCCAATGCTATTAAATCACATCAATTTTGATTTGTTATTCTAAATATTGGATCATATTGAGATTTTGTAATATATCCAATTATTATTGAATTAGACCATTATTAAAATGCAAACCAATCCGCCATATATTAGAGACTTCTACCACGACCTTCTTAATCACGTGACATTTTAACTATTTCTTGATAAGCAATATCACACTGGAAATAAAAAGAACGATAAATAACATCTATTAATGGTCAGTATGTAAATATTAAAAATCTTATCCAATCCACAACCTAATGCATCAGATAAATCGGATGGATTTTAATTTTTGATGGATTGGGTTAGAGATTAAAAATACATTAATATCCAATTGATTATAGATTAAGCTAAAATCTGATTCATGTGAATGCTTACCCCAAACGATGAACTATTTTTTTCGAATTTTTTAGTCATGGTATTTTGGAAGACTGACTCATCACTCTATTAACCTTATCGACCAAGGGGAAATGGATTGGCCAAATGTTTATGGATTTGATCAGGGGTGTAAGAAAATTCTCAAGTTCGATATTCGCTCATATTCGGCTTGTTAAAAGTTCGATTCACTCAGCTTAAGCTCGATTAAATAAACAAATCGAACATAAAAATCATAAGTTCGATAAGGTTCGATATGCTAAAACTCGATAAACACACATACATATAGCATTTTACAAATCCTTATTCGTATAAGTGGATCTTACTTCGAGATAAGTGGATTTTGATCCAGGATAAGTGGACTTTTCTGAAGATAAGTGAATATTTATAGGATAAGTAGGTTTTATTTAGGTATAAACTATCCCAAAATAGATAGTCCTATCGTGATGATTACGATACTCATCATCTACGTGTCTAGTCTTTTTTCTTCTTTATCATCAAATCAACAAAACAAGTATAAACCTTGATAATCGTTTATCCTCATATTATTCCTTATACTCATCTGAACGGATATAAGAATATATTATAATTATTTTTTCAAATAGACGAATCCATATTAATCTAAATTTTTTTCAAAAGATGAAGTAGAGTTAGATAAATAAAAAATTAAATTAATATTTATTCTACTTATAGACACACACACGCACACATGCACGCGCGCGCGCACACGCACACACATATGGTTCAATGGGGTTGTCCCCAAGGGGCAGCTAACATGGTTGTGCCTGCCTCATTTTCGGATGTTCTTTTAATTTTTTTCAAAAATATCACCATGTATATTCATCTATATATCCCTCCTATATGTAATTCGAATTTCCTCAGAAATAGAAACTCTTATGCCCTCCATCTAGAATAGGTCGGATATAGTCATGTTTAAATCGTTAAAATTACGTGTTTTAGATGGAGGACACAAGAGTCTCTATTTCGAACAAAATTCAAATGACATATAGGAGGGATATATAGATGAATATACATTGTGATATTTTGCAAAAAAATAAAAAAATGTGGAAAAATGAGGCAAGGGCAGCCCATTTTTTCCATATATGTGTATTTCCATTTCTTTTCTTTTCACTCCTCTCATTAGAGAATTCTCAAGTTCGACATTCGCTTAGGTTCGGTTTGATTAAATATAGATCTGATTCATATTCGATTCGAAAACAAACGAACCAAACCTGATCACAAGTTTAGACTCGATTAAATAAATGAATCAAATCTAAAAAATGGTAAGCTCGCTCAAATTTAATCCGTTTATATAGATTTGATGCCTCCACTTTAATGATGGGGACTTGACTTAGAATCTTTCTATATAATAATTTTCCGGGGAGAGAGTAGGTGGAAGAGAGAGTAGGTGAGTGGCTTTCCCATCTCATTGCGATATGACTATTGACTTTGAATGTAGTGAAATTTTACATGTGTTTGTCTTTACGATAGTCCCTTGTTTCCTGCATGTTGTGTTATTTTCTCCTTCCCACGTCAGCACTGTCGTTTCTCTTCTATGAAAAAAATAGATTTTTTTATGCTTGGTTCCGTTTGATTGCAAGGTTGGGTAGGGTAGGGTTGGCCCAACCAAAGGTACTCCTCCTTTCAAACATCCCAATCCTCCTCACAGTTTATTATTCAAAGGGGTATCCCAACTCAACCCAACACTGTCCAATCATGCAACCAAATGAACCCAAGAATTCACGGTCACACTTAACCCAACCCACAAGCTTGACTTGAAACTCGACTCAATTATATCAAATCAGGTTCGGATTGATTTAGCACTTAAATAAATGGGCCAGACTTAGGATGATCTCAACCCAAACCGATTAGCTCGTATAAGGGGTCCAATAAGATGTCCATTATAATAATCCACAATCTTAAATTATTATAGTGTAATTTGATGCATTATAAGCAATCTTTAATTGCTCCCTATATACACGTAATTATTCACTCTCTTCTTTTAGAACAAACTCATGGTTAGGCTTTTCACATTATTTTTATTGTAACATCACTTTTCTCATTACATGATGAGTATCACTTCTCTCATTATTCCTCCTATATGTATCTTGTATAATACAATATTTTGTTTGTGAATTGTTAGTTTTGAATCAATATACACATTCATCCTTGTTGATCCATCGATACCAAATGTACCTTCAATCACCCGCTTTTCTTCTCCATGTTGTCACTCAATTTTTTTTAATAGGCCAGCCCTATCCGAATCTGAGCACATATTTCAGACATTATGTCGAGTGAGAGAAGAAATACTGAACATCGAACCGGCCCACAATCCATTAATTTTGTTAAGCCTTAGGCACGGTCACCTTGGACCCCAAAAGACTCGACCCAATGCTTATCTATATCGAATGGTATCCAATCTATAAGGATATCGGGTTTAGGATGTTAGGGCAAAAGAGAACCCCAAAATAGGGGAGGAGGATGAGTGAAGTGTGGTCAGGTACATGAATGCATGTTGTATTGTAATGAAAGGATGATGCCTCTTTTCGAAGAGTTGTTGCTATCGAGCTATGTGGCAGTGAGTCTCGAAACAGGCTAGGCCAGTTCAGTCCAATACTCAACTCCGACCATCATGCCTACAGACCATGTTCATTTGGGGGGTTACCCCACTTTGGGGGATACCCCAAAAACCCCGTTTCTCTACTCCTCTTGTGGGGCCCTCTCTCTCTCTCAATAAAAATATATATTATATCATCCTATCTTCTATAAATTATAAAATACTCTAACTTCTACTCACCCCCATTCTTATTAAAAAAACCCCTAGGGCCTGTTTGGTTGCAGGGTTGGGCAGGGTTGGCCCAACCCTGGTTACTATTCACAAGGGTACTTCCTCCTCACAGATTACTATTCACCCAGCCCAACCCAACCCTGTCCAACCCTGCCCAACCCTGCAACCAAACAGGCCCCTAGGGACAACTGTGAAGCATAACGTGGTCGCGGGGACACGGGAACAGGGAGAGCTTCGTGAAGAGTGGATGGCGAAGCGTTCCGCGCGAAGGTGCGTGACATCACATGGCATCCCCCGTCAATTTGGGACGTACGTTAACTACCACACCTTCTACTTACCCCCATTCTTATTTATTCGCATTTCCAATATTAATTAAATCATATAAATTGCTTTGACAGTTGACACCGAATTTTACATTTCATATTTATACCTTAAAATTACTAAAACATGAAAACCATGGGGAAATCGACTACGACAACATTTTTTTTGGATATAAATATTTCCATTACGTATCTTAATACAAATGTGATAATCCAAACGTAGCTTTATGCCTTCACTCGTTTCCCCTTGTTTTTTTTAATTTTTCAAAATTATCTTAAAAATACGTTCTTTTACCCAAAAGATCGGGGATGAAATGTCTTTGTGGGGGGTGTGTTAAATAGTCGACAACTAGTATAAAAAATATCAAATCTTTCAACGTGGATTTGAGCAAGAATCCATGTAATCGACCCTGCTTATAGTGGGAAAAGACTTTGTCATTTTTTTATCTTACAAAGATGATCTTCATCGTTGATCTTTCTCTCTTGATAGAATGGTTGGAATTAAAATAGTTCAATCAAATAAATATAGGGGATCTTGTATGTTACACCACAAACATTTAATTTGTGGAATTATATCATAACTCTGGCTTGTTCGGTTGCCTTCGGGGTTGAATTACACAAGCAGATCACCTCTCTGATCCTATTTTTAGAAAATACCATACAATATAGAAGCTTAGTGGACAAACTCATAAATTTCACTATCATTATACTTGATATATTGTATGTTGTTAGCATAGCTAGTCAATACATGGAAAAGCATCATTACAATCATTGGCAGGATGTTCTTTTAATCCTATTATACCTGAAGGACTCTTCAGGAAAATGCCTCTTCTCTGGGGCTAATAGCGATACTGATGATGATGCTAATTATGTTAATTCTCCCAAACACATACGATCCATTACTAGTTTTGTCATATTTGTTGGCAGAAATCTTGTTTACATGGTGAAGCAAGATGCATATCATAGTCTCACGATCAAGCACAATGCAAAGCAATGGTTCAAGCTACATGTGAGATTACCTGACTCACATCTTTCTCAAAAACCCCACATTCCTCTCTACAGTAATAACTAGTAGATTGCTAGTAATCATTTCTTCCATGAGAAGACCAAACATATTGAAGTGGATTGCAACTTTATTAAAGACTGGGTACGAGGAGGGAGATCTTTACTCCTCACAAATTTGCACAAAATTCCAACTTGCGAATATACTCACAAAGCACTTCCAAAAAAAGCCCATCTTATTGTTAACTTCCAAGTTATATATGATCAATGGAGATTGTTGACTTCCAACTTGAGGGAGATTGTTGACACTATTGGCAAATAATGTATATTTCTATTTTAGTTTATGTTCATGTCATTTAGTTCTATTTGTAACTACTCAAAGACTATTATTTAACTGCTACCTACTAGGCTCTGGGGTTTCACGCTATATGGGAATGTCCATTTGCTGGGTTTTATAACAAAACCATAGGTTTTGAAGGAAAATCCCTAAGGTAACGTTTGGTTCGCGGGTTACCTGCGGGTTAGGGGAGTTTACCCCCCTTAACCCCTATCCCCCTCTCTCCTCGTGGGCCCCACTTTATTCCTTTTTAAAAAAAATTAAATAAATCAATTTTACATCATCAATCCTATCAAAAAATAATATATTATACCATCATATCATATAAAAATTGTAAACTACTCAACTTCTACTCCTTTTTCCAAACTTCAATACAATCACATCACAATAACTACTCACTTTTTCAAATTTCAATACAATCATATCACCCCCAAACCCACTTTTAACCCACCCCCAGTTTAACCCTTTATCCAAATACCAAAACACAAAAATAGGTTACCCTCTACCAGTTTAACCCGCCTTAACCCGCCAACCAAATGCACCCTCAGACCCCGTTCGGGTATAAGGTTAAACCACCCCAAGGGTGGTTTAACTCCCATACCCCATATTTTCTCCCTCCACATGGGTCCCACTTTTTATCTTTTTAAAAAAATTAAATAAATCAATTCTCCATCATCAATTCCATCAAAAAATAATATACTATACCATCATATCATATAAAAATTATAAATTACTCCACTTTTACTCACTTTTTCAAACTCCAATACAATCACATCACAATAACTACTCACTTTTTCAAACTCCAATACAATCATATCACAATAAACCCACTTCTAACCCACCCCCAGTTTAACCCTTTATCCAAACACCAAAACCAACATATGGGTTACCTGCTACCAGGTTAACCCACCTAAACCCTCTATCCAAACACACCATAAGTTTCCATCTGGGTTTTCTTACGATACCCCCATTTTCACCTCGATGGGTCCCACAACTATTTTTTATCCCCTTCCTTGTGGGCTCCACCCAAAAACCACTCTCTCTCATTTAATGTATTAGACAACTCATTTCTCTTTCATCCATTTCAACTAAAATAATAATATAATATACCATTTAAAAATTATAAAGCATTCAACTTCTAGTCAGTTTTACAAATTTCAATACAATCACATCACAACGAAATCTCAAAAACAATCCCTCCATCCAAACATCAAAACACATAAAAAGGTTACCCACCAAATAATCCACTTTTCCATATGATTACCCACAACCACAAAACCTTGCAACCAAACGAACATTGTAACATGAATAAAATTATTCCATTGCATTCTTATTTTTTTTCTCCACGGTGATATTATTTTCAATGTTTCTAATGAAATTCTGTCACGAAAATTCTAAAAAAATGCATGATGAATTTGAAATGAGTATGTTGGAGAATCAAAATTTTTTCTTGACCTCCAAATTCATCAACTAGTAAATAAAATTATTATTATTAAACACAGGTCCAAACAATAGTTCTTTTGATTTACATGCCTCTGAGTGATGTAAATTATGTTGATAGCCGGACAGAGTAAAGCACAAGTGAAACTTTTTTATTTTATTATTCGTGCACTAATCAACAAGTGGTTCTTAAAGAAGCAAAAATGTATGTATTTATCAACAACTAAGCTTAGATACACAACATCTACTTTAGTATGAGCTAAGTACTATGACTGAAAAAGAATATTTTTAGACTCATATTTCGCAGACCTTTGTCAAATGTTTTGTTACAATACAAGTATAATTAATTTGTCTAAGAACCCCACATATAATTGTCAATTTAAACATATAAATGCTTAACATCACTTTTCAAGAGATAATATGTTGAGAGGGAAAGTGAGATTAGAGTTTATTTATACTCATAGTCAGTTATCTAATATTTTCACGGAACCTCTAAATCATGAAAGATTTGATTTTATTCGAATGATACTTAAAGTCTGCAAATTATCGTATTTGTAGGGATTATTTTGTCATAAAAATACCAAATGGTGCTTGAACGAAAAAAGGTTGAAACACACATTTATTTGATAATAATAAATTAAGAGTCTTAAAAAAAGAGTTCATAGTTGAAAAAACATATCAAAGTTATTAACAACTTTTTTATATATGAGACTAGCATTTATTGTAGAGTTCAAAATCTACCTCTCTAAGCAGACAAATCCACCAAGTTTTTGTGTTTTTTCAAAAATGCCGTCATGTATTTTCATCACTGTATCTCTTTAATATGGCATTCCAATTTCGTCAGAAACAGAGACTCATATACACTCCATCTAGAACGTGTAAATTTAACGGTCTTAGAATTGTTGTAATCGACATGTTCCAGATGGAAGGAATAAGAGTCTATGTTTCTGACGAAATTGGAATGACATATTAGAGGAATATAATGATGAAAATACGTTGCAGTATTTTTGAAAAAAAACAAAAAAAAACAGCAGAAAATGGGGGCAGGGGCAGCCCATTTTCCCTTTTTCTAATTGATCATATTTTATACATATGGATTCGCCATGCCCTATCAGGTGCCTTCTGCATTTATCCATGGTTAGTATATCAAGGTCAATAATAATATTAAGAAAATGTTTAAACGTATATAAATGGAGTTAGATTAGGTTATGCTTGCTTGAGGATAGCATATAAAGTGTATTGTATTTGCACTAAACCTTTATCTGGCTTTAGAGTTGTTAGCATCTTTATCTGCTTTATAAATTATATTTAATTACATATGGCATACTCAATACATTTTTTAAATCTAATAAGTGCATTAGTAGAAGAGGGTGTCTTTGCTTTTGCTGCTTCTTTCTGGCAAATTTGTTTCAGTATTCATATAAACGATGTAATAAGGCAATAATCCTTTTTATACTTCCGCGGTTATTTTTTATGTGAATATCTAATATTGTGTGAGAATCTATTACTATTATCGTAAAGAAGATCCAAGAACATGAGGTAGCGAATATGGATATAGATATCTGCATTCCTAATCAATGTTGATGCAACAGATGTGGATATGAAAACACCATACCTTAACCATATCCGATCAGATTTCATCCCTAATACTGCATGTGAGATTGTCTAACATCCTTAGCACATCAACAAGTGAAGATCTACATGGAAAAAAGGACGGAAATACGTATAGCATATATTGGCCTGTCTTCTTATATTCTGATAAACTTGCCAAACTTAGGAGATCAAAACAATCACGAAAGCTCGCGCAGATAAGAGCTCGTATGCAAGGATTCCCCTACATGGTTCATCTCCTTCTTTTGCCCACATAAACTGGATATGAAAATACAGTAGCTCAACCAGTCTAAACACCTGACTTTGGCAGGAAAAATTCAGGTACATCTACATGAATTTAAAGGGATCAAGGATCCCATGAATCTCATGAATCGGTAGGAGCAAACTCCTTTGACAAAGCATAAAACAAGGACACCTATGTAAAGTTTATTGATTTAAAGGGATGCCTCATGTCGAGTGCGTCTGATATGAAACATCTGCAGGTACATCTACCTAAACATGCTTGAATGACACTGTGTGTATCTCTGGAATCAGACAAAACTGTATTGAAGTCAAACCAGATTGTCCAAATATGTTCAAACCTAAACAAAACATCTGAAGGGTGTTTACAGTAAAAGAAAATGAGGGATCCAACTTCTGAGGTTTTCTGACATTAAGGTCCATGAAATGTGGGGATCTCTGATCTCTTTGTTTTCTAGTGTCACTGCAATGGTCCCCCAATTTTATTTCTTATAATTTAGTTCCTTTAGGAAGCTGGATTTGCAGAGAACAGATCACCCTCAGCCATTGCTTCACTGGCAGGTTAGGATAGATATCACTTACGCCATTTCGGTACCAAGGTGTTCAGAGTTTAGATTGCAATAGGTGCAGATTTAGAGTAGTTGTGGCTAATGTCGATTTGAATTTTCTTCCTCCGCAAATGCCTCAATTTAGATATTAACCGCTGCCGCCCATTGACCATAGTGCAAACATCAAGATGCACATCACATCATTCACACGGGCATGAGAAAAAAAACCACGCCATCGAGGCCTCCTAACAAACAGGGCTTCAACAAACTAATCACAAACCAATTCGACATTAAGAGAGTCAGATTTGGACGGGCAAAATTCAAAACCCAGAGAGCTCAGTACTGATATGACTTTTCTTTTGCACCTCATCTGAAATCCATTGTCGCAACATCTTCCTCCAACATCATCGTCGAAAAGTTGTCTCCAATACTGACAAAGTGAATCAATGGCTTCAAAGTAGCCTTCAAAGTAATGATAGGAAGTACCCAATGTGAAAACATCACATGTCCTAAGATCTTCTCCCATCAACCTCTACAGCATAATATGAAATTGAATAACCTACAACTAAAAACTTTGTGCCACTTCCACAAACAAGTTCAATATCAGATGCTCCTCTCAGATTGCAAAAATGCAATTAATTGTTTGTCAATGCTCCTTTCTTGCCGATAAACCTACTGACAAAGCTTACAGTATATGTTATGTCAGGTCTTGTGCACAATATGACATATACTAGACTTCCAACTACACTGGCGTAGGAAACACATAACATATACTCCTCTACATCAGATTGATGAAAATTGGTGGTGGATGAAGTATTCAAAGGCTTTGCTCCATATAAATCTCCATCCTTGAGATCTTCTACATTGCAGCAAGATCTTCCATCTAATTCTGCATTGAGGAACTTAAACTTTTAGGTATTATATTTGTCCAAAGTAACAATAAGCATTTGTAAGGTCCTAAGTTCAACTCCATCGGATCATGTCTTACATATAGTCCTAGGATATATATAAACAAAAGGGTGTAAATTGGTGATATGGAGCGATATGCCTCCAATGTCTGGGGATATTTGCGAAAATATCGGTGGCATGCTAGGAGCATCCAGGAGAAACAACACTCTGATTCTGTGATAGTGGGCGATGCTGAAGGCATGGCACGATATGGGACATGTTGCCACCATGTCGTGACACCTAAAAACTATGTTTGCGACCTCTAGGACTCCACCTTCGTTCGTGTACCGACATCCTTTGGCATCGTCACGACTCATCGACTCTAAGATGCATCAAAAATCTGTTATCTCCCCCACCATGTTATAATGTATTGTGATCTGAACATGACCTGCTAACTATTTTACAAGGTGAATCATTGGGGATCATGTGGTACAAATAGCATGAATCGAGGATCCACAGGACTTTAAGCCATGTCTGATCCAAGACCATGAGAACCAAACCATCTTTTAAATTCCCATGCTTATGATCTATTGCATCAATCATGGCATTGACCTTACTTCTTGAGCAGTCATTATTCCAAATTCGCAATTCTTTGAAGTAGTTGTAAATACCCTCCAAATTACGCTTCTTGGTCTTTGCTTTCTAAAATATTCTTCTTGAGTCCCTTATCAGATCGGTCACATCCTTTGTATGTGATGCTATAAATCCCATCGCTTGAGTATTAGCTAATTTACCAAAGGTTGCATGACAAAGTTCTTAAGTATGCAGGTTGATCTGACTTCTTCCAAAGTAATAGTATCCTTCTCGACAAAGACTGAACAAAATTTTCATATGACATGGGAATGGATAGTAGAGAATAGAGTAGAATCTTCTTCCTCTACTTCAACATCTTTAGTTCTTGTAACATCCGGAATCCAATCAAACCCGAAGTCGTCCGATTTTGGGTCTAATGAACTCAAAAACGTTGTCGGTCAATACTAAACAACCTAAAACGATCAATTAATAATGAATCAAAAGTCGTTCGGGCGAAATCGACCAAAAATCGGTCACTTTGTAACGCGCGCCGTGAAAAGCCGCGACGCAAAATCGGAAACCGCGAAGTGAACCGAGACCATCACTAGATCCGATTCGATGATACAAGATCAACAGAATCGACCGTTCGTCAATCGGAGGTCGTTTGATATTTTTAAATCGTAAAATTTAACCTTAAACAAAAACCGTATCCGGAAATTTCGGCTATTCAAAACCCGACCGAAAGTATATCAATATTATACTCATATTGATCGTCGTTCAATGACGATCAAAACGAGACATTTCGCGTTGAAATCTGACGCTCAATGTGCGAATACGATCCATTTTTAACATCTTAGATAAGTGAAAGAAAATTTTTTTTTTTTTTAAAAAAAAAAAGAAAAAGAAAAAAAAACGGCTGTGTACAGCAGACTCCAGCAAGCCATTTGGGTTTTTTTTTTTTTCTCTATAGCCCACTTGTCCCTTGGACCTCCATCCACTTGGCTTTTGATTCACTCCATTTGGCTACACTTCTTTTTTTTCTCTCCTTATAACTCCAACGAAAGAGACCTCTTCTTCCTAATGCTTTCCTCCATTTCGGTCATCAAATCCACTCTTCCACCCCTCCAACGAAGGGAGCTTCCCTTTCCTTCTATCAAGAGCGGTTGCAAACATTCAAAGTCTGGTGTCCAGCAGCTCAAAGATCTGCCTTGTTGCTACAGGAAACCATTCCTCCTCAAATTTTAGGAAATAGGTACCTTCTTTTCCCATTTCTTGCTGCCATGCATGTCTACAAATAACCCTCTCTTTCTATCAAGTTCATGTTTTGTTTTAAATCACCATATTTTTATCTAAGTTTTGGGTGAGATTGATTTGTAGTTGAAATTTTGAGAAAAAAAAACTTTGAGGTGATCTGTCCTCCAATCAAATTATCATTTCACTCTATCTTGCTAATATAATACCTTTTATATGAAATCTAGAAGGTTGGTTTAATGATTTTCAACATGCACCTGTTAAAGTAAAAAAAAAAAAAAAAACATCCGTACTATTATTTTGCAGTACATTAAAATCTTACTGTTTAAATATATATTTTCTGATTTCAATTGTTATAATTTCTTAACTTTTGAAATCAAACTGTGCATGGATTGATCGTTGCAGTACATATACAAGTTGCTGGAGGTTATGGTTATAAATACATAGGCATTTCAATTTGTTCAAAAGGTTCATCATCTGGCAAGAATTTCTTGTCAAAATTTATTACTGATTTTAAGTTAAGTCTCTGTACAGATTAAAAATGGTAAATAAGTAAATTTTTACTAAACAAGAGAAATAAAAGTTACTGTTTATAGGTTCCTGAAATTTTAGACGGTATGTTTAAATAAAAATAATAAAAATAATATGATGGTCAGGACCTGTGTCTCTTGAGTGCACAGTTACAGTGGATAAATAGCAAGAAATCATTGTTATTAATCTTGTAGCTCAATAAGGAAATCAAATTAAATCTGATAGAAAACTTGATGATATTAGAAACGGAGTATGTGTGAGAATAGTCTTGGTCTTTAGGGTGATTGGTTGGTCGTAATAGAGATGTGAAATGATAAGTACACACCCAGTGCTGCTTGACAAAATAATTTTGTGGTTTGGTCTCTTGTTCAGGTAAATTTTTCATGGTTTGTGATTATGATCAAGAAAATCACTGCAATTATTTCCAGTGATAATCATAGGAAGTTTAAATGGAGTTTCATAAAAAAAAAAAGGTTGCTAAAATTGGAAAAGTTTTAATCCTGATCTGGAAAGTTGTGAAAATTTTAAGAAGTTTTCGTCAACTTGATGATCGATATTTGCAATGCTCCTGTTGGCAAGTCAATAACAAATAAAGATGTTATTTTTGTGAATAGAGAGCATATTACAAGATTTCTAAGAAAGAATTCATGGTAATTTATAAAATTATGATCAGTAATTCAGCTTAGTGTCATAAACCTTGCGGGAAGTTTTTTTATAATTATTAAAAGATTAATACTCTTTTATTTTGAAACTAACAAGTTGCTTCTAAGACTATCATGACAAAATAATCTCCATTAATCCAGTTATTATTATGATTTATCATATTTTTATATTTCACTATGATGACGAAAGACCTAGACTTGTTCAGTCATCTATTAAGTAATATCAATAAGGCTATGAACTAAGAAATCTAGGTCTATACGATTAGCTAAAAAAAAAAAATATGAGAAAAAGATGGGTAGATAAACAAGAGAAGATGATCATAAATCAAGAAGGATATAAAATATTATTGCCGGTCAGGGTGCCCTTTTCACCCGACCGTGCGAGGGGGCGGTGACCCTCAACTGGGCGGAAGAATAGGAAGCCCAGTTAGGGCAGCGGCCGCTTAATGCGCGGGTCTAGGATCTCAGTCTTTTACACGGTTTCTTTTACGCGAGCTCGCAGTGTTTTTACGCCTCGTTGGGATCCCGACTTTAGACCGTTCCGCTGACCCTGTTTAGGATGCCCAGGCGGGGGATCCTGGTTTTTCAGCTTTACGTACGAGCTCGGTTGTCCGTACTAGTCGGACTGTTTTTCTAGAGCGACTTTTCCTAGGAAGTCTCTCTCACCCGTCTCAGTGGCGTAGTTGGAGAATAGACCTATCCCTCTATTGGACCGCACTTCCAATTAGAGGGCGAGACGGAAGAGCCATTTGTAGGCTTCTTCACCGCTTGAGTTTACTTCGCCAACAGACTGGCGATTCTATATCTAGATCATCCATATCTACATCTACAACATCTGGAGTTATATCTGAAACATTTAAGTTGAGGCATTGAGAAGTTAAGATCAAAAGACCATTCTCTCTACCCAAGAATTTAATTAAATTAATAGATCTTTCTAATCTTAACTTTTCCATTTCACTTACCAACGGGATTTCTGATGAAAATGATATATGTGCTTACACTCATACACTCACGAATACACCACTAGTTATACATATATCACATATGGGAAATGCCAGGTTATGGGACAACATTGGAGATGCTTACCAGTAATCTGAAAAGCCGTTTTCATTTGCAAGTAGAATTAAATTCTTAATTTGAGTTGCTCTCGCCTTTCTGCTTGTTTCTTTTGTAAATAATAAATGCCCGTTATTTTATATAAGTTTTTGGGAGGTACCAGCAACCGCTGACGCCTTTTCTTCCTATTGTGTGTGGCAGGCAAACAGCCTGCAGTTTAGTAGCCGCTCAGTATATACATGCTTCCAGGAGATATAGTGTACACCCGACGGTATGGTTTACTTTATTAGTTTTTGTTCAGATGATGATGTAAATGCTATCTCTTTTGTCACATTTTGGGATATATGATGTAACATGGAATATGCTTGTACATGTTGTAAATGGATATGAATATTAATGAAAAGAAATTTTGGTGATGTCTGTCTCTTTTACTTGTGGTCATGTGTTGTGAATGAATGTCATAGTCGCGAAAAAAAAAAAATTTTCCCTGCATTTTTACAACTTGTGCGATATAATTGTGAATGATATCTTGCGAATTGCGCGTAAACGGGTACCCGGATCCAGAGGGGTCTACAGTTTGGTATCAGAGCAGTGGTACCCCGATACGCACATTCGCAGTATTTCAATTCCGATCGCATTAAGTTCTCGAATAGCGACAGTCTTCCGACTTGTCGTGAGTTCGAGAAGGGAAATATGACATTCATATTCAATAACCACAGATGTCACCAATTTCATTAATTTTCATATTATATCCCAAGAAGAGAAAAGCATTATGATCAATATCTGTCTAGGGCATCCTTATGACTAATTATGGTTCTCATGCAGAGCCATGGCATCTCAACCAGGTCAGGATACTTCTGATCAGCTGGCACGCATACTGAGCGCACTTACTGATCTTCAGCAGCAGC
Source organism: Ottelia alismoides (assembly GCA_037367405.1). Classification (NCBI taxonomy): domain Eukaryota; kingdom Viridiplantae; phylum Streptophyta; class Magnoliopsida; order Alismatales; family Hydrocharitaceae; genus Ottelia; species Ottelia alismoides. The sequence goes on from JAZKJV010001433.1 coordinate 737,382, forward strand.
AGGCTGCTATGAGAGGCCAGCAGGAGCAGATATTGGCCCAGCAGACTGAGATTGCTGACAGGCAGACGGACATAGAGATGAGATTTGAGGATCTGTCAGATTTCACGTACCATCCATCTCAGGATGGGATACGACAGGACCAGCACCAGTCCGTTGAGGTGGAACAACCTCATCCTGATGATCCACTAGAGGACATTCCAGAGCATGGAGCTGAGGAGGATGCAGACTTAGGCAGGGAGCAGGACCCTGTTGACTTTGCTGACGAGGATGCACACGAGTTTGCAGCCATTCACAGGCACCAGTCAGTCTTCACTTCTTATCAGCGGGCCAACATACCCTTGTTCGAGGGCACAGGTCCACCAGATGACGCTGAGCAGTGGCTGATGAGAGTAATGAAAGTGCTCAGGGCGATTAATGCGCCACGAAACACGTGGCTATCTTTCGTAGAGTACTCACTGATAGACTTCGCCGAGCGATGGTGGATGGCCGTAGTGTCCGAGTTAGGCCGAGAGCCTACTTGGAACGATTTTGTGACGAAGTTCAGAGCCCACTTCTTTTCTGCGAAGTGGAGGGAGTCCCAGCGCCGACTGTTTGCAGAGCTTCGTCAGGGACAGATGACAGCCCGGGATTACTTTATCCGATACACAGAGCTGTCACGACACACACGAGCAGCTGGCGCATTTCCCGAGGAAAATCTGGAGAAGTTCATTGGCGGCATGCGAGAGGAGATGCAGGAAAAGCTGGCTGGACTACACATCACTTCTATCTCCGAGGCTACTGATGCTGCGGAGAAGTTCGAGGACATCAGAGGGAGACGTTACGGGAGCTCGTCCGGAGCACCGCCTAGACCGCGGCGATATTTTGGGCCGATACGTCGACCGTTTCAGCAGCAGAGGTCAGCCAGACGATTCCGACCTACAGGTTCGACATTCTCTGGCAGTGCTCGCTCTTCTCCATCGACTACTCTAGGAGGAGCACTTGCCGGACGAGGTACAGAGTTCGCTCGACCATCTGGGTCGCAGCGAGCAGATAGACCACCTGCAGGACCAGCTCGGAGCACGGACACAGCTACTCCCTCTACTCGACCAGTCCGGTGCTACCGATGTCACGAGTGGGGACACTACCGAGCACAGTGCCCACAGGCTTCTGGCGAGCCTCAGCCACAGCCTTCACAGCCACAGCCTCAGACACAGCGTTCAGGGAGTTTCCGTGGCAGGAACTCCAACTTTAGGCGACAGCAGCCGAGACAGACGCAGAGTGTGGCAGGATCTAGTGCTGCATCAGCCAGGCAGGGGCAGTTACACGCAGTCACTGAGGAGCAGGCACGTTCAGCCGCTACTGTAGTGAAAGGTATGGTCTCAGTCTTGGGCCGACCTTTCCATGTTTTATTTGATTCCGGCGCGACACACTCTTTCCTTGCTTCGAGGTTGCTTGTTTCTTTAGATAGAGTTGCAGAGACGCTATCGTCTCCATATCACATTCGAGGGCCAGGTGGCCAGTTATTTGTCATATCTCTGATAGTCAGGCACTTGCCCGTACTGATTGGCGGTTACGAGATGATCGCAGACTGTCTACTCCTACAGCTAGATGAGTTCGACTTGATTTTAGGCATGGATTGGCTATCCACTCATCATGCACTTGTTGATTGCTTTAGGAAGACGGTTGTCTTCAGGATTCCAGATCTACCCGAGTTCACCTTTGAGGGTACTACACATGACTCCACCATGGAATACATTTCAGTATTGCGAGCCCAGCGACTTGTTGATCAGGGTTGCGATTCTTACCTTGCTTTTGTTCGAGAGGTGTCTGATCAGGAGCCGATGATACAGGACATCCGAGTAGTCTCAGAATACCCTGACGTATTTCCTGATGAGCTACCAGGGCTACCTCCTGAGAGGGAGATTGAGTTCGAGATCACATTGTTGCCAGATACACAGCCGATCTCTATGGCACCATATCGCATGGCACCAGCCGAGTTGAGGGAGCTGAAGGTGCAGTTGCAGGAGTTGCTTGACTTGGGATTCGTGAGGCCGAGCACTTCACCTTGGGGTGCTCCGGTTCTATTTGTCAAGAAGAAGGATGGATCCATGAGGTTATGTATTGACTACAGGCAGCTGAACAAGAGAACGGTGAAGAACCGTTATCCCTTGCCACGTATCGATGATTTGTTTGACCAGCTCCAGGGATCTTCGGTTTTCTCGAAGATCGATCTTCGCTCAGGTTACCATCAGCTGAGGATTCGCGAGTCGGATATTCCGAAGACAGCCTTCAGGACTCGCTATGGACACTACGAGTTTGTGGTGATGCCGTTTGGGCTCACCAATGCCCCTGCGGCTTTCATGGATATGATGAACCGTATCTTTCGTCCATACTTGGACAGGTTTGTAGTGGTGTTCATCGATGATGTGCTCATCTATTCACGGAATGAAGAGGATCATGCTAATAATCTGCGGATCGTCTTAGACACATTACGAGAGCACAAGCTATATGCCAAGTTGAGCAAGTGTGAGTTCTGGTTATCCCAGGTCTCATTTCTCGGGCATATTATTTCTGGAGCAGGCATTGCGGTTGATCCTGCGAAGATAGATGCAGTTATGTCTTGGGAGCAGCCCAAGACAGTCACTCAGATTCGGAGCTTCCTCGGATTAGCGGGCTATTACAGACGCTTTGTCAGCGGATTTTCACGCATCGTCCGTCCATTGACACGATTGACACAGAAGGGAGTTCCATTCATTTGGGACGATTCATGTGAGCAGGCCTTCCAGACACTGAAGGAGAGGTTGACCACAGCACCTATTCTTGCTCTTCCTTCAGGCACTCAGGACTATGCAGTCTACACGGATGCATCTGGAGAAGGTCTCGGAGCAGTGTTGATGCAGAGAGGACAGGTGATTGCTTACGCATCACGACAGTTGAGACCGCACGAGCGGAACTACCCCACACATGACTTGGAGTTGGCGGCAGTTGTCTTCGCCTTGAAGATCTGGCGCCACTATCTATATGGGGTGAACTTCGAGATTTTCACAGACCACAAGAGTCTGAAGTACATCTTTGATCAGAAGGAGCTGAACATGAGGCAGCGCAGATGGCTCGAGCTGTTGAAGGACTATGATTGCACGATCTCTTACCATCCCGGTAAGGGAAACGTAGTAGCTGATGCACTTAGCAGGAGAGCGCATGCTGATGGTACGGCGAACTGGCTATACACGTGGGATACGCTTGCAGCTTTGACCGATTGGCATCCTCAGGAGAGCACATCCATTTCTACCGCCGTGCCTCCACGATACAGCAGTCTGTGGGATCGTATTGTAGAAGGCCAGAAGACTGATCCTTGGATTCATGATAGATACATGCGCGCCGTCAAGGAAGAATTTGACGACTTTGTTGTGATAGAGTCTATTTTATGGAAGGCAGGACGGGTCGTTGTACCCAATGATGAGCAGCTTCGCAGAGACATTTTGGACGAGGCACACAGTTCACGGTTATCTATCCATCCAGGCAGTACGAAGATGTACCGTGATCTGCGTCGACATTTCTGGTGGGATGGGATGAAGCGCGATGTGGCGCTACATGTTAGCAGATGCATGACCTGTCAGATGGTCAAGGCTGAGCACAGGAGACCACCAGGATTACTGCAGTCTCTCCCCATTCCTGAGTGGAAGTGGGAGAGCATTTCTATGGATTTTGTCACGGGATTACCGAAGACGCCAGGTGGCCATGATTCTATATGGGTCGTTGTTGATAGGTTGACCAAGTCAGCCCATTTCATACCTGTCCACACGACTTATACTCCATCCAGATTAGCCAAGCTCTATGTGCAGAACATTATCAGGCTGCATGGTATACCACGAGAAGTGGTGTCTGACAGGGATTCGAGATTTACATCTCACTATTGGCATCAGTTCATGTCAGCACTACAGACAGAGCTGAGGATGAGTTCTGCATATCATCCGCAGACAGACGGGCAGAGTGAGCGCACCATTCAGACACTTGAGGATCTACTTCGCGCGTGCACTTTGGAATGGAAAGGGTCCTGGAAGGACCATTTGCCTTTGGTGGAATTCACGTACAACAACAGCTATCACTCCAGTATTGGCATGGCACCATTCGAGGCCCTATACGGGCGGAGATGCCTCACACCTCTCAGTTGGCGTGAGGTAGGTGATCATGCTTTATATTCCGTGGATCTCTTGGAGGAGACTACGAGAGCTGTTGATCTTGTGAGGCGGAGGCTTCTGACGGCACAAAGCCGCCAGAAGAGCTATGCGGATCGTCGGAGGAGAGACTTAGAGTTTCAGGTAATGTAATTATTTTCTCCTCATCCACTCAATTATGATATATATGTGTTCAACTTAATCCCATACTAATGACAATCCTATAAATTATAGGTTGGAGATTGGGTATTTCTCCGTGTATCTCCCATGAAGGGAGTACAGAGATTCGGTGTTCGTGGCAAGTTGGCGCCACGATATGTTGGACCTTTTGAGATTCTGGCTAGAGTGGGGAAAGTGGCATACCGAGTAGCCCTTCCTCCACATCTTTCAGCTATTCATGATGTTTTCCACATATCCAATCTGAGGAAGTATGTCCACGACCCTCGGCACGTCATCAGTTACGAGAATCTTGACGTAGAGCCGGACCTGACCTATGAGGAGAAGCCAGTCCAGATACTTGACCGCGCTGAGAAGAAGCTTCGCAGCAAAGAGATTTCATTGGTCAAGGTTTTGTGGCACCGACACGGCGTCAAGGAAGCGACATGGGAGACTGAAGCTGACATGCGGGCACGATACCCGCAGCTATTCTGATGTAATCAACACAACAAGCTTGTGTAATTAGAAACATTATAAATATATGACTTGTTTTCCCTTTGAGGTTTTTATGGGTTCAAAACCCTTTGAGGTTTTTATGGACATATGAAATTCAAACAAGTCACCGAATAGCCTTAACTCGAGTCTCGAGGACGAGACTCCCTTTGAGGTTTTTATATTTGTAACATCCAGAATCCAATCAAACCCGAAGTCGTCCGATTTTGGGTCTAATGAACTCAAAAACGTTGTCGGTCAATACTAAACAACCTAAAACGATCAATTAATAATGAATCAAAAGTCGTTCGGGCGAAATCGATCAAAAATCGGTCACTTTGTAACGCGCGCCGTGAAAAGCCGCGACGCAAAATCGGAAACCGCGAAGTGAACCGAGACCATCACTAGATCCGATTCGATGATACAAGATCAACAGAATCGACCGTTCGTCAATCGGAGGTCGTTTGATATTTTTAAATCGTAAAATTTAACCTTAAACAAAAACCGTATCCGGAAATTTCGGCTATTCAAAACCCGACCGAAAGTATATCAATATTATACTCATATTGATCGTCGTTCAATGACGATCAAAACGAGACATTTCGCGTTGAAATCTGACGCTCAATGTGCGAATACGATCCATTTTTAACATCTTAGATAAGTGAAAGAAAAAATTTTTTTTTAAAAAAAAAAAAAAGAAAAAAAAAAAACGGCTGTGTACAGCAGACTCCAGCAAGCCATTTGGGTTTTTTTTTTTCTCTATAGCCCACTTGTCCCTTGGACCTCCATCCACTTGGCTTTTGATTCACTCCATGTGGCTACACTTCTTTTTTTTCTCTCCTTATAACTCCAACGAAAGAGACCTCTTCTTCCTAATGCTTTCCTCCATTTCGGTCATCAAATCCACTCTTCCACCCCTCCAACGAAGGGAGCTTCCCTTTCCTTCTATCAAGAGCGGTTGCAAACATTCAAAGTCTGGTGTCCAGCAGCTCAAAGATCTGCCTTGTTGCTACAGGAAACCATTCCTCCTCAAATTTTAGGAAATAGGTACCTTCTTTTCCCATTTCTTGCTGCCATGCATGTCTACAAATAACCCTCTCTTTCTATCAAGTTCATGTTTTGTTTTAAATCACCATATTTTTATCTAAGTTTTGGGTGAGATTGATTTGTAGTTGAAATTTTGAGAAAAAAAAAACTTTGAGGTGATCTGTCCTCCAATCAAATTATCATTTCACTCTATCTTGCTAATATAATACCTTTTATATGAAATCTAGAAGGTTGGTTTAATGATTTTCAACATGCACCTGTTAAAGTAAAAAAAAAAAAAAAAACATCCGTACTATTATTTTGCAGTACATTAAAATCTTACTGTTTAAATATATATTTTCTGATTTCAATTGTTATAATTTCTTAACTTTTGAAATCAAACTGTGCATGGATTGATCGTTGCAGTACATATACAAGTTGCTGGAGGTTATGGTTATAAATACATAGGCATTTCAATTTGTTCAAAAGGTTCATCATCTGGCAAGAATTTCTTGTCAAAATTTATTACTGATTTTAAGTTAAGTCTCTGTACAGATTAAAAATGGTAAATAAGTAAATTTTTACTAAACAAGAGAAATAAAAGTTACTGTTTATAGGTTCCTGAAATTTTAGACGGTATGTTTAAATAAAAATAATAAAAATAATATGATGGTCAGGACCTGTGTCTCTTGAGTGCACAGTTACAGTGGATAAATAGCAAGAAATCATTGTTATTAATCTTGTAGCTCAATAAGGAAATCAAATTAAATCTGATAGAAAACTTGATGATATTAGAAACGGAGTATGTGTGAGAATAGTCTTGGTCTTTAGGGTGATTGGTTGGTCGTAATAGAGATGTGAAATGATAAGTACACACCCAGTGCTGCTTGACAAAATAATTTTGTGGTTTGGTCTCTTGTTCAGGTAAATTTTTCATGGTTTGTGATTATGATCAAGAAAATCACTGCAATTATTTCCAGTGATAATCATAGGAAGTTTAAATGGAGTTTCATAAAAAAAAAAGGTTGCTAAAATTGGAAAAGTTTTAATCCTGATCTGGAAAGTTGTGAAAATTTTAAGAAGTTTTCGTCAACTTGATGATCGATATTTGCAATGCTCCTGTTGGCAAGTCAATAACAAATAAAGATGTTATTTTTGTGAATAGAGAGCATATTACAAGATTTCTAAGAAAGAATTCATGGTAATTTATAAAATTATGATCAGTAATTCAGCTTAGTGTCATAAACCTTGCGGGAAGTTTTTTTATAATTATTAAAAGATTAATACTCTTTTATTTTGAAACTAACAAGTTGCTTCTAAGACTATCATGACAAAATAATCTCCATTAATCCAGTTATTATTATGATTTATCATATTTTTATATTTCACTATGATGACGAAAGACCTAGACTTGTTCAGTCATCTATTAAGTAATATCAATAAGGCTATGAACTAAGAAATCTAGGTCTATACGATTAGCTAAAAAAAAAAAAAATATGAGAAAAAGATGGGTAGATAAACAAGAGAAGATGATCATAAATCAAGAAGGATATAAAATATTATTGCCGGTCAGGGTGCCCTTTTCACCCGACCGTGCGAGGGGGCGGTGACCCTCAACTGGGCGGAAGAATAGGAAGCCCAGTTAGGGCAGCGGCCGCTTAATGCGCGGGTCTAGGATCTCAGTCTTTTACACGGTTTCTTTTACGCGAGCTCGCAGTGTTTTTACGCCTCGTTGGGATCCCGACTTTAGACCGTTCCGCTGACCCTGTTTAGGATGCCCAGGCGGGGGATCCTGGTTTTTCAGCTTTACGTACGAGCTCGGTTGTCCGTACTAGTCGGACTGTTTTTCTAGAGCGACTTTTCCTAGGAAGTCTCTCTCACCCGTCTCAGTGGCGTAGTTGGAGAATAGACCTATCCCTCTATTGGACCGCACTTCCAATTAGAGGGCGAGACGGAAGAGCCATTTGTAGGCTTCTTCACCGCTTGAGTTTACTTCGCCAACAGACTGGCGATTCTATATCTAGATCATCCATATCTACATCTACAACATCTGGAGTTATATCTGAAACATTTAAGTTGAGGCATTGAGAAGTTAAGATCAAAAGACCATTCTCTCTACCCAAGAATTTAATTAAATTAATAGATCTTTCTAATCTTAACTTTTCCATTTCACTTACCAACGGGATTTCTGATGAAAATGATATATGTGCTTACACTCATACACTCACGAATACACCACTAGTTATACATATATCACATATGGGAAATGCCAGGTTATGGGACAACATTGGAGATGCTTACCAGTAATCTGAAAAGCCGTTTTCATTTGCAAGTAGAATTAAATTCTTAATTTGAGTTGCTCTCGCCTTTCTGCTTGTTTCTTTTGTAAATAATAAATGCCCGTTATTTTATATAAGTTTTTGGGAGGTACCAGCAACCGCTGACGCCTTTTCTTCCTATTGTGTGTGGCAGGCAAACAGCCTGCAGTTTAGTAGCCGCTCAGTATATACATGCTTCCAGGAGATATAGTGTACACCCGACGGTATGGTTTACTTTATTAGTTTTTGTTCAGATGATGATGTAAATGCTATCTCTTTTGTCACATTTTGGGATATATGATGTAACATGGAATATGCTTGTACATGTTGTAAATGGATATGAATATTAATGAAAAGAAATTTTGGTGATGTCTGTCTCTTTTACTTGTGGTCATGTGTTGTGAATGAATGTCATAGTCGCGAAAAAAAAAAAAAAATTTCCCTGCATTTTTACAACTTGTGCGATATAATTGTGAATGATATCTTGCGAATTGCGCGTAAACGGGTACCCGGATCCAGAGGGGTCTACAGTTCTCGACTCCATCAAAAAAGTATTTAATTCAGCTATATGATCTCTTAAAGGTGTACTTTCTCGCAGACAAAGCAAGAATAGCCGTTACTTCAACAATAACTTATTAATCAAGCATTATGTCATACACAAACTCTTAACTTCAACCACAAACCTATTACATATTCTTCATCTACAACTTCAATGATCACCTAGTCTGCTAGATACAACATATGATCAGGTACACCTCTCACATTGCTAATTCTACAACTTCCATCTCCTTAAACTTTTCCTTCAGGTTTTATTTCGTCTTTGCAAGAGGTGCCAGGTTACCGTGTTGCTTCAGAAGCGTCTACATCTTGAGCTACCAAATAATGAACCTATTTCCACAGTGAACTTCTCGTTCTTCAAGTTGTACAATGACATCATGACGCTTCTTTTTAAAAAAAGCAAACGAGTAAGCCCCCCTGTAGTACACCTAGGCCGATTTTTTTATATTAAAGCAATTGTAGTACACAGGACACCCATGACTGTACAATTGTTTCTTGATGGATCTCAGACTAAATGCTTTGATATCGATATAAAGTGAATAACAAGCACCCAAAAAATTATAGGAATAAATTTACAAGGTTCATCTGTTATTAGGTTACATCTTTAGGCATTGGTGGTCGATCTTCACTTTGTGGAAGAAGGAACAGTATACATAAGATTATAGATAGCACAAAGCTAAAACCCCAACCCCGACAAGCTTCCACGTGTACATCCCAACCCAATAAATAATTGAATTTTCAATTTATTTCATGATTTCTGTCCCCAAGCTCCTTAAGAGGATGTACATGCTCCCTTAACCACCCCCCCCCAGGCCTCGTGAGGAGCTCAAACAACTTGCCAACTTATGGGTTAAGATTCAAGGCATATCTCCAAGTTAAGCTAATATCCTTCTTGGCATCATCCCTCCCTACATGTATGATGTCTTATTTCTCCTACAATATAGTGGTTTAAAAAAACTTCTCACGTTCTATATCATCCTCTTTCTTGGTCACCACAAAGCGAAAGCATTTATAGCTACTTCCACTTTTTTAGCAAGTTACATGATTGGGGATTCAAGAAAAAAGGGCGAGTTAACTAAATTGGATATTTATAACATACCCATCATATTTCGAAGATGTACACACACTTCAAAGAAGCGTTAAATGAAAGCATGTACATGTATTAAAAGGAAAAGACTTGGAAAACATTTGTGTCTCAATGTTGCCCAAAAAAGATGACATTAGTGGATAGAGCTTAAAGAGTATTCATTTCTAAGCACTTGTATTAATAACATAAGCTAAACGAGCTAGAGAAAAACATCAATAAGCATGTAGTCGAAGAGACAAGGATGATGAGAAGGTTACAAAGGAGCCCTTGGAAACTGCAAAGCATAAAGAAAGTTGCATGAAACGCCAACGATATCATCTTGTCATTCTTCAGAGTTCAAGATGATAAGGGTTTAAATATGGGAGCTGGCAAAGGCAAAGATAATGTGAAAGCCACAAATGAGGGCAAATGTCCATGGTAGGCGAAGTTAGAAGTAATTTAAGGAGAGTGAAGAATGGTAGAGGTCGATATAGGGAGGCGAAGGCTATTTCGGAGACAAAGTGGACAAAAATCGACAAAAGGGAAAAAGAGCAGATGAAGAGAAGGGTGATAAATCTTAGTGAGGCCAATGCATGCATATAGGTCTAAAATTGGTCATGAGGTGACCTTACATCATACAACATATGTCCTACCTCATGCATTGTCATGTTCCAATTACACATATTTAATATTAACCCCCACCACAATGGCATCAAAGCCGGATAACATTATCATTCATATACCTATGTGTACACATGAGCATTCAAAAGAATCCTCATGCAAATATGGTCATTGGTCATCTTCTCTCATCATTTGATGTATGGCTTCTTAGTTCTTATTGCACATACTAATATTGTTCACACAATCATACTTGTATAATAATTGTCGTTGCGCTTAATCATCCTTCTTTCTGCTTTAGTCTGTAATCAAATAATCATGTGTCTTAAGTGTCGCTCTCCAACTCCTCAAGCTATTCTTTACCCTGGGCAAGGATCATTGTTAAAAGGCACATAAATACTTTTCACCCAACCCCCTAAACCCCCAAAAAAATCCACACTTTCTCAAACCCTAATGTATGTTATGCGATGGCGATGATATTGTAAACTAACAATGCCATCGTGTTTTCCCAACTAAAATAAACTTTGATGCTAGTCGCACCCTCAATCTTCAGTTGATCACAGCCACCACCCGTTCCCCACAAGTACCAAGATCGTTTTATAGGATTTCAATGATTTACAAGCCACTAGAGTCCATCTCTCTTCCATCTTCCTTTTGAAAACATCCTCCAAATGGAAAAAGTGTGGTTTTTATTGCATTAATGTGTGTGTTGGAAGGGCGAATATTTTGGTGAACAAGTGAATGTACTCCAGATAACTAGAGAGGAATTCTAGATGGGGATAATGTGGCAGACCAATACAAGTTCAAAATTCAAGGGGGCTTGTGTTCCATAAGACGAAGAAAAGAAATGCCACTCATCTACTCTAACCCATGGTGTGTAACCCCAAAGGTGTCTAAGGTGTCTAAAGTCGCATCTATTGCATCTACTTATATAAATGATTATGGTGTAGACATATAACAAATAACTGTAAAAAAAATAGCAACGCCTTCTCCCGCTTTAAGTAAGGTTGGCTACATTCTTATCAAATCCATATTCAAAGATCCGACTATTTTTTATGCTAGCTATCAATTACCTAATGCGTAGTGTTATCCAAAAAAATCCAAAAACTTCCAGTGTAAAAAAATACAAAAAGTGTTGTATGCGTAGAATAATCCTCTCACTCTAAAAAAAAGAATAATCCTCTCGCTTTTTAAAGAGGTTTCAAAGTCTAAATTAAGGTATATATGCAAGCACCCTCTGTCTAAGACTGTCCCTTAGTTTGAAAAAAATTGTTCTTTAGTCTAACTTCCCATGATCAGTTTGTGAGATGCAATACCTCCTTTCTGAAAATATTTTCAATAAATAAAGCTTTCTTTGTTGTTTGAGACAATGAGAAATGTAAATGTGCAGTTCATGCTATAAAGATTCAGAAAAATGCATGCACAACATTCAATTCTTAGCCAAATACAAGCTCAAAATATTAACCAATAAGAGAACCTTTGGAAGGTAATCAATAAGTGAACAGTTTCAACATCAATTTGTGAGCATCCTTTGCACAAAAATGGCCATTTTGATCCTAATTAGAGGCTTCTCACATGGCTTCCAAGACTGCCTCTTCAAAATATTAGAAGGGAGCCCCAGATCAGAGTTTGGGAGAGGTCAGTCGAAACCGAGTAATGGTTCCAAATATCTAATCATATGAAGGTATATTCAACCACCAGTGCCACTCACATCATGATCTCTCTACTTCATATCCAATATATTAGCTTGTTCGTTGATCTTTTGCTTTTAGAAATGTCAACAACGGCGATGCTTCTTTCCATATCTGACAACTAATATCCACTTCATTAAGCCAAAGGCTGGTGATGGTTCCGTGCACAAGGAAGCCATAAATTAATGCCCGACTGACCCCATGTTTTTTTTTCACCAAAATGCCAACTTAAGTCACCATGTTTTCTTAGTATCTCCACCATTCAAACACTTATCGCCCAAAAAATGGCGGACCCCTCTTGTCATATGGTATGTAGCCCGTATAATCTCCTCCTCTTGGCATCTGGAGAAAAACGCCGGGAATTTGGTGACGAACCGATGGTTGTAACTTCGTTACTACTACTTAGAACATCCAACACTTCACTATGGTCCCCCTGCACTGAGAATGCAGAAGCACTTGAGCATTTAAAGGTCCTATTCATAAATGACATGTCTTTGATCAACTCATAGCACCTACCTGCTCTCTCCTACAACCAAAATCCTATTACTCGCATCAAAATGGAAAGAAAAAGAATCAACAGTGCGATTTAGAGCATAACTCACCTTGTCGGCAAAGAGACGAGGAAAATAGCTTGTCAAAATCTGCCACAGTATTAATGTGTGCCATGAAGAGTATTACTGCTAGTGCAACTTCGGAAGGTGTAAAGTCGAGAAAATCTATTCCTGCAACAATAACCTGAGGGATTCAGCATGACTCAAACACCATAAAACAACAAAATCTTAGCAAAAAATGCAGATGCCTTGTGTGCATTAGAGAAAGGAATGAAATACGCACTTTTGGAAGTGCTCTTAATGACTTCCAACAATTCAGGTAATGAAAGAATTGGCATAGATTTAGAATTGCTGAACTTGCAAAGAAAGTGGTCGATAAAAGAGAAGGGTGTCACTGCTTGCATCCTCCATTGAAGTGTACTAAGAACCAACAGTTCCATCCTCTGTATGGTCTTAGCCTCAAAAATATATCTCGGCTCGCAAACCTGCCAAATACTATACAATTACTACTGAATATAGAGAGAATCATGATCACAAAATAGCAATGAGATATCACTTTGTTGTCGACCTGTAGATCGAGGGAGAGAGGGACAATAGTTTCCTCCATCTTTGCAGCTAAAGATAAGCAGGCCACAGATAACAGCTGGGTCATCCACTCCTAGTTATTTCTCGTAATGGGCACCAATGGGAAACTAATTCCCAAAATGGGTACGGACCGAAACTTTTTCCCGGAATGGGGATGTATCGGCAAACCGTTTGCCGCTCGCCTGCGTGGCGCGGCAAACGGTTTGCCGTGCTGACGTGGCATCGTGGCACATCATTTGCCGCACCTTGTGTCTGAAGTGCTTCCTGCCGCAAACGTCAAAAACCGTGTCACGTCAGCACGGCAAACCGTTTGCCGCGCCATGCAGACGAGCGACAAACGGTTTGCCGATACATCCCCATTCCGGGAAAAAGTTTCGGTCCGTACCCATTTTGGGAAATAGTTTCCCATGGATACCCATCATGAGAAATAACTCTCCACTCCTTCCCTTGCTACACAATGGAATAAACAAATATAAAAAAACCAAAACCAGTGGGAAAAAGAATAAACAACCACTTTGCCATCAAGAGGTCAAATAAAAATCAAAACATGACAAGATAAAATGTCATGAATCACTCAAAACCAAATGAGTCTTTTAATTTGACCTCTTATTTCTTACAAGTGCTTCAAATTGTTTTTGAAAAAAAAATAGAACTCAAAGGAGAAAGGTGCTTATTCTTACTGGGAATTCATAAGAGGAAAGGAACCGATCCAAGTAATTCACTGATAAACAAGCAGTAGAGGGACCAAAATTGTAGTAAGCATGAACCTGTCGATAAGACATCACACCATCAATCACAAAAACTGTTCGGCTAAAAACATCAACAATCACACAAAAACAACAAACAATGACACGTCTCAAGAGACCCATGAGAGAATTACTACTGTAGATACAGATCCAACAACACGTGAAACGTTCCATCCATTACAAGTCAATCAGAAATAGGCAAAGAACCAATCTTTGATGAAGGAGAACCACAACCGCCAACATCAAATCGATCTAAAAAACCAACGTAGCAAGACATGAAGATCAAGACCAACCTTTCCGATCCATTCCACGGCCTCCCTTCTAATGGAAAGAATCAGAGGGTCGTGCCGCAGCCTCTCAACATAGCCACTCTTAGGCAAGAACTCGCCTTCCTTGGAAACCAACAACTTCATACATTCATCTGTCCACAGGGGGTAACCAACTAGAGATTCCCCAGAAAGATCTCTCCTTTCTGGGTACCCAACAAACGTTTGACACCCCACCAACTCCCCCCTGCTACTCTCCTCATCATCAAACCCATAGATGCTGCTGTTGTCCTCAGCGCACAGCAGCAAAGATGATGAACACTCAAACCCACTTCCCATTTTACATCTTTAGAGAGATTTGAGAGGGTGGTTGTGCCTTAAAATGGGAGTGAGGGGGTTCATGTGGCTTCCCCTCTCCTTGCCAAAGAAGCTCATGGAAGGGAGAGGATTCATCTGCCTTGGGGCAGGTGGGTAGTGGAGAAAGGCCTTTCCTTTGATTGCTTGCTATCAGCAAGACCAACGGAATGGAGAACAAAGGTGGAAGGGAAGAGCAGGGGTCATAGTGGAGGATACTGGGGGGGGTCTTTGTGGGAGAAAGACCGTAGAGAAAAGGAAATAAACGTGGTATCTTTTGAAATTTCATAGAAAATAAAAGGGATTTTAAGCCGACAGATCTTATAAATTTTTTAAATTATTTCTACTATCTTTTGTACATTGTAAGTACCCCATCGATCTTATAAATTACCTCAAAAACCCCTACGAGCTTCAAATAGATTAACCGCATGGTTCATGGGGTAAGAGTTGGCAAGTTTACGGGGTCGAGGAGGAAATTAAGTTGTTTCAAAGGTCGTAAAGGTAATTAGCAAAGTTTATAGGATCTGTAGGATAAAAATCCCAAAATAAAATATACAAATATGATTTTTTTAAGGAAAAATTATTTTAGTAATGTGAATTATCGATTTTTATAATAAGATATCATCTTAAATTGCTGGATAATTCTTCGCTTTGTATTCTTTTGTTGATCGAAAACTTGCATTAAAAGCACATTGGTCTAAAGGGATTGTTGGAGTCTATTTTTATTTAATAACAATGAAAGATGAGTGATGAAAACTTCATTCTTAAATACTCGAAAGGATTTTCTCTTACTTTCTTTTTACGGGTTTGATTAAAGGATTAAAAAAGACATTATAAATGGAAATAAGATGTTTGGAAAGAGATTTTTATAGCTAGCTTTTAGTGCTCTAGCGGTCATTATCTGGTCATGTGAAGATGTGATATACATGTTTTTTTGAGAAAAATAATGTGAGGTAAAGTCTATAAGCTCTTGTGGGTCATATGTATTAGGAGTACAAATGTGATTATAAATCAGGAGTACATCACAATGACATTTACGTTACACATTGAGATTGATTAAAATTAACAGTACCAATTACATGAATATTAAAATTATGCATTTACCACAAATCACATAAATACTAACAATCATAGATTCAACACACATGTACACCAGCACACATTGTAACTACACACATAAACTAACACACATACTGAACAATACTAACACAATAATTGATTAGAAGCCACAATACACATTTATATTTATATTTTAAATCATAATATATGTTAACTAAATAGTAGAAAATGAGCTACTTACTAAAACTACAAAGATGATAACATAATCGTCAAGCATAAATCCATAGATTTAATATATTGTCTCTTAGGCATTTCATGGAACGTGTAGAATGAATCATAAAAACAAGACATGCAGCAAAACAATGACTAACCAAGTCGCCAATTAGCTGGATATAATAAAGAAGAAAAGGACAAGAGATATACCTAAGTAGTGAAATGGGTGTATGACAATGACTGATGCTTGGTCGGAATCGCAAGGGGAGGAGGAGATGGAGGTGAAAAGGTGAATGGGTGGAGTAGATGCTTACCGGAGAGGATGAGAGGAGGGAGGAGCACTAGTCGAGGTTGGCGAGGTCACTAGGTCGTCGATGGAGGGAAGTAGGAGAGTGTTTCAAAAGATGCGGACAGAGAAATGGGGTTATATCTGGTGGTAGCTATCAGATGGTGCGAGTACATATGAGATCACGACTAGTTGCACATTTGCTAGCATAAAGTTGGGACTGCTAGTGGTCGCATTATGAAGCGTGAAATTACCCGCATCATTTTGTAGTTACACATTCACTATTGCGACCATTAGTTGTGGGTTTGTGGTCACAATATCTATTGCGATCACAAATCCGCAACTTGTGGCCGCATTCTTGTGATAGTAAAACATCAGTTTTCTTGCAATGTCTCTTTAATAAAATCATCTCAATCTATCCCACTGATTATTTTTACACATCCATTTTCCTTATAGCAAAGAGTATTTCGGTCATCTTCATTTTAATTTAATTTCAATTTCGTTTAATGTCTCAACATGGTATTTTTAACATGTTTGATTTGACATCTTTTTGCTAATAATGTAATTACGAAGTTGAGGGAGGAATTGTGATGTTTCAAAGATCGTATAGGTAATTGGTAAAGATTATAGGGTCTGTCGGATAAAAATCCCTTAATAATATATAATTGTGAAATTTATCATATAATGAAAGATACAATAAATAATTGTTGTATATATAAGGATTTAGGTCAAATGACAAGAGGCATTGGTTAAAATTTTAAAATTTAGATTAATAAATGAAAAGAAGTAAAACTAAGAGAATATAATCATGACATGGAAAGATGGAAGTTAGTAATAAACTCTAAAGTAGATTTCATATACAAGTGTTGTATATGTACCCTCGAGGATCCGTCAATAAGGGTAAAACCTATTAGGTATAAATGGATCTTCAAGAGAAAGTGGGAACTTGACGAGAAGGTAGAGACCTTCGAAACACGGCTCGTATCTACAAGATACACACAAAGAGAAGACATCGCTTGCGATGAGACTTGCTCTTCAGTAACCATGCTTAAAACCATTAGAATATTGTTAACTAAAGTTACACAACTTGACTATATCATCTGCAAGATGAAAGTCTAAGATAGCTTCCCTCTATGAATGCTTCTCTGAAGATATTCATATGAAGTACCATTAAAATACAAAAAAGGATGTGACGTTAAAGTTATGGTAACATCATTTACACGTGATCAAGTAATGGAGAAATCCAAATTGAAATATAGGTGGATTGGGACTCTAGGACTTATTCCAATAAAAAGACAAGGACAAGAGTTGTGGGCATTCACGTAGGTATTTTCCAACTTTGATAGCCCTACACTAAATTTGATACCAAAAACAAGATTAGAGTGTGAATTGTCAATCTTTTAGGTGCCTGGTTGGTCGATAACTGCTAGGGATGCAAACGGTTATAGATTTATCTGTATTCGTATCTGATCCATCACACAATATCCATTTTATACATATTTTGAAATATGTATCTGTATCTCTATTAAAACGGATACCGATATGGATATCAATTTGATATCGACAAACATTCATATATGTATCAGTATATATGTTGGGTAAAATGGGGTTGCCCCTTGAGGGGGAGCTAACTTGGCTCCACCGCCCCATTTTTCCTATTTTTTATTTTTTTGAAAATTTCTTCCGTGGATTTTCATCAATATATCCCTATATTATGCTATTAAAATTTAGTGTGAAATAGATACTCCTACGGCCTCCATCCAGACGGGGTTGTTTTTGGCAATTTTGTTACCGTTAAAAATGACTGTATGGATGGAGGCCGTAGAAGACTCTGTTTTGCACGAAATTTTAATAGTATAATATAAGAATATAGTGATGAATATTCACGAAAGAAATTTTCAAAAAAATTGGAAAAATGGAGCGGGGGGAGCCAAGTTAGGTCCCCCTCAGGAGCAGCCACATTAAACCATATATGTTTTCATATATATGGGAAAGGGAGTATGCTCCCTGGTTGCAGCCAACTTACATGCTCCCACCCCTTTTCTCCTGTATTTTTTTTATTTTTCTGAAATGAAACCTATTGGAATTTAGATCACAATATGTCACCATGGTGTCATTCAAAATTCAACTTAATTCAAGACTTCTATCCCCTCCATCAAGACCGTCAAATTTTAACGGTCTCAGAATTGCTGAAATTGACCCCCTTCAGATGGATGGCATAGGAGTCTCTGTTTCTGACGAAATTGGAATGCCATCTTCAGAGGATATAGTTATGAAGTTACGTATTTTTATTTTCCAAAAAATAAAAAAAAATATGGAAAAATAGAGGTGGGAGTAGCCAATTGGCTACACCCAGGGAGTAGCCAATTGGCTACACCCAGGGAGTAGCCTCCTTTAACCCTATATATAGGGCTTATCCAGAGAGCACTGTGCCGATTTGAGTTTTTTTGAGCACCAAACGTGGGTTCGCCACGTGTATTTTCATTTGAATGGTTTCCTATTTCGAAGGACACGGTTTTGGAAGTATATTAATATGTTTGAGCCTTTTATATTTCCAATTATACCGGGTCCTTAAAAAAAGGAAGACGGTTTTGGAAAGATAAATTCAAATCCTTAATTTCGTTTCGAATAAATAGTCATTGTACATTTGATCAGTAATGTATATATTGTATGTAAGTAATTATGTGTTACGAGATCAGTAATATTGAAACAGTTGTCAGTAATTTACATCTGTAATATTACATTGTATTGAGATCAGTAATTCATTCATGTTACTCAAGTAATACATATTCAGTTATCAAGTAATTATTGTTGAGAGATCAGTAATTAAGTGTGTAAATTACTAATGTCCATACAAGAAGTACTGATTACAATTATCTATTTTACTGTACTCATTTTGATTGTTACTAATGTCCATCCCCGCCTTCTTTACTTATGTAGTCTATTTAATTACTTGCAATACGTCAAGTATTATTGATAGCTACGTATAAATTACTGATGTAGTCTATTTAGTTACTTGCAATACGTCAAGTGTTACTGATAGCTACGTATAAATTACTGATGTAGTATATTTAGTTACTTGCAATACGTCAAGTGTTACTGATAGCTACATATAAATTACTGATGTAGTCTATTTAGTTACATGCAATACGTCAAGTGTTACTGATAGCTACGTATAAATTATTGATGTAGTCTATTTAGTTACTTGCAATACATCAAGTGTTACTTATTCCATTATCTTCTTTTACCTACAATTTATTACATGTTACTGATGCTTCTATATATCTTACTTGTTGTATTCTTTATTTTGAATTACTATCGAATCACACATTCTTTACTTATGCAGCCTATTTAATTACTTGTAATATGTCAAGTGTTACTCAAAGCCACACATAAATTACTTAATTATTGTTATATAGTGAACATTCAAATTTCAATTGTTGTCTTCTAGTTCATTTAGATGATGTTGTTTTGCTCTCGCTCCTCAGCATAACAGCATCTTCTTAAGACATCAAATTGTTGTATTGTTCTGAAAGAAACAATAAGTTAATTGACCATTAAAAATTAAAATATCAAGAAATTGGAAAAGAATACACAAGATACTTGCTTCAGTACTATTTTATATCCGTGAATAGTAGGAATTGCATAAAGAAAAGTAACTCTGCAATATACTCGCTTCAGTAAGAATCATTCAATGACAAGTAACTTATAATGAATTGTTAGTAATGTTTGTTATATGACAAGTAACTTGTAATGAATTGTATTGATAATAGTAATTCAATGTGAAGCGTAGGTAATTTGATGAGCTGCTTAAGTAACTTACTGAATTGAGATCAGTAAGCTAAATAACAGTAAGAATTCACTCTTTCGAAAGTAAGTAGATCCATTTTTGCGAAAAAAACAATAACTTTTAATTCTATATCAGTAACTAATTGTGTTAGCATTAGTAACATAAAATATCTTATAAGTAAATTACTTAAATACATCAGTAACTAAGTATATTTTCAAAGTAACGCATGAAAACTAACAACTGTATTTACTGTAACTTTTTATTATATGAAATCAAAATACCTTCGATAAAAAATCAATTAGGAATACAAATCGTGTATCAAAATGAATAAAAATCGATATTATGAATACAACTTTCTCATATTTCAATCATACTTCTCGAATAAAAATTGCTTTTGATCAAAAATGTGCAGTATTCATAAAAAAATTACTGAATTCATCATCTCGTAGTTTTGATCCCAAAACAAACATTGCTAAAATAAAAATATCATTAAAACAACGAAATTATGATAGAAATAAGCGATTAAATCATGAAATCGAATCACATACCTCCCATCTTGCGTTGGAACGAAACAAATGGCTTGCGTTGGAATGAAACGATAGATTTTAGCAAACATATGCACGCGCCTTCTACTTTCCATAAACGTAAAGCTATTTTTTAATGTTTTAATTTCCGGTTTTGTTTTATTCCTATACGAAAATCGGTTCCTATTTTTTTGGGATCGAATCTTGTGGATGGACGGCTAGGATTGGGTGCTTCAACTTAAATGGGCTTAGAGCTCATTGGATAAATTCCCTATATATATATATATATATAGTTTAGATGTGTTGTTAACCATAGTTAACATAATTCTTTATCTTTTTCACCTTATTTGGTAAAGTTGTTATGATATAAGCACATTTCTTATATTTATATCATGTGTATTTCATCTAATACAAGCAAATTTAAGCTAAAGAGGAGAATATTTCTTATATTACTCATATGTGATCAATATCCGATTTACATCTATATCCTATTTTTAAAGATATGGTAATATAGTTTTAATATTCGTCAATATCAGTATCAGCATCCGTATTCATATGTAATAATGGATAAAGATGTGATAACACCTATATCCTTATATATATTCGTCCATTTGCATCCCTAATAGCAGCAGTATAAGGGCTTATTATCTCGTTTGCTACCTTGGATGAGAGTGCTTGGGAAAATTTGTCATCCGGATGTAGTGCATAAACTTTCAATGTATTGTACAGTATGATCGGACTTTTCTTAAACTGTCGTAGCTTAATGAGTTGTACCTGAAGTATAAGAAGAAGAGCTTCCGTTACTTTGCGATGGTGAAGAGCATCATTTGAGATTCCACGTCTATGGAAACTTGTGTTCTCTATGGCACAAGCTCCCATTGGCT
This sequence comes from Ottelia alismoides, assembly GCA_037367405.1. Lineage (NCBI taxonomy): Eukaryota > Viridiplantae > Streptophyta > Magnoliopsida > Alismatales > Hydrocharitaceae > Ottelia > Ottelia alismoides. The sequence goes on from JAZKJV010001433.1 coordinate 758,719, forward strand.
TGTTTGCAACATTCCTCTATAAGCCATTCGAAATGATATAGATTCGAGATGAGAATATTCTTCTATATCGATGAGTCGTGTTCTCGACAGGGAGATGATGATATATATAAGGCATTCGAACAGTGTCGTCCCTGATATTTCATGGGTCCTAGGCAAAAGAGAAGAAAAGGGCCCCTACAAATAAATTTTTTTGTAAATTTCTTATAAATAAATTTCTTTAAATTTTACAAAGAACTATGTATGTTTATGATAAACAAGCATCAAATAATAAGTAATGAATTAAAATTATAAAAAATAATTTCTACAATCAAAATAGACATATATGGATATAATGCAACTTAGGGAACGCAAATACAAACAAAAGCTATGGGCAATAGATGTACGCCATTGTTTTTTCAAGTTAGGATTTTTGAGAACGCTCAAGCACAGAAGCACATGTACCTATTGACTACAATAACAAAAATATTTAAAAAATTAAGAGTTTCATCTCTTAATGTCTATTTTCCATATCACATGGGTCGGAAAAAAAAAAGGTTAGAGAATAATAATATTCAAGCAAGAAGCACTAAATAATTAATTACAATAAAAATAATCAATGATTTAAACAGACAATAAAATAATAGTTATGGAAAAAATAATCAAGTCATCGGTTTTTTTATTTGACAGTGGTAATCAGACGAGGCTGATATTTTCTATTAACAATCCAAGATCCAAACATATATATGTTAATAAAATAACTTCTCAATCACAACTAGCATTAATCTTGAAACCTAAACTAAATAATAAAGATTTAATTTTACAGAAAACAAAATAAGTTACCTAAAAAGATTATTGGATGGTTATTCACAATCCAACCATAAAATATTCTTACCACAAATATAAAGCTGATTATAATGACAATAAAAACTTTGAAAAGGGAAACGTATGTCTTGTGATTGAGCAGTAAGAGATGATTTTTTTTGCAAAAAAATATAACAACAATTCAAGTGGTTAACGCCATATTCCCAATCCCCTACAATATATAATAACTTTTAATTTTGTAATTTATTAGAAAGAAGATAAGAGATGATTTATAATTACACAAATATGGTAAGTAGATATGTGAATCCAAAAAAATAACCGTTTGCGGATCTAAGGGAAAAATTACAATGCACAAATATAAAAAGGGTTTTATCACTTGTGCCCCTCTGAGATATCGCAATTTCAGTTATGCCTCTATCTTTTTGGTAATATCAGTTGTACCCCTCACTTTTTGCTAATCTATCCGTGTGCCCCTCGGGTTAGTGACCGTCCATAACCAACACAAACGGTTGTTAACTTCAAGGACATAGATGGAATTAAATTTAAAAAATGGAGTGAAAAGTCCTCTTCCACCCTTGTCTTCTTCCTCCCTTCTCTTCCTCCTCTCCCATCTTCTTCCTCTTCCTCCTCCTCCTCTTCCTCCTCCACAGCTCCTCCCTCCTCCTGGAGCTCTCCTGCAGCTGCCCCCGAGCCTCCGCTCCGCCCACGTGCCTCGCCTCCGCCCCCATCCTCCTCCTCCCCCTCCACCCCCGCACCTCCGCCTCCCAGCACCTCCCTTCGCCCACCGCACCTCCCTCCCCCACCGCACCTCCCACCGCCCCCGCGACCCATGCCTCCCCTACTACCCATGCGCCCCCTACCCGGCCTCCCCCCGCGCCCCCTAGCCCCACCGCCCCTCGGTCGCCCCCTGCCTGCCTCCCCCTTGCGACCCTTGCGCCCCCTGCTCGGCCTCCCCCCGCCACCATTACGCTCCCTGCCCGGCCTCCCCCCGCGCCCCCCAAGCCCCGCCGCCCCTAGGTCGCCCCTGCCTCCCCCCCCCCCCCCCCCCCCCCCCCCCCCGCGACCCCTGCGCCCCTACCCGGCCTCCCCCCGCGCCCCCAAGCTCCATCGCCCCTAGGTCGCCCCCCTGCCTGCCTCCCCCTGCGACCCCTGTTCCCCCTACCCGGCCTCCCCCCGCGCCTCCTAGCCCCACCGCCCCTAGGTCGCCCCCCTGCCTGCCTCCCCCCACCCCCAGGTCGTCCCTAGCCTCGTCGCCCCCGTGCCCCCAGGTCGCCCATAGGCCGTCGCCCCAAGGTCAGCCCCCAGGGCTTTCAGCATTTAGATATTTTTTTATTAACGGATTCATGAAAAGTCACCGAAAAATCCAATAAAATTCATCGTTTGATATGTAATGAGTGATATATCCGTGAAAATGCAAAAATTTTAAAGATTCGATGGATGCATGAAGGTGCAATTAAGAGAGAGAAATTATGAAGAGAGGAAGAAGAACAAATGGAGGAGGAAGAAGATGAAGAAGAAATCTGGACAATAATACCCCTCTTAATTGCACCAAGGTTTGAAAAACCATGGTTAAGTCAACTCATTGACGGTCAATCTGATGGAAGGGCACAAGTGATAACGGAGAAAGAAGTGAGGGGCACAACTGATATTACCAAAAAGATAGGGCATAACTGAAATCGCGATATCTCAGAGGGGTACAAGTGATAAAAACCCATATAAAAAATACCATTACTGAGGTCATGATTTGCGGATGCTCAACAATAACAGCTAGTCATAAATTCAAAGCATGAGAAATTGCAGCAGTGGCGGAAATCGTAAATCACAAGAGGAGGAGGTCATATTTGCCTCCAAATGACACATTTAAGTTCAATGTGGGGTCTTGACTTTTAAGATATTAATGTGGCATGGGGGAACCCAAAGGCTTTTCAGGCATTTAGAAATATGAAGAGTCAAATGACACATGCAAATGTAAATAATTAATGGACCTATGTAACCATTTAGACATTGGATTGGTATTTGATAGGGATGAAAACAGATACAGATATATCCGAATATCCGCTTACAAAATTCGAAAAATTATCATATACGGATATCCGTATCCAAATATTAATCAAATACGTATCATATACGAATATGGATTGTAAAATTTTTTCGGATATGGATGCAGATATGTTAATGGCTTGAATATCCGGATACGGATATCAGAATAAAACATTTAATATTATTTTGTATATTAGTTAATACAATACAAGACACAATCTCATATTATTATATTAGTATTGTATATTATATAATACAATATATCAACGATGTTAATAAATTTCCATTTATTTGGTGATGGGCACGGACAAAAGTTACGAAACTATATCCCCATTTTTGCTTCTGGTTAAGAACGCATGTCACCTCA
>JAZKJV010001434.1:0-211585 GCA_037367405.1 Ottelia alismoides
TAACAGAGGCTCCTTTCCACTTTAACCAGCTTGCATTTATTTTATTAGTAACATCTCCATCAATTTCCCCATCATGTTACAATATAGATCCTAAGTATCTAAAAGAATCTCTCTTCCGAATATTATCGTCACCAATCTTCACATCGATTCATTCACCATTGCTTCCATCAAAGGTGCACTCCATATATCCACTCTTAGCCCTACTTATATGAAATCTTTTAGTCTCGAATGCATGTCTCCAGACCTCAAGCTTCTCATTTACTCCATCTCTAGTACCATCAATGAACACAATATCATCATCAAATAACATACACCAAGGTATCTCATCCTGAATGTGACTTTTCAACTCATCCATAATCAAAGTAAAAAGAATTGGACTCAAAGATGAACCTTAATAGAAACCAATGTTGATGTCAAAATAATCGGTCTTCCCAGACTGGATCCTTACACAAGATAAAGCCCTATATAAATATCCTTTATGAGGTTAATGTATAAGACATGTACTTGTCTCTTCTTCAAAACTCTCCACAATATCTCTCGTGTGACAGTATCATAAGCATTGTCCAAATCAATAAAAATCATATGGAGGTTCTTCCTTTGAACTCTATAAATAACCATTGTTCTCCTCGACAAATGGATGACTTCAATAGTTGAGCGACCAGGCATGAATCCGAATTGTTTTTTTTATTTTGAAAACTTGACTCAACCTTCTTTCAATCACGCATTCCTAAATTTTCATAATGGGACTTATTAGCTTGATACATCTGTAATTTAAACAATTTTGAATATCTCCTTTGTTCTTATAAAGAAGCACCATGATACTCCTCTTCCAATCTTCAGACATTTTCTTTCTTCGCTAAATAACTTTGACTAAATTCGTAAGCCAAGTCAAACCACTCTCACCTAAAACTCAAAATTACAATCGACACATACAACTCACTTGGTCCCTTAACTAATTATGTCTCCTGTTAAGGCGCGTGATTCGACTCTTTGATCATTGGATGTCGATGCAAATAAAAAGCACTAATCGTACAACTTCTCAATGTATTCATCAGCAATCTTCTAACTTGCAGGTGGTGCTACTTCGTCTATCAGATGATCGGATTTGCACACAAAAGCTGATCTCTGGCGGCAGTGTTTAGATCTCTCACGAATGCTTCATGTCTTATTCTGATCGATCTATATGTGAAGCTCCTCATTCTCTACGTGGGCATCAGATCTAGATGATTAAGGGCCTCCGGCCAACGCAGTTAGATCTGGAAGAGACTTGTCTTCTTCCTCCCAAATGTTGAACTCTCCGGGTAGATGATGCATGCGATGTTCTCAAGATGAAGATCCAGGATGCTTGATCTCAGATCTGATGTGGTGTTATGTCGAATTTTAGATGAACGGGTACTCCGCTTGTGCGCTCGAACAGTGTGCGTCGACTCGATCGAGGAGGTCCGTGATTCCTATTTATAGACACAGATCTCTCGTCATCAAAAGCAACGATTTTAAGTAGTGCCATTATTTTAAGAATATTATTAAATTTTATATGTGTTGGTTCTTAAATATAAAAGAGTTTGTAAACAAAACTGACCTATAACCCCACAATGATGGATCCGTGGAAGAGTTCCTGAGTTGAAGATTATATACCAACAAGAAAGCACTTCAAACCGCAAGACTCAACATCGAGACAATGAGATTTACAATATGGACACCGACTTGATTGTGCTCTTCAAGGACTTCGTGGCAGGAAAAGGAAAATGGATTTTTACAACCATAACTCTGAGTAATTCCGCAACTACAATCATAGCCCCGCATAATCGTGATTTACACGAGAAACCCTAGATAGTCCCTCCGTCTTACACATAGAACCCTCCATTAAGAGAGCAGTTAACTCAACCATATTGTGGGTTAATCTAACCCATACTGTATCCAATGTTTATTAAAATTTTGTAAAAAAATAAAATAAAAAAACCTCCAAACCCGCCACTCCCTCCCTCCATGTTTCGTGTGAGTTGTTCCAATTGCTAATCTGCCATTGGCTGGAGGGTGGGCGGGCTGAGCTGCCAGGATGCTCGGGCTTGGGTGTTCAGCGGGTCGGTCCGGGCTAACGGGGGGAGCCTGGGCTGGGGGACATCGAGGCCGGTCTGGGCGGGCGGAGTGCCAGGCTGGAGGGTGGGCGGGGGACGTTGGGGTTGGTCTGGCGGGGGACTTCTTGCCTGGGCCGGAGGGTCATCGGGGCCGCCTGGGGAGGGGGGGCCATGACGAGTTATACTCAGGGCGTCACGCACGGGCGCTGCGGGGGTGGGTCGTAGGCCGCAAGCGCAGGCCGGGGCGGGCGACTGCGGGGGACGCAAGGACGAGTAGTGGGCGCGCGAGGGAGGAGGGGGTGTGCACGAGGGAGGAGTGGGCGCAAGTGAGGGAGGAGGGGGTGAGCCTGGGCTGGGGGACGTCAGATCCGCCAGAGCTGCTAGGAGGCAGGGTCGGGTTGTTCAGCTGGAGGACGTCGAGGCAGGTCTGGGCTGTCCGGGAGATGGGGACGGGCCTAGGTGTTCAACCGGGGGGATGGAGGAAGGTGGGGCGGGGACCGGGGAGGGTGGGCGGGGGTCTGGCGAGGGGATGGCCTGGGCTAGAGGTGGTGTGCTGGAGGAGAGGGGTTCTGCTTTGGCTGAAGGAGGAAGGAGAGGAGGAGGCCGAAGGGCTCAGAACCTGGTGATAAAATGCATTTTTTTAGATTTTTTATATTAATAGCATACTTTGTAAATGTGGTATTAATTTAGGGTAAAATTGGTAACTTGTAACTTTTTCTGTGAGAGTTAACGGAAAAAATAGATGACAAGTAACACAAGGTTATGCCATGTAAGAGTTAAGCATTTTTTGGGGTCCTGCGTGTAATTCACGATTTTGCGAGATTATGATTGTAATTGCAGAATTATTCATGGTTATGGGTGTAAAAATCCCAAAGGAAAATAAGGAACCTTAGAGGACTCTCTTCAATATTTTACCATCTTGGGAAGGGGGTCATGGCCCCTACCCGCCCCCTACCTCTGCCCCTGCACGTCCAACAATGTTTTGACCATTAGTAATATGACACTATCCAAAACTTATACTCATACTCCAAATGATTTCTTCAACCATGAACTCATGGATTGTGTATCACAATTCATAAATCATGACTTTAGTCATACATTCCCTCATAAATTACTCTTAAATACTATGCATAAATAAGATCATCTTTCAATTATCAAATTTTACTTTCAATGACGACTCCTTCTAGTTTGAACCTTCACTTACTACTTTCGCTTTTATATAAACAAAGTGAGCTCTTGCCTTGAACACCAAACTTTATGTGAATGTTTATAATAGTAACAACCATGCATACTTTTGGTGGCAATCTTCTGATTTTGATGCTATTAATGATTATGCACCCATCACGATATAATTAGCGTTTCGGGAAAAACACCATTCTCATATTTGGTCCCAAATAAACAACACATGGGTTGCATTCTCCAAGGATGAGATTGCTGGCACCTGGTTTAAAGGTTAGAACCAATTCAAGAAGCGAGTGATGAAACAAATAGAATTGTACTCGTAATTCTTCTTAGTGATATTTTCTCTACAGAGGTTGTGAATGGTAGCCGACCATCATTTTCTGTAGTGGTTACTTACACGGTTAATTCTCAAAAAATCGAGCTGGACAATGCTATCGGATTATGTTAGCTAACAAGTCCTTTTGGATAAAGCTCTAGTTTAGAGTTCCAGTGGTTTTCGAATCAATTTGTTCTAATTTCCAAGCATGGAGATGTAACCATGGTCTGACCATTTTCAAAGGAGGTCGGTTGATGCACCAGTTAGGAGATGCGAATTTTAGAATGTTGAAATGGTTACGAGAAGGCGCGGAAGTTTCAAGAAGTGTTGGAATAAAACTATCCGAATAATCTTAAATTTTTTGCATCTAAGCCTGAAAATGACGCAAGATAAATCAGAATAACGACAAAGAATTCATGTAGCAAACTGCACATCATGTGAGAAAAAGCTTTATTATTGTTGTTGCTAGAGATGTGGCTAGGACTGGCTATCGAGCCTAACGAGCCGAGCCAGGGTTGGGCTCGGGCTCGATAAACCCAACTGGGCTCGAGCTCGATAAGCCCAACTTGAATCGGACTCGAGCTCGGTGGGCTCGAGCCCTTATCGAGCCAACTCGGGCTCGATAAGTCTTGAGCCGAGCCCTTTATTGAGCCTAGTCTGGGCTCAAGCCTATTCAGGCTCGTTAAGGAAATAGGTGTTTTTTTGGTGAAAAAGTATTTTGCCTAAGCTCGAACTCAAGACATCCTTTTTAAAGATCGTCCACCTTACCAATAAGCCATCATCCAATTTGTATATAAAAGTTAAATTATAATATATATTGTAACATTCTACTTGTTAATAAAAAGGAAAAAATACTAAATATCTAACTATAACTTAGATTAACATGGATAAAAGGTTGAAAATCCAAGTCTACAATATAGTCCACTCAACATTGTTGTTACATAAACAACATAAACACATAATCCACCATTAACAATGTTGCAAAACTAATACAAATAAATATAAAAATCATTATAGTTTCACAAATAGAATATATATATATATTTATTCCTTATCGAGCATGTTATTGAGTTATCGAGTTTAGCAGGGCTTGGCTCAGGTTCGGCTCGATAAGCTATCGAGCCTAAAATTCTGCCTCGAGCTCGGCTCAATAGCTTATTGAGCCAAACTCACGAGCCCTTATCGAGTCGAGCCTGAACCTGACTCATCGAGCCGTGACTCAATAGCCAACCCTATATGTGGCCACGGGGGCATAGAATGAAAACAGCAGCAAAAGGGGAGTGGCCGATGCCCATAACAATCAACAAGATAATATTTTTATGTAGATAGTATAAGTGGACGTTGGAACGTCGCTTCCATTTTGCATTTATATTTGCCGTGGAAGGCAGAGGGGAAAGTGGACTCGAGTTGCTTTTACGTGGGAAATCCCTTTCACATGGAAAGTGACATCGGTGCAAGGCAACAAAAAGCAGGTCTTGGTGGGGTTCTCGATACCATTTGTTTCTGTCTGTATCGTGCAGTGCGCAGTGGGTTCGTCCGTTTGACTTCGATGGTCTCAAGAATCTCCACAGCGTCACGTTTCCACTGGTACCCATTGCGTCCACCATTATTTCCTATAATAAAATAATCCGATATCTTTGACACGGCAAATTAAGTCGGAACACAGATTGAGAGAAGCCATGACCATGAATAGACGAGCCAGCGGTTGCAAACTCCGGACTCTATGCCGGAGAGATGGATGGATGATACAGATGTCAGATTGAAACATAAGTGTTGTTATAATATAGGAGAGAGGGAAAGGGAGTCTGCTGGACATACATAGCGGACAAGCTCTTTGCGGCAGCATCCATAGCCGTTAGATGTGGTTGAATCCGTGGTCCTTTCAGCTGTCGATTAAACGCGCATTCGCCCCTCCCCCACTCCCTGCAGAACACCACTTCATCTCCCATCTCTTCGTCTGCATGGCCTCCCTCGCAGTCGCAGGCGAAGAAGCTGCTTGGGTCGCGTAGGACCCACAGACAACGGAGCCTTCTTTAAGGGAGCAGGCGAAGAAGCCCCTCTTCGTGAGAGCAGATCATCCGCAATACTGCAGAGATCTATAATAGAACTGTGGATCATCATAATCTCTCGATCTTGATCGAGCGATTCGTACAAATTTCAATGGGAAGGACCCACAAAGTCACTAAATTCGTATCAAATCTAACGTCCATTTAAAAGTTAATATAGTTAACTTCAGCGATCATGGATATGGATAAGAATATCCCAATCTTGGAGAATACAATTACGATATTCCAAGCACATCAGTCCGTCTTCGCCCCGATCTCCCCTGTGCGCCTCCTCCTCCAACGGCACTCTCCCCTCTCTCCACGTGTTCTCCACCTCCCCTCTCTGTGTGCCCCTCCATTGGCGTACGAGAAACCGAGTCACCTGCTTCATCAGGAAGGTGTTTCTCCAACCTCCAATGGTGCATGTCTTCTACAGTGGAACCACTTTTCCTAATCTTAGTCTGCACACACTCGATGGAATATAATTTTTACTTCTTGATTTTCCACAATAATATGGGTCTTGACTGCCTCTTTCCACGAACTAATCAATCCTCTTACTCGTGAACTACTCCACAGCAACATATTCTCTCCTTCAATATCTCCAAATGCAGTAAATAATCTATGTGAGCCACATTGAACATGTCACAGTAACATTCAGGTAGTCGATTCTGTTTCTCACGGTCTTAGATTAAAATTAACAATAGTGGATATAAAGGACTTCGAATTCTTTTCGGTTCTGGTGTTCCAAAAAGTGGATGAGAATACCGGCTGCGTACTTCTAAATGTCTATGGTATGTCGAGCGAGGAGGGAAAGAAAGACTTCTTCTACTCACTTCATTCCTTTAAGCTCCAAGACATACCAACTTTGATTGTGGGCGATTTTAATCTAATCAGAGTGAGACAGGATCGGATTTCAAATAAACCTTTGAAGAATCATGAAAAAAATTGATTCGTGGATTAGCATGTAAGGGCTCATAGATATTAAAAAGAGAGGAACAACGTTCACCAGGTCTGGATCTCAGAATTGCACTTCATGATCTATTATTGATATAATCTTGATCAATAAGAAATTCAATGATGACTCCCAAAAGCCTATTCTGACCACAACCCACTTTTATTATTGAGTGGAACTTTTAAGGGGGTAATCAATCTTCCAATACACATCATCTCTAAGGCTATCTCAAATAGATGAGCCCCTTTTCTTGCAAATTCAATCCCTCCCTCCTAATTTGCTTTTCTAAAAAAATCAAGCTGCGGGGGATGCTTTCATTGTTACTTCCACCGTGTGGGACCGCTTAGGCACCAAAGTATTCATCCTGAAAATCGACTTCCGCAAGGCTTGTGATACTTTACAGTGGCCTTTCATCATTGGTGCCCTCGAGGTGGCAAATTACCCTGATATCTTTGTAAACTGGATTAGAGCTTTCTTGGAAACCACTGGCATTTCTTTTAAGATCAATGGTAATTCAGTGGGTTTACTTCATCCAGACAGGAAAGTTAGATAGGGGGACACCTTATTACCCTTCCTTTTCATTCACTTGCTCTCAGTCCTTGATGTGATGTTGGACAAATTGGCGGAGAGTGGAAACTATAGAGGGTTCATCTAAAAAAGGGATGGATACCATAAAGAAGAACTTAAGAGCGTATTCACAACCATAAAGATTTTGAGTTTCCTTCAGGTCTCGAAATAAATCATTCAAAATCGACTTTCTATGGTTTAAATTTGTCTCACTTTGACATTGCGTAGACAAAAGAAATTCTAGAATGGAATGAAGGGTCCTATCTAATGGAATATTTAGGCTTTCCAATGCCTAAGAAAAGGATGACGAGTAAGTATTGGTCAAATATCGTTGAAAAATTCTCGACCAAACTCTAAGATAGGAAAGCTAAGATCCTCCCTTTTCCAGCAAGAGTTACCCTACTAAATTCCACACTAAAACCGATAATCATCCACGTGATATCTTGCCTAAAGATCTCAGTAAAGATTATCTAGAAGATTGACAAGGTTTGGCAGACATTCCTTTTGATAGGTAAATCATCATTAAAACATACATCGAATGTTGCATTGTCCGAGGTAACCCATCCCACCACAAACGATAGTTGGGCTATTTTGAACCTAAGTTTGTTCAACAGTGCTCTACTTACAAAAACCGTCATAAATATTATAGATTTTAAAAGACAATGGGTCTCTGAATTGCTAAGCGCAACACATTTTACACACTCTTTGATTTGGAAAAGCTTAATCAAAGTATGGACTCGACTACATTCAGTACTCCACAAGATACTGGGTATAGGGGCCACCTCCTCCCTTTGGAAACATAACTTAATTAGAGACAAACCTCTTCAATACGCCCATGTCGAGATATGACCATATGTAAAGAACGACCATATTCGATGGAGGGAGGGCTAAAATTATGGAATGGTTGCTTCAATTGGTTCAAAGTTTTACAAAATCAACTGCCATTGGCTTTATGAAGATTGGCAAATCTTCTTAAATCGGGAACAGAGGAAATTAGTGGATATCACAATCAAACAAAGGCGATGTAACCACATATCCTACTGTTGCCACCCTAGAGGTCAAACAATTACCAAAAATGTATACTCCATGCTGGTGGATGGAGGAGATCCTTCATATATGAAAATCTTAGAAAGAATTTTTTTGAAACCAAGAGTTTACTTTTCATCTGGTTCCTCGCACATAAAAAAATCCCATGCAAGACCACCTAGAGAAAATGAAAATCTCATCCGTAAATAGATGTTTTTGTGCAAGAAAGAGCTAAAAAATTATCTACATTTATTAATGATTGTGAGATTACAATAGCTACTTTCTGAAAATGCATTATTGAGCCATTTTTTGCAAGTTTCCACAACCTTATCACCATGAAGGTTGATCGAAAACTAAATGATGATGATTGGCAACACGTGGTGGTAAATCCACGATATGGTGGCTAATTTGGAAAGGGCATTGTAATCTCGCATATAATGAAATTCTAAACAACCTAGATAGATTAATTAGTGAGGCATCTTTTATACGTGCTATTAGACCAGGCTACAACTTGCAACTTGTTATAGAGGGATCTTCAATGACAATTAATATTTATGATATCTGCCTCGCTATTCTAATTACCTTAGAGATTGCAAATCTCCTTTTTTAGGGATTTTAGCTCTGGGTGCCTCACCAAACTCAGGGACTGGTGGTGCGCGTTCGTTAGGGTTATCTTCAATAAGCCAAGCTGGTGATAAGGGAGGATCACAACACTTGAGAATGAATCAAGCATGCCCTCTCATCCGGTGTTGTTTATGATAGTTATGATCATGTTGTTTTTTTTTGGGGGGGGGGGGGGGGGGGGGGGAGAGAACATAAAGTCAGATGGATGGGGGCTCCTATTTATTTCTGGTTCTTTTCTGATTATCTCTAGCATCTCAAACATGCCTAACTAAGCCTTTTTCCATGCATATGTGTGAACAACTCAAAATTGATATGCGTTGAACATCTAATATCTCTTTATTTTACGTTGGATGAATAAACCTGAATCTTTTCCCTAAAAAAACTATCCTAGTGAATTTTAAGGTCAATAGAATTCCAAATGGCCTCTTAGGTAGAATAGAGAAAAAGAAAATATCAGTTACGTGATGTTAAAAAATGCAAGCCTCATTAGCAATTACTTCTCCATGTGATTTGATGATGACATGCAGGGAAGAATCGATTCAGAGAAAGAGGTTGTCCAGACCCATTACTGTATAAAATTGAAATGTAAAAATTATATTCCATCCATTGTGTGTAGACCATGGTTAGGAAAAGTGGTTTCACTGCATAAGATATGCACCACTAAAGGTGAGGAGAAAGACCCAATGAAGTAATTGACTCGATTTCTCATACACCGCTGGAGGGGCATGCAGAGATGGGAGGACGAGAACACACTGAGTGATGGGGACAATGTTACTGGAGGAGAAGGAACGCAAAGGAGATCGGGGTCGAAGGAGGGGGCGAGGGAGATAGGGGCATATGAGGGATTGATGTGCTCGGGGAGGGGATCATATGGGGTGCAATGATGAACATAAATTAGGTCTATTGATCTAACAAGGTAGGTAAATAATTGATGTGTTGACCAATCCCTAATTCAACAACAATTAACCCATAATTAAATAATTAAGCGATAATTGCAAGTCTGAGTTAAAAATTATTATAACTCTATTATAGATGTGTATAAGGTAGAGTATGGTAGAGTATTGAACTCAGAGAGTAAACAATAGAGTGCTATAATTATAATTAATTAATTCTAATTAATAATAATTATTGTATTTTTTGTTATCTTCATCTTTTCTCTTATTTTTATTTGGATTTTTAATTATATTTATTTTTATGGATTTTAATTGTTGTTATTTTTATTTTTTTTAATTTTATATTTTCTTCATAATTTTACAAATTTTTAATTTCTTTTTAATTTTTAAAATAAAAAATATATAATCATATGTAATAATAGTATTTTTAATTGGAATCAAATGTATCAGCATATTGGAATAGTAATTCATGTAGAATACATTTTTTATTTGTTTTCTGCAACTTCAGTTAGAATCAAATGTATCAGCAGGCTGGAATCAAATGGATCTCGTCTTTTCAATTCACAAATCTCACCAGTTGGAATCACTTTATTCCTTTAGTCTCGAGAATAATTTACTTAAACTCTACTTGTCATTGACATTAAAGAATAAAAATAATTGTAAATGGTGAGGGCTTCTTGAGGAGGACAGATCCCATGGCGAATGTCAATTGGGACACTCACGATAGAGGCTGGAGTGGGGATGGCAACATGAATGCTCGAAGGTGGGGAAGATTGGCGTAGGGGAGGAAAGGGGCCTCCTCGCAGCAAAGATCGGGATGGGGAATGTCAACGAGGCTCATTACAATGGAAACCGACATGGGGGATATCTAGTGGCTACTCGACAATGCCAGAGGTCGCCAAAGGGGAGGGTAATGGGTTTCCTCGAGGTGGAGAGCGATGTGGGGGAGCACCTCGAAGGCGGCGGAGAGCAGCGCGGGGATGGTTAGGGGCAACTCGCGGTGAATATCGACGTGGGAGATGGAGTGGGGCCTCCTCAAAGATGGAGACCCCGTGGTGGAGACTGATCAGTATGTGCGGACGACGAGGGGACTCAATCACTCTACGAATGGATCATGAGAGTATGCATTGGAAGGGGAGGCACATGCATTGGGAAGGAGCATCTTTCTTGGAGAAAATGGGATGATTTCAGCCCTTGGAAGTGTCTTGATCAAGGGCTATGCGAATTTGTGTAAATAAGGTATATGCATCAGGGTGTAAGCTCCCCATCCGCAAAATATAATAATAAAAAAATATGTGTAATAAATAAATACGTCAAAAATATAGATATACGGGTCCCAATGTGCCCCCAATTAGTCGACTTTTGCATTTTAACTACGCTAAAGAATGAAACTGCCTTCATTAGATAGATAATTTAATTTTAAGAACAATAAATGTAAGTTTCGTTCAATTTGAGTTCATATGGAGAAAATATTGATATGTAATTTTATTTTATGACTTTTTCAACTGATCGTACATAGTGGTATGTGCATGTTATATTTTTATCGATATTGTTTATTATTTTATATACATCATTATATATAAGTTTCATGTTGAATACGTGATTATTTGAAGTATGTAGAATATTAGACAAAATAGTATAAAAATGGGCATTTTACAACATATTTACACTTAGAAGAATTAGGATTTTTAGGATAATTATGTACGTTATTTTTCTGTCGTTGGAGAGTGTTTTTGCATCGGTCTATTAACCACAGGTTATCAACAATCGTTGCTAGATCATGTACCGCTCAAACAATAGTAAACCCACAATATTATTAAGTGATCAATGCGTGTGAGTCAAACTTTATTTTAAACTTTACTAGAGATGTGTATAGGTGTAAGTATGATAGAGTGTCGAACACAAGGAGCAAACATGATAGACAGAGGAATCAAATTTAATTATTGCTAATCACGTTTAATTCCTGATTATATCCTTCTCTTCGCCTTTTATTTGTGATATTTTGTGGATTTTTTATTATATTAAATTTTTATGTATTTTGATGTTTTATATATTTCTATTTTTAATTTTATAATTTATGTTTTCTTTTTATATTTTCTGATTTTTAAAATTTTCTTTTTATGTTTAAGATATGATATTATATATATAATAGGGATATTTACACCCATAACCTTGAGTAGTTCCGTAATTACCTCAGAAACCCTCGATAATTCATAATTTCATGTGTAACCCTGAAAAAGTGCGACGTCCTACATCCATAATCCTCCGTTATTTTAGTCAGTTAACCCACGCAGACTTAAAGTTAGTCTAACCAATCCTATATCCAGCGGCTATAATTAAATCCAAAAAAAGAAAAAATACCCCTCTTCTTCCTGCCGACCCTCCCTCCCCCAAACTTCCTTCTCCAATTCTCCCACCCACCGACAACCATCCATCCCTTTCCTCCTCCAACCCCTCCCTCTTGGCCTTCGCCTCCCGAAGCCCCCTTCGACTGCCTGCAGGATCTTCGATATGTAACCCCCCGCTCCATCCTACCCAACCTCCATCAAACACCCCTTCATGTCGTGCAAGGCCCCCGCCCCATCCCACCCATGCAAGCCCCGGCCTGGACGGTGTGCGAGAGGTCGAGAGGGGATGGGGTGGGATCGGGGGAGCTCGGCTCGGAGGTACGTGGGGGGGGGGGGGGTTGTTTGTGAGGAGACAAGGACGGCCTGGTCGGGGCTGACCAGTGCCTGCTGGTGTGGGCGGAGGGGTCGAGGAGTTCGAGTCGGTGTCGGAGGCGCGCGGGGGAGGGAGCTTAGCGAGGAGGGAGTGGGATCGGGGGGGATCTGGTCGGAGTCGGAGGTGTGCGTTGCACGCGGGGGGAGGGGTGTGGGGAGCTTAGCGCGGAGGGGTGGGATCGGGGGAGCTCGGGTCGGAGGTGTGTTGGGGGTATCGGGGGAGCTGGGGTCGGAGGTGCGCAGGGAGGGGTATCGGGGGAGCTGGGGTCGGAGGTGCGTAGGGAGGGGTGGGATCGGGGGAGCTCGGGACGGAGGTGCACCGGGGGGTCTCAAGACTGGCCTGGCCTGGAGGGGGGCAGCCTGGGCTGGAGGTGGACAGGCCTGGCCTGGAGGGGTCGGAGGTGCGACGTCTCCACCAGCCCACACCGACACGATGGATTAGGGGCAATTTTATCTTTTTCTCACGGAAACCGTCAAATATAATGGCCATACTAAACGGAACATAAAACAGGGTTATGTCATGTAAGAGTTAAGGATTATTCGAGGTTACTCATATAATTATGAATTATCGAGGGTTCCTGGGGTAATTACGGAACTACTCAGGGTTATGGGTGTAAATATCCCTATATGATAAGTTGTATAACATATATAAAAATTCAAGAAATATAGCTAAGAGCAATCCTTTTTTTTAAAGGTTTAAAATATATTTACTAGTTATTTATGACAATGATGAGAGGGATTTGCGGAGAATCGTACGGTTTCACAAGGCGAAACCGTAGTCAGTGTAAACCTCACTCAATCAACAATCAACCCACAAAATATATTATTCTCTACAACTAGGTGTATAACAAGTAAGTGTGTAGAGGTCGAACCGCAGAGAGCACAAAACGGTAGCCTATAGTGATTCTCAACTAATGAGCACTATGTACACGCACGTCATTCGTCTATGTATATGCATGTATCTTTTTGTGAGTTTTAATTCTTACTTCTTTTTATTTTATCATTATTTTATATTTTGTATTTTGTTTTTTAGTTTTATGTTTTTATATTTTCTTTTTATTTTTTTATATTTTGTATTCCTTTTTTAAAATAAATAATATAGTTATATATAGGTATAAATATACAATGTAAGCTAGTATAGATATAAATATTAATAAAGATTCAAAATAAAGAAAATAAATTTTTTGTATTTTTAAATATTTTTTGCTATTTTTTTGATTTTATGGATAATTTTGCTAATTTTTATATATTTTTAAAAATCAAAAATACCTTTAAACTGGGTTTCAATAAATAACCAAAATTAAAACAGAAATTAAAAATAGAAAATGGAAACCAAAATTATCCAAATCAATTTTAGTAGGTAGATAATTATATAAAGAAAAATATAAAATAGAAAAACACATTTTGGACTTTTAGGAATTTTATATATTTTTATCAAGGTTTTTGAGCTTTTCAATTTTTTGGCTCTTTCTTTTTCCATTTTTAGTGTTATTTATTCTGTAGGTAAAATAGCATGAAATACACAATATATAATTTTTTGGTAATTTTTCAAGATGGTTTTATATTTTTTTGGTATTTTATAAGCTAGACAGTACAAAATTGAGCTCCTTTTGATTTTTAATAATTCGTTAAAAGCTCAAAATACAAAATAAATATATGGCATGAAAGTAAGTGCTTCCAGGCATCTAACCCTATTTTTTTCACAATTTTAGGAGCTAGGGGTGTTATTTTTAATAAATAAAATTAAAGGACAAAAAATACATAACTAGCAGGGGGCATATATATGTAAAAAAATTAAAGTCTAAAGGTCTCTCTGCAATTTTCACAGAAATATACAATGTATTTTAATTTTATTAAACTAAACATAAATATAAGAAGTCGTAGAGGTGTCCCTGCAATTTACCCAGCTCACGTGGGATGACACGTGAGCTGAGTTGGACTAGACCTAAATGTAACCAAAATAAGTACAAGGGCCTTTTTAATAAATGTCCACTTTATTTTACACGTTACATTTTATTTTTAGGACTAAATAATAAATGCAAAAATAACGGGGGAAAGATTTGCAAATTACCCCCTAAGGCGCGGAGATGGACGGCTTGATGAAATCCGCGTATCCACGTATCGCCATCCACGCGGCTGGTACCGATTCATCGTCCACGGTTGGGATTAGATCCTGGATCAGGATCGAATGGTCGAGGGTCCATGTTATTTAACGGTGGCTACATTCCGAGAGGAACAGGAACGATCCAACAGCTGGGAGGCACGAAAGAATAATAATGGAGGAACAGGTCCCCGTTGCGCTTCGATCGACCGATTCTTTGCTTTCATTTATCCCCATGTTCACGGGTGGGGGGCAAAACACTCATGGGGGGCTTCCGCGTTGACGCACAAGATAATTAGAGGCTCGGTGTGGATTAGGAAAGATCAATGATGATTTCTTGTGAAGGAAGCGAGCCAGTTCGATCAATAGATCGACCAGAAAAAAGGAGGATAACGGGGATGCGACATTCTGACAAGCCAGAAGGTGCTTGGGGGCCGAGTTGACCAGGGGTCAACTCTGGAAGCGACGCCATTGGGCCACGCAGTCCGCTAGAGGATAAAACAGCCTTTATTAATTGAAAATAATTAATTAAATATAGAAAATGATTTTATTAATTTTTATTATAAAATAAAAAAAGTTAATTATTTTATGTAGTATTTTAATATGATTTTTTTTAATTTTCTCGTGTTAATTATTATAAATTAATTATTAGGAGTGTATTTATAGGTATAATCATCTATATTTAGATTGTTTTATTTTTATTCTCTATTTTTTTTTTAATATTTTTTTCTCTTATTTTGTACATTTATAATTTATTTTTATGTACACAAATATATTTTTATTATTTTTATGAATTTGTTTGTATACTTAATTGAATAGGGGTATAAAGTATATAGGTACAATTATAGGTATTTCATCTATGTATTTTTATATACACATTTTTTTATGTTTTATTGGTAATTTTATTGTGGTTTTAGGTTGTTTATCAGTTATAGGTAATATTTTACAAAATTATAAAAATATAAAATTACAAAAATAAAAAAGGTTTAATAAATTGAATATTTTATTCAAGTATGTTGTATAATAGGGGTCCAAAACCTAACTTTCACTCCTTAGCTCCAAAAAATATGAAATTACCTTCGTTAAATAGCTTATGAAAAATTCTATACAATTAGAGGTTGATATATTTTGATTTTTTATCGAGAAGATATGGGTCTGTGAAGTTAAGATTTTGGCTTTTTATTCTGTGTATAAAATGAACATTGTACTTTATTTTTGTACAAACTCAATTTTGTATTTTTATATACATCATTATCTACAACTTTCATGTAAAAAGTTTCTTTGTTTGATGTATATGTCAATAATAAACTATTGATGAATATATATGACTTTTATTGTATTTTTTGCCCTTATCTCCCCCTACTTTATTCCTTGTTGATCAATTCAATTAATGGCTGGTGGTGCGCGTTCGTCAGGATTATCTTCAAGATGTCAAGCTGGTGATAAGGGAGGGCCACGACAGTTGAGAATGAATCAAGCAGACCCACGCATCCAGTGTTGTTTATGATACTTATTATCATGTTTTTTTGGGGGGGGGGGGGGTGAGAACCTAAAATCGGATGGATGGGGATCCTATTTATTTTCGGTTCTTTTCTGATTGTCTCTAGCATCTAAAACATGCATAACTGAGCCTTTTGCCATGCGCATGTACGGACAACTCAAAATCGATATGCATTGAACATCTAATATCTATTTATTTTATGTCAGAGGAATGAACATCTAACCTGAATCGTTTTTCTAAAAAAACTATCCTGGTGAATTTTAAGGTTAATAGAATTCCAAATGGACTCTTAGGCCTTAGAATAGAGAAAATATCAGTTAGGTGATGTTAAAAACTGCAAGCCTCATTAGCAATTACTTCTCCATGTAATTTGATGATGACACGCAGGGAAGAACCGATTCTGAGAAAGAGGTGGTCCATGCCCATATTATTGTGTAAAATTGAAATGTAAAAATTATATTCCATCCATTGTGTGTAGAATATGGTTAGGAAAAGTGGTTTCGCTGGAGAAGATATGCACCACTACAGTTGAGGAGAAAGACCTGGTGAAGTAATTGACTTGATTTCTCATACACCGCTAGAGGGCGTACAGAGATGGGAGGAGGAGAACACACTGAGGGATGGGGACCATGTTGCTGAAGGAGAAGGAACACAAGGGAGATAGGGGTCGGAGGAGGGGGTGAGGGAGATAGGGGCATATGAGGGATTGATGTGCTCAGGGAGTGGATCATATGGGGGCTGATTATGAAGATAGATTAGGTCTATTGATCTAACAAGGTAGATAGATAATCAATGTGTTGACCAATCCCTAATTCAGCAACAATCAACCCACAATTAAATAATTAAGCAATAATTGCAAGTCTGAGTTAAAATTTATTATAACTCTATTATTGATGCGTATAAGGTAGAGTATGGAAGAGTATTGAACTTAGGGAGTAAACAATAGAGTGCTATAATTATTAATTAATTATTCCCAATTAATATTAATTATTTTATTTTTGTTATCTTCATCTTTTCTCTTATTTTTATGTGGATTTTTAATTATATTTATTTTTTATGGATTTTTAATTGTTTTTTTAATTTTTTATTTTATTTTTTATTTTGATTTTTTTTAATTTCTTTTTTATTTTTAAAATAATATATATAATCATATGTAATAATAATATTTAGTTGGAATCAAATGTATCAGCATGTTGGAATAGTAATTCATGTAGAATACATTTTTTTATTTTTTTTTTCTGCAACTTCAGTTGGAATCAAATGTATTAGCAGGCTGGAATCAAATGGATCTCGTCTTTTCAGTTCACAAATCTCACCAGTTGGAATCACTTTATTCCTTTGGTCTCGAGAATAATGTACTTAAATTTTACTTGTCAATGACATTAAAGAATTAAAATAATTGTAAATGGTGAGGGCTTCTCGAGGACGACGGATCCCATCGTGGTGGATGGCAATTGGGACTCTCGCGGTAGAGACTAGCATGGGGATGGTAACATGAATGCTCGAAGGTGGGGAAGACTGGCGTAGGGGAGGCAAGGGGCCTCCTCGCATCAAAGACTGGAATGGGGAATGTCGAGGAGGCTTCTTATGATGGAAATTGGCAAGGAGTATATCCAGTGTCTACTCGACAGCACAGAGATCGGCAAAGGGGAGGTCAATGGGCTTCCTCGAGATGGAGAGCAATGTGGGGGAGCACCTCGAAGGTGGTGGAGAGCGGTGTGGGGATGGTTAGGGGAAACTCACGGTGAATATCGACGTGGGAGATGGAGTGGGGCCTCCTCAATGATGGAGACCTCGCGGTGGAGACTAATAAGTATATGGGAACGGCGAGGGGACCCGGTCACTCTACGAATGGATTGTGAGAGGATGCATTGGAAAGGGAGGCACATGCATTGGGAAGGAGCATCTTTCTTGGAGAAAGTGGGACGATTTCGTCCCATGGAAGTGTCTTGATCCAAGGGATATGGGCATTGGTGTAAATAAGGTATATGCATCAGGGTGTAAGCTCCCCATCCGCAAAATGTAAAAATATTAATATGTATAATAAATAAATAGGTCAAAAATATAGATATCCGGGTCCCAATGTGCCCCAATTAGTCGATTTTTGTATCTTAACTACGCTAAAAAATGAAACCACCTTCATTAGATAGATAATTTAATTTTAAGAATAGTAAATGTAAGTTTCGTTCAATTTGAGTTCGTATGGAGAAAATATTGATATGTAAATTTCATTTTACGGCTTTTTCAACTGAATATACATAGTGGTGTGTGCATGTTATATTTTTACCGATATTGTTTATTATTTTATATACATCATTATATCTAAGTTTCATGTTGAATACATTATTATTTGAAGTGTGTAAAGTATTAAATAAAATAGTATAAGAATGACAGTTTACAGTATATTTACACTTATAAAAATTAGAATTTTTAGGATAATTATCTACATTATTTTTCCGTTGTTGGAGAGTGTTTTTGCATCGATCTGTTAACCACATGTTATCAAGAATCGTTGCTAGACCAGGTAATTCTCCAAACAATAGTCAACCCATAATATTATTAAGTGATCAATGCATGTGAGTCAAAATTTATTTTATACTTTACTAAAGATGTGTATAGATGTAAGTATGGTAGAGTGTCGAACACAAGGAGCAAACATGATAGACAGAGGAATCAAATTTAATTATCGCTAATCAAATTTAATTCCTTATTATATCCTTCTCTTCGCCTTTTTATTTGTGATATTTTGTGGATTTTCAATTATATTGAATTTTTATTTATTTATTATTTTATATATTTCTTATTTTTAATTTTATAATTTTTGTTTTCTTTTTATATTTTTCTAATTTTTAAAAATTTTCTTTTTATATTTAAGATATGCTAACATATATAATAAGATGTATAATATATATAAAAATTCAAGATATAGCTAAAGAGCAGACCTTTTATTTTTTAAAGGTTTAAAATATATTTATAGTTATTGACAATAATGATGAGAGGGATTTGCAGAGAATCATACGGTTTCACAAAGTGAAACCGCAGTCGGTGTATTGACCACTCCATAAACCTCACTCAATCAACAATCAACCCACAAATATAAGTCAAACAATGAATATCAAAAAGTGAGTTAAAATTTATTATTATCTACAACTAGGTGTATAGCAAGTAAGTATGTAGAGGTCGAAACACAAAGAGCTCAAAACGGTAGTCTACAGTAATTCTCAATCAAGGAGCACTGTGTACACATTTGTCATTCATCCTTTATATGTATGTATCTTTGTGTAGGTTTTTAATTTTTACATTTATTATTTTATCATTGTTTTATATTTTGTATTTTGTTTTTTAATTTATATTTTTATTTTTTCTTTTTATATTTTTATATTTTGTATTTCCTTTTTAAAATAAATAATATAGCTATATATAGGTGTATATATACAATGTAAGCTCGGATAGATATAAATATCAATAAAAAGAATAAAAATAAAGAAAATAAAATCTTTTGTGTTTTTAAATATTTTTTTACTATTTTTGTGATTTTATGGATAATTTTGCTAATTTTTTTTATTTTTAAAGTCAAAAATACCCTAAATCTAGGTTTTCATAAATAGCCAAAATTGAAAAGGAAATTAAAAATAGAAAATGAAGTCCAAAATTATCCAAATCAATTTTAATATGTAGATAATTATAGAAAGAAAATTACACAATAGAAAACATATTTTTTATTTTTAGGAATTTTAGATATATTTATCAAGGTTTTTGAGGTTTTTTAATTTTTAAGCTTTTTCTTTTTCCATTTTTAGTGATTTTTAGTCTGTAGTTAAATATTAAGAAATACACAACATATAATTTTTGGTAATTTTTGAAGATGTTTTATATTTTTTGGTATTTTATAATCTAGACAGTACAAAATTGAGCTCCTTTTAATTTTTAATAATTGGTTAAAATGCTCAAAAATGCAAAGTAAATATCTAGCATGAAAGTACATACTTCCAAGCATCTAACCCTATTTTTACATAATTTTAGGAGATAGGTTGCTTTTTTTAATAAATTAAATTGAAGGATAAAAAATACATAACTAGCAGGGGCATATATGTAATAGATTAAAGTCTAAGGTTATCTCTGCAATTTTTACGAAAATATACAATGTATTTTTAGTTTTATTGGGCTAAACAGAAATACAAGAAGTCACAGGGGTGTCCCTGTAATTTACCCAACTTACGTGGGACGGCATGTGAGTTAAGCTAGACTGGAGCTGGATGTAATTAAAATAAGTACATGGGCCTTTTTTACAAAATTTCCACTTTATTTTACACGTTACATTTTATTTTCAAGACTAAATAATAAATGCAAAAAGAGTAGGGGAAAGATTTGCAAATTACCCCCTAAGGCGCGGAGATGGATGGCTTGACGAAATCCACGCATCCACGTGTCGCCATCTGTGCAACTGGTATCGGTTTGTCATCCACGGTTGGGATTATATCTTGGATCAGGATCAAACGGTCAAGGGTCCACGTGATCTGACAGTGGCTGCAATCTTGGAGGAACACGGACGATCCAACGATTGGGATGCACGAAGGAAGAACAACGGAGGAACAGGTCCCTGCTAAGCTTCAATTGACCGATTCATCGTTTTCATTCATCCCCAGTAGCTCGGATGGTGGACAAAATGCTCCCGGGGGCCTTCCACGTCGACCAGGGGCTTCAAAAGGGGTCGGGGTCCGGCGAGATGCTCCAACAATGGAGCTCGACCTAGAGGTGCTTCCTGCGACCTGACGAGGCACGATGAGCCCCATTTTGGCTCTTTCCTCTAGGGGTAAGTCTAAAAAGAAATGGCGGAGATCTGGAGAGCTTCTAGTGGTAGGATGAGCGGTGGGTGAGTGAGATGGCATATCTCCGGCGACATGGAGGAGTGGAGATCTGGGAGACCAGATCATAGGGTAATATGGGTGAGTGGAGTGCATGGGGTGATCAGAAAACGTTGAGGAATGAAGGGGAGTAGCTGGCAAGTTTCTGTCAACAGGCGGGATCACGGTGGAAGGGGTTCGTCGGAGCGAAGCTCCGGCGAACTACGAGTCGGGATTACTCTGCTAAATCGAGACACTACGAAATAAACTACTTGCAGAATTGAAATGCGGGAATTGAAAACTACCTAGAAAGCAATAAAGGTCATCTCTTGTACCTGAGAGGGAGCTCAGGGAGTAGGGTGGCCGGACGGCCACCGTGGGTGCACCGCCGTCCTCCTGGAGCCGCTCCAGACTGTCGGGAAGCTCCTCATTTCACGAAGGTGCTCCCTAGATGAATAAGCGAGGCTCAAAGACTCGGATAAGTGACCAAAGAGGAAGAGGGAGACGAAGGTCATTATTTATTGGCATAACGAGCACCCGTATTGACCTAGGATTATGGAAAGATCCGTCGTATGTACAAGAGAATTAGAGGCTCGACGTGGATTAGGAAAGATCAATGATGATTTCTTGTGAAAGGAGCGAGCCGGTTCGATTGATAGATCGAGCGGAAAAAAGGCAGAAAATGGGGATGCAACATTCTGACAAGCCAGAAGGCACCTATGGGCCAAGTTGACCAGGGGTCAACTCTGGAAGCGACGCCATTGGGCCACACAGTCCGCTAGAGGACAAAATAGCCTATATTAATCGAAAATAATTAATTAAATATAGAAAATGATTTTATTAATTTTTTATTATAAAATAAAAAAGTTTATTATTTTATGTAGTATTTTAATATGATTTTTATTTATTTTTCTGGTGTTATTTATTACAAATTAATTAGTAGGGGTGTATTTATAGGTATATTCATCTATATTTAAACTATTTTATTTTGTATATTTTATTTTAATATCTTATTTTGTATATTTATAACTTATTTTTATGTACAAAAATATATTTTTATTATATGTTTATGAGGTTATTTGTATACTTAAATAAATAGGGGTACAGAGTATATAGGTATAATTATAGGTATTTCATCTATGTATTTTTATATGCATGTTTTATTTTAATGTTTTATTGATGATTTTATTACGGTTTTAAGATGTCCATGAGTTATAGGTAATATTTACAAAATTATAAAAAAATATAAAAATATAGAATTAGTAAGGGTTTAATAAATTGAATATTTTATTCAGGTATGTTATACACCAAAATCTAAGTTTCATACCTTAGCCCCAAAAAATATGAAATCACCTTCATTAAATAGCGTATGAAATGTTATATGCAATTAGAGTTGATTTTGATATATTTTGAGTTTTTATTGGGAAGACATGGGTCTGTAAAGTTGAGATTTTGGCTTTTTATTCTGTGTATAAAATGAACATTGTGTATTATTTTTGTACAAACTCAATTTTATATTTTTATTTATATCATTATCTACAACTTTCATGTACAAAGTTTCTTTGTTTGAAATATAAATAATAAATAATAAAATAAGTGTCCAAAATGAATTATTGATGAATAAATAAATGTGACTTTTATTGTATTTTTGGCCCTTATCTCCCCCTACTTTATTTCTTGTCGATCAATTCAATTATTGACATGGTCTCAGGGTTTAGGGTCATAAAATAGCTTTGATATTTTATTCTTTTTCTTCTCTTTATTCTATACTTTTGGCATTAAAAATGGTATTTTATATATAATAAATGCAATTAATAATGAATGATATTTTGTACAAATTAATGTTACTTACATGCATTAGCTAGGGTTTTTAAGGCTAAAATGATAAAATAAAGGTGATGAAATGGAGATTCATCACCCCCTATACGTAACTTTGCTAATCTATAGCGAACACTTATGCAATAAGTGCAGAGAAGAAACAAAGAAAAGAAAAAGAAATAAGGTGGATTGAATTTAATTCTCAAACTCGTCCTTACAAAAATAAAGTTTTGAGCTTAAATCGGACCTTTAGAGTTTTAGTTTGGTCGGAACCTCATTGGGAACCAGATTTGAAGTACAACAGCACTCGAGAATCCCAAAACTCTGCTCAAGTCTCCTCAATAGCCAGGTCAGAATACTTCAACTTATACGCAAACTCTTATGACCATGAATCTTACTTGTACAGTGTAAGTAATAGTGGCTCTCCCCAACTGAAATGCCAAAGAGACTGACTTCTCCAGCATGACAACCCAATGATTCCCCAATCCAGCAACTCTTTCCTCGAGGAGAGGGGTATTCCCTTCTAAGTTCAAGTGGCAACCAGCTCAAGAGGAGGGGGTGGAGAGAAGAATGGACGGTAGCCATTGTAGCTACCTATCCTTAGATGCTTGACCAGTGTAGCCAAGTCATCCAGTTGCAGGCTCACGTATCATGACTTTGAAGCACAAGCTTGCTTATTGACTATACAAATATGTACACTCCGATGGGTATTTTATTTTCATTCACGCATGTCCACTTTTTTGGAGTTTTTTTAAAATACGTACAGCATTTACATAAGGAGTTTTTCCTCTTGAGCCTATAGACTATTCCTCTTTTGAAGCATTAATGCAACCCACACTCTCCTGTCTTTAGACGTCTCTACTACTGGACAGATCGGGGTGCACTTCCCTCCCTAAATGAGGACAAATATTTCCACTTATGTGTGTCTCATATCGGCAAATCCAATCCTCTCACCACTCCAACTGAGTTAAGACAAGTGAAAGGTGCAGGTGTTCAAGTTAGGTCATTACCAACAAGAGTTGTGTGTGTGCTCTGAAATACTCTACTTAGTCAGTCAAAAATTCATTAAACCATGTCTCATGATTCTCAAAGAATTAAGTCAAGTAGACCTGCAATACCTCAATTTCAGCTCCTATAAAGTTCCTATTATTAGGTAGATTTAAGGTCCAACCAAGCTACAATCTTCGAATTTTACTTAGACTTGTTCAATTATAAAACTCAATCTGAAAAATGTGAATGCTATACAAATGTTCTCAACAATGCAGAAACTATTTTTTTGATGCAATTTTCACAATTTTAAACTTATTATGAGTTTTTTGACAAAGATGATGCAAATGCATTTTTTGTATTTTTCAAAAAGATTTTGCAAATGTTTTTGGTATTTTAGATTTTGCAAAGGTTTTTGTGATTTTTTTGAAAACAAAAGATTTCAGATAAAAATAGGTACAAATATTTACACAAGGATCATCTTCTAATTTACAAGAGTTGGTTTTTTAAGAATTTATAAGGGGTCAGTGATCAATTTTATAGATATATATACAGTTTAATAAAGAATTTTATTATGATGTATATATTCCTCAAACGTATTTGAAAAACATTTTTACAAACAATTTTGAAAACTATAGTCTAAAATAATTTTTACAAGTAATTGTTTGCAAATAATTACACACATTTGAACATCATTTTGCAAAGGTTTTTCAAACATTATATATAGATTTTTCAACTATTTTTGCAACTATTTTTCAAACCATTTGAAAATCATTTTTTAAATAGTTTTATTTCACATAAAAAAAGAAATTTTACAAATAAAACATTTTTACACCGGTTGAAAATATTTTATAAAATATTTTTCAACCATCTTTCAAAAGATTTTTCAAAAGGATTTCCAAACTATTTTCCAAAAATTTTACAAAACATTTTACCTGATTTATTAATTAGTGTATACAAAAAATTTGAGGAATAATATGCATATTTTTATTATGTAGTTTTAATGAATTTACTGGGATATGTGTTGTGTTTTATAAAGTATTTTAGCCATAATTAGTATTAAAAATATGAAGGTACGAGTTATGGCTAAAGTATATACACAGTATATACGACCCCATATACTTATCTTGAGTTATGTCCTCATAGATCGGAGAGAAAAAGAAAAGACATAACTCATACAGAGTATAGAAAAGTCTAACAAATAACGAATGTGGAAATAAATAAGGAATGAGAAGTCGACCATCCCCCCTATATTTAGGATCAAATAATCCTAAGTATAGCAGACTATACAAAGTAGGGAGGGTCAAGGGTGGGATTAAACAGATCGTACTTAGATTGTCTCCCCCCTATACTTAGGGTAAGATATCCCTAAGTATAGATAAAAAGAGGAGACAGTGGAGAGGATCAAGGAATGGGATAAATCAAGATGCACATCCCCCTATACTTAGGATAAAGTATGTCCTCGATATAGAAGACTGACAAGAAGGTGTGATACAATTTTTATGAGAAAATAAAAAGAATAAAAGAAAAAAAGAAGAAAATATAAAAGCTTAAAGGAAAAGTTTTTGAGTGGCCTTATCTGAGTCTTTTGATGCTGCTACAGTTGTGGATGTATCTTCATAACGTGGTACTTGGATACAGTCGACACTAGCCAAGAAAGTGTCATGCTCGAGGTAGTTGACCATTTACGACAAATGGTTGTGTTTCTGGAGACAATTCTGATATTAAAATACATCCATTGTCACACACACTTCTTAAACTTTGATGGCACTGCCATTTGCTTTTTAATTTGCCCACGAAGATCTTCAACTTTGCATCGAATAATCACACTTTCTGTCCAATCTCGAAGGTCTTTTGTCTGATGTGCCGGTTGTGCTAGCATTTAACCTTCTCCTTATACATCAATGTGTTATCATATGCATAATCTCGAAATTACAGAAGTCAATTCAGATCATCTTTCCTCTTCTGACCACCTTGTTGTGAGTCCAGATTACAAATGTTAACTACCCACAATGATTTATGAATCAATTCCACTGGCAAGTAGCATGGCTTCCCATATACAAGGCAATAGGGCGACATTCCCAATGGAGACTTGTAAGTAGTTTAGTATGCCCAAAGGACGGAGTCCAAGAGTTAAGACCAAATTTTCATGTCCGGTTTGACAAGCTTCTGGAGTATCGTCTTGATTTCTCTATTAGATAGTTCTGCCATACCGTTGGTCTGAGGATGGTAACGAGATGTGACTTGGTGTTCGATGACGTACTCCTTTGTTAGTTTCTTGACCTCTCTATTAATGAAGTGGCTACCCCTGTCTGATATCAGTATCTTTGGAATCCCAAACCTCAAGATGATGTTTTCTTTCAGAAAGCGGCATACTGTACGACTGTCTGTGGATCGAGCAGGGATAGCTTCAACCCAGCAACTCACATAATCAACGGCAAGAAGGATGTGCTCGTATCCCTGACTGATGGGGAAAGGTCCCATGAAATCGATGCCCCAAGCATCGAATACATCTGCTATATGAATGATCTTTAAGGGCATGGAATCTTTAGCTGTAAGGGTGCTTTTCTTCCACTGGCAATCAGTGCATCGTTTGACAAACGTTGTTGCATCCATAAATAGTGTAGGCCACCAGAGTCCACACTACAATATCTTTGTTGTTGTTTATTGATGAATCCACATTTCATCATCTTTATTCTATCATTTTGGCCTCAAAAATCCTAGCAAATGCGTGTAAATACCATTAATTCCCGCATCTTAGCATACATGCATGCGCATGTTAATAGTGTATAAAATACCATAATTAAAGCCAAAATTATAGAATAAATAAAAGAAAAGAAAAAGAATAAAATATTGTAAAGCAACCCTCCTTCCCGCCTCATAGTCGCCTGTCCCCCCCCCCCCCACCGCCGGCAACAACTCCCTTCCGCCGGCACTCTCCCTGTCGGCCTTTGACGTCGTCGACCCTTCAACGCCACCGTAGGGAACCTTCACCACCGGGTTCCCTTCTCTCCAAAGTCGACACTCCTTCCTCCGTCGGCAACTATCTCTCCAAGGATTTGGGTGCATAAAAGTCTACATATGCACTCAAATCCTATCAAGTTTATGTAGACACTGGTTTCTCGTCTACAATCCCTAGTTTTCGTCTCCGACAACATGTCAGAAAGTAAAGTCGATATGCCCTCCATAGGCGCATTCAAAGGTCCAGCGCCAATAGTCAAGATGGATGGGACGAACTATGAGCTCTGGGCGATGCAGTTCATGAGTCTCATGAAGTCGAATGGTAAGAAGCATATACTTACCGAGGAAGAGCCGGCAGAGCAAGGCCCTAAATGATGGTTTCGGTCACCATTTCGGTGACGGAAACTGAATTTCGGTGGAATTTCGATCGAAATTCGATCGAAATTTCGATCATTTCGGTCATTTTTTGTACTAGAGCCCTCATATTTCGGTCATTTTGACCATTTCGAACGAATTTCGATTTCGATAGGATATCGATATTCGATGAAAATTCGAGCGCATTTCGTTGAAATTTGAGGCCATGCGGCAGAGAAGACTGGGATCTATGCCTCCTGGGAGGTCGATGATTCTTATGCCAAGCTTTGGTAAACACGAACACTATTGATGGAGATTGCCAATGATGTCCTCCATCAGCCCACCGCCAAGGCGATGTGGGATATATTGGCTGCCATATATTCACAGGTGCGGAACGAGACCAAGATGTTACAGCTCCAGCATGACATTTTCACGATGAAGCAGAATGGGTGGCCGCTTCACTCTTTGTATACGTCCATGCGGGGGATGTTTGAGAAACTATATAGCACTATACCACTCACGGCTACTCCTGAGCAGCAGAAGACCTTCCGGAATGCTACCATGGTAGGAGTACTACTAGCAGCACTTGATCCTGAGTATGAGGCAGCCCGCTCTCAGATACTTGCCGATGCTGCTATTCCTCCTATGGAGGAAGTTTACCGAAGGCTCAACCGCATCTCTGTTTCTTCCAGCACATCTACTCCACCTCCTTCAGCGATGGTTGTATAGCAAGGGAGAGGTGGTCAGTCTTCCTTTCGTGGACGTGGACCTCATGGCCGAGGAGGTCGTTTTCGCCAGCCGTGCACTTTCTGTCATCGTACAGGTCACTCAGAGGATACATGCTATTCTAAGCATGGGTTTCCAGCATCGACGCGTGTAGCCGAGCATGGTACATCTCTGTCGGCATCCACTCCAGATCACCGGTTCGAAGAGCTTGTGGCGCGCCTGCGTGATATTATGCCTCAATCATCTACTGATTCTCCAGGTGGATCTTCAGACATTGCCGCTTCAGCATCTGCCAGTACTTCTGCCGCTACCAGTACCTCAGTTAGTGCTACTGCTTTTACATCCTGTCATGATCTCTCAGATTAGATTATGGATTCTGGCCACCCATCACCTCTGTCATGACAGAGATAGACTTGAGTTATACAGAGACATTCCACATGGACGCTCAGTGCTCATAGCTGATGGGACTCATTTCCCCATCGTTGGACAGGGGGAGATCACCTTGTCAACGTCTATGCACTTACAGAATGTTCTACATGCTCCTGAGTTTTCCATGAACCTATTATCCATTAGTCAGATTACAAAGAATTTGCACTGTCGTGCTATATTTGACCCATCGTCTCTCATTTTTCAGGACATACTAACGGGCAGGGTGATTGGTTGTGGCTCTGAGCAGAATGGTCTCTATTGTCTGGTTCGGAATTCATATGCTGGCGTCTCTTCCCATTCAGTCGGATCAGTCTCTCCGTACACCTGGCATCTACGCTTTGGTCACCTCCCGCTCAAAAGATGTGCCATCTCTTGACTCAGATCTCTCCGAGTTCGTCGTTTCGTTGTGAAGCATGTTAGTCGGGAAAGCATCATCGTTCTAGCTTCGCTAGTCGTCAGTGTCGGAGTAGTAGCTCCCCATTTGAATTGTTTCATATTGATATTTGTGGCCCGAGTCGTGTTCCTGATCATCAGGGACACAGGTTCTATCTGGTTGTAGTTGATGATTTTTCTCGTGTATCATGGGTATTTCTTTTAAAGAATAAATCTGAAGCAGGGGATGTTATTAAAAGTCATATCATTGAAGTGCAGAATGTTTTTTCTTCTTCGGTCAAATATGTTTGTACGGATAATATGTGGAATTCTGCACTCGTTCTCTCTCTCATTTCTTTTCGTCTAAAGGTATTATTCATCAAACCACCCGTGCTTACACATCTCAACAGAATGGAGTGGTAGAGAGAAAACATCGTCATCTTATTGATATCATTCGAACCCTGCTTATCCAGAGTTGTGTGCCTATCACTTTTTGGGGGGTTGCTGTCCTTACGACCTGCTACCTTGTCAATCGGATGCCGTCCTCTGTTCTTGGTGAGAAAATTCCTCTTTCCGTTATTTTCCCAGATAAGGAATTGTTTTCACTTACCCCTCATGTATTTGGTGTTGTTGCTTTTGTTCACCACTTGTCTTCTGGACTTGACAAACTCTCTCCTAAAGCCGTCAAATGTGTCTTTGTAGGTTACTCTTGAACTAAG
This sequence comes from Ottelia alismoides, assembly GCA_037367405.1. Classification (NCBI taxonomy): domain Eukaryota; kingdom Viridiplantae; phylum Streptophyta; class Magnoliopsida; order Alismatales; family Hydrocharitaceae; genus Ottelia; species Ottelia alismoides. The sequence continues at coordinate 29,213 of JAZKJV010001434.1, forward strand.
AAGGGTTATCGTTGTTATGACCCTACAACCGGAAAATATTTTATCAGTGTCGATGTTACATTTTTCGAGTCCGTTATGTACTTTTCCCCTGCAGGTGACAGGCTGGCTTCTTCCACATCTAATGATGATGTCTATGTTCCTCCTCCTAGTCTGAGTCCACCTGTATCTGTTCCTGTCCCGGTTGTCACACCGACGTCATCTCCACCACCACAACCACCACCACAACCACCTATCCCACCATTACCTAAATTCTATACACGTTGGTCAGGTCGTGCTCAGGCGGCACGCCAAGCATCCATCACGCCTCAGGCATGTTCATATGCTATTACTAATGATGGGTTAGATAATGTGCATGTGCAGGATTCTTCTTTGCAGGAGGAGGATGCACCGTCGAGTACAATGGACGATGATCTTGATTACCCATTGCTATTAGGAAGCAAAAAGGACTTGCGTGTCTTATCCCCTTTTGCTTCCCAGGTTTCCTTTCGCAGTCTCACAGGTGACTTCCAGAGATTTGTTGCGGTTTTGTCTTCTGTGGAGATACCACGGACATATCAAGAGGCTATGAAAATTGACTGTTGGATATTGTCTATGGAAGAAGAAATGCATGCTTTATAGTCCCGTGGTACATGGAGCTTGGTTACCGCTCCATCTGGCGCTTCTATTGTTAGCTGCAAATGGGTATTCACAGTAAAGTATCGTGCAGATGGCAGTCTTGACCTGTACAAAGCACGACGTGTTGCGAGAGGTTTTACTGAAACCTATGGTGTGGACTATTTGGATACATTCTCTCCAGTGGCCCAGCACTCTACTCTTCGCATTCTTCTTTCTGTTGCTGTGGTACGTGACTGATCCATATTTCAACTTGATGTCAAGAACGCATTCTTGTATGGAGATTTGCAGGAAGAAGTCTACATGCAGCAGCCATCGGGGTTTGCTGCTGAGGAGGAGAATCATATGGTGTGTAGACTTCATAAGGCGATATATGACCTTAAACAGAGCCCAAGGGTGTGGTTCCAGAAGCTTTTCCACCTAATTGAACGACAGGGATTCAAAAGATGAAATGTAGACCACACCACTCGTTGTTCATTCAGAAGACTTCTAGAGGTACGGTTGTCATCATGGTATATGTTGATGATATCCTGGTTACAGGAGATGATGTTCAGGGAGTAGAGATGGCAAAAGCATTCTTGGGCCGTCAGTTTGTCACGAAGGATCTTGGTAGCTTAATATATTTTCTGGAGTTGGAATTTGCCAAGAATGCACAGGGTCTGGTGATGACCAAAGGAAATATATTACAGATTTGCTGGTTGAAACGGGCATGGTTGGATGTAGACCATCTAGCACTCCTATAGATCCAAGCACGAAATTGTATGACAATGACACTGAAAAGGTAGACAGGAGAAGATATAGAGAGATAGTGGGTAAGCTTCTTTACATCACCATAACTCGACCCGATATTGCTTTTGCAGTAAGTCGAGTGAGTCAATTTATGGAGCAGCCAAGACAGGTACATATGGATGCTATATACATGATACTGAGGTATCTAAAGTCTTCTCCAGGCTCAAGGTCGTTGTTTAGAAAGAACACAGATTTATTTATTTCAGCTTGTGCTGATGTAGACTATGCAGGGTGTCCTAAGGATCGTAAGTCTACTACAAGCTTTGCACTTTTCGTAGGGAGCTCTCTGGTTTCTTGGAAAAGCAAGAAACAAACTGTTGTGGCAAGATCCAGTGCTGAATCTGAATATAGGGCCATGGCGTAAGCAAGCACAGAGATGATGTGGGTTCGAGCCGTATTAGAAGACTTGCATGTAGATGTACCTCTACCCATGCAACTACAGTATGACAATCAAGCAGCTTTGTTTATTGCCAACAATCCAGCATTTCATGAAAGAACAAAACATACCGAAGTAGACTGCCACTACACTAAAGATATGATCCAGAAGGGCTTGATTTCTACATCACATGTTAGTTCAGAGGAGCAGACCGCCAACCATGGAAGGCCGTATCGATCTCGATATCGTATCGATACGATATTTCGCCGATATATCACCCATATCGACGAGCCTTTGTGAAGAAAATGCTTGGAAATCGGGATATATCGCCATATCGATGCCCATATCGGTCCCATGTCGATATCGATATATCGACGATATATCGCCGATATATCACGATATTTCCTTCCATGTCGCCGACATTTTTACCAAGCCATTGCTCAGAGGACCTTTTCAGAGATGTTCTTCCAAGATGAGCATGATTGATATCTATGCTCGATCTTGAGGGGGAGTGTAGAGAATATTTGTAGTCGGCGTATCTTTTTCTTTATTGTTATTTTCTCTATAGCCTCTTATGTAATTTACCCACGGGTCCTCTCTATATAAGAGAACCTAGGGTTCTATGGAATAAACAGATTGCTCATTTCCACCAACATATTTTATTTATAAATATTGCAAGGGTACCACCGTACCAGTGACTCTTTGGGAATTTTGTAATGCAACTTTTTTGTTGTCAATTCATGCTCTATCTGCTTTTCAAGTTTCATGAATTTTGGAGCATATTTGGGTTTAACAGAATTTTTAGGGTAAATAGTTTGTTAAATCAATATCAAGTCACATGCTTAACAGTTTGAGACATAATTTGGTTGATTTGTTGCTCCATGATATATCTACTTAGTGACCAGATTTCATGGAAAATTACAAAGTTTTGTGGGATGTAGAATTAATTATTGTTTTTGCTTGTTGGATTTATTTTCGACAGAGTGTACTTGATTCAATATCTTAGAAATCTAAAAACACCTGCTTTTAGGCTGGGTTTGTGCTTCATGTGTTATTTTTTTATAGAATATTTATTCGTTTTTTATAAAATAAATTCAAAAACTATTTTCCGTGTTTGCTTGATTTTTCATTAATCACTGTTATTGCTATAAAAAATAGGACAGTTGCCTCTATTCTAGTAGTTGAACACATATTAATCTCATAGATAAATATTATACAAACCATAAAATTATAAAAACACTAAAAAGACATAAAATAAAAAATCATATTAAATATTAAAAAAAATAGTGTTTTAGAATCTAATATTAAATGGTATGTTATATAAAAAAATGTTCTTATATTTCTAAGACCTATATTTGTATATAAATCCCATTTTCCAAGTTTCTTATTTTCATTTTAAAATATTTTCAAAACATTACTATTTTCTTTTTTCTATTTTATTTCTAAAAATACAAAAAGACTCTTAAAAATTTAATAATCACAAAGTTCTATTTTAATTTTTATTATATTTTTACCACCTTTTATATGTTCAAATACATTTTATTTTTTCATTATATATATTTACTCCTTTTATTTTATATTATATTATTTTAAATTAATTAAATGTTTGGAAAGCTAAAAATGAATTAAAATTAGAAGGCTAAATTATAAAAAAGGGCCCTACTATGCTTCGATTTGCAATTAAGGGCCTCATTTTTTTATTGTAACAAAGATGGGTTTGATCTTATGTTTTTGTCTCAAGCACATGCCTCCATAAGCTTTAGTGACCCTTATAGGTCGACGTTAAACCCTTTAAGTTGAAAGTTCTGGCCCCCATTTGTTACAATTAAAAAATGAGACTCTAATTGGAAATCGAGGTATAGCTGGCGACCTTTTTAAATTTACTCAAATTTTAAAAATAAAATATTATACTTATCTTGTTACTTACTACACATGTAAACAGAATTCCAAAAATAATAAAAACCTGAAATAAAATAAAACACATAAAATATAAAAAAGAAAATAAAAGCACAATATAAATGGGCACTCTTTAGGACTTTGTCTGAGTTGACTGAAACTGAGCTTGTCGCCGCCTCTTTGTGTTTGAACCGTGATACTTGGTTAATAAAAGTGAATGAATAATTTTGCTGCGTAATAGAGCTTCAGGCAGTAGTGCAACAAGATCATATTAGCTATAGCCTCAAGGCGTGTTATCATATCCTTGGCACAGTTTTCCTCCCACCATCAACTCGTTTGAGCATATCTCCTTTCTAAGGATAGCCTCAAGGCATGTTATCATATCCTTGGCGTGGTTTTCCTCCCAACATCAACTACTTTGAGCATATCTCCTTTAAGCTCCTTAGAAGCTGTATCGAGTGAGGATGAGTTAAGTGTTTTCTCTTGTAATAAGTTGCATCTTTTTTACCCCAGGTACCAGCTTGAGGGGAAGTGTTGGATTATGAGTTTAGCTGGGTACTTGGATCTCCAAGATCCCATTACATTACACTTTTTAGTCCCATATTGTTTGTTGATGGGACTATATAGAGAGCCCTACACCTCTTGTATCTTATAAGAAGCTTAATAGAATATCTAGCCCTTGGTAGCTTTCTCCCTTTGGCTCCATCTCGCTTGTATTGAGTAGGGTTGTACATAAAATTCATGTTTCATTCTTATTCTTTGATTCCATATTTTTATTTTTCTACTTTCACACTAAAGTTCTACTTACAACCAGTGCTTTCAGTTTTCTTATCTTTTTCTACATCATTTTCCTTTAAAAAACATAAGATACTAGTTTTCCTCGTTAATGTCTTCACTGTCAGCATTAGCTTGTTGTTGAGTGCCAATATTTCAAGTCTCGTTCTGCATCTCATTTTCCAGAACTAGCTTCCTTACATTATCCCACTAAGATGTAGAAGCTCGTGCCTAATTTGGGCTGCACTTAGGCGACGATATAGTGGGACTAGCTTCATTACTTGTGTGCTTTATCGTGTCTGAACCCTTGCAAATTGTGTGCTAACATGATGGTTAGCAACTCTCTGCAATTTTGCACTGCATTCGCGCAACGCATCATGTTAGCAGGTAGGGACATCCCAATGAGTTCTGGACGCAGATCTTTTTACTACTTTCAGAAAATATATCATGTTAACAGGTAAGGGCATTCCAGCGAGTTCTGGATGTCTACAAGAGTTTATGCTGAAAGAGATTCAATAGTCTTACAATGATTATTACCTACCTAATGCAGCACTACTACTGCATCCAGGTGTGAGACTAGTTCAGACAGGCAAGGCCTTGCGACCATAGAGTTAAATAGGAACGGAAATTTTCCTTCGGATACATTTGAGTCTGTTAGAAAATAGGAAGCGGAAGCGGAAATGATAAACATAGCATAGAAGAAAAAGATAACATGAAAACACCATGATTTTACGTGGAATCCTACTCCGTGAGAAGCGGGATGAAACCACGGGAGAAGCCCTCAACGGGGCATATTTTGCATTGCTCTTTCTCATCTGTTACAGGAGGCCTGGGGCTTCTTATATAGCCTCCACAGGGCCTCCAAGTCCCACCGCTGGACAATGTGGGACTAAAAACTGGGATGGGGTAAATGGATCCTGAAGGTATCCATTTACCCATCTACAACTTAATAAGCGCACTACCAAATACTCCAACACTCCCCCTCAAGCTGGAGCATGCAATGCTCAGCTTGGACAAACATAAAGAAACTCAACTCAACGCTACAGAACACTACGGACAATATCAACCCAATGCGCACATTATTGCAGTCGAGGGCATTGCTTCTCATGCCGTGCAGGTGAGGAGGACGAGCGGGCTGGAGTGTGAGTCAACTGAAGACTCGGAATCTGACCATTGAGTCTGAAACTGCGCCTAAAGTCTCCTCGTCGGAGAACTGGGTCTCTCCCATCCGGCTCAGAGAATGATACTCTACTCTGGAGTACCTATGATACCACATGAAAATCCTTGCCCTCAATGGTATAGGGAATGGTCCTCTACTCTGGAGTCCCTATGGCTCACATGAAAACTCTGATCGAAACAATCACAAGAATGATGGGGACCTCAAACAAATGATGGAAACATATGCTCACCTGAAAATGACCGCAAACTCGTGCGTGTCTGAAACTGGAGTCTCTCTCTGGAGAACTCGAAAATGGGCCTCAACATGGAGTGCCTCAAACTTGGACTCTGACCAATCTGTCGAGCCTGAATCTGCGTATCACACCTGTGGACTCGGGATCTGAACGTCGAGTTTGAATCTTGCGCATGGAGAATATTCATCTGAAAACCGTAGAGTCTGAACAACTGGTTGGTCTGGAAATCTGCATCTGAATCTGGATCATGGAGCAAACCTGTGACTCTACATATATACTCCCCCTTTCTCCCATACTTGTCGGAGAATGAACATCGACAAAGTTGGGAGAAGACAAGATAAATAGGGGGTAAACAACAAGAACATGAAACTTGCAGCTTTTGTCAATTTTTTGTAATAGCTGCCATGATTTTTTTAACATAAGCTGTTCAACCTTTTTTTATATGGCTTTTTCAACATTTTTCTTTTCTTTCTTTCTTTCTTTTTTTTAAATGTGTACGGCTTTTTTTTTCGTGTACGCACCTTTTCCAAGAAAACTCCTTTTTTTTACACGGCCCAAAGGGCCCAAACTCAGCCACCCTCCTTTTAAAAAAAATATGTCACAGGTCCTCTCTGTACTCTCTCGTTCTCTCTAATTTTTTTTAACTCTCGGCCCTTGGGCTCAAAATCTTCAGCCTCTTTTTTTTAAAAAAATGTAGGCCCATCGAGCCGAAACTTCCCACCTCTATTTAGGGCTCCCCTCGTGGGAACCCCTTGCTCACAATGTGCCGCCCTCAAAGGAAAGAGATGGAAGTCGCCACCTTGTAGCTGAAGCATGGGGTCGGGCGCGGGAGGGTAAATGGGTGCCGTTAGGGTTTCACGGTCTTGCCGCCTGTGCCAGGACTTGGAGGCCTGAGCGTCGTATGTGGCTGCCGCCTTGAAGATGCGGCATGGAGTAGTTGCGATCTGGAGCCACTCGAAGGTTGATGGAGGGTCTATCGGCGTGGGCATCCACCTGCAGGAGCTTTGGTAGAAGAGGATCGGCATCGCACGAAGGGGCCACCTGCGAGGCCTGGGAACTGCGCGCGAGGGACCAGAGTGCGCCGCCGCTGGGACTGAAAGAGGTGCGCGCCTGCGCCAGGCAGTCTTGTGCGCCTCCGCCTGAAGCGCGAGAGATGGAGGTGTTACGCCGGAAGCTGTGCGGAGGAGGGATCGACTGCGGGACTTGGAGGTTCCTGGCAGGATGATTCCGAAGGAGGGGTTGACTGCGACCCTCTTGTCGAGGAGGAAATCCACTGCAGCCCAGGAGAGAGGCCCGCTCTGATGTGCGCAACTTGGAGAAGACCAGAACTGTGGGGCTCGCTGCGCCTGGATGCGCAGCCTGGATGAGCGCAAAGGAATGTTCCACGGCGATGCTGGAACCTATGCAGTTGAACACCATGACTAGGGTTTCCAAAGAAACCCTAGAAATCAAACTTGACCAAGAACATATCTTCATAAAAAAATTGATCTTCAAGAATGAACATTAATCAAATCTCGAACAACAAAGAATGTGAAATCCTCGAGAATCGAACCCGCTCTGATACCATGTTAGAAAATAGGAAGCGGAAGCGGAAATGATAAACATAGCATAGAAGAAAAAGATAAACATGAAAACACCATGATTTTACGTGGAACCCTACTCCGTGAGGAGCGGGATGAAACCACGGGAAAAGCCCTCAACGGGGCATATTTTGCATTGCTCTTTCTCATCTGTTACAGGAGGCCTGGGGCTTCTTATATAGCCTCCACAGGGCCTCCAAGTCCCACCGCTAGACAATGTGGGACTAAACACTGAGATGGGATAGATGGATCCTGAAGGTATCCATTTACCCATCTATAACTTAATAGGCGCACTATCAAATACTCCAACAGAGTCTAAATGTTCATATGTGCACTTAGATTTGTATATGCTGTAAATTGCAGTCGCAGTGTGTGGATTGCATATTGGGAGGGCATTTTGTAATTGGTGTAGGACGATTTGCATGTACTGTTAGATGAACTAGGCTTGTGTGGTGCTGCGAATTGTGTCTTTAGTTATGATGTGTATGTGGGTCATACCAAGGACCCGACTATAGGTTTGAGTTTAGTCCCACCTCATGCAATAGGTTTGAGTTTAGTCCCACCTCATATGTGATGAGTTTTCACATCTAAGTTTGTTTGGAATCTTTGGATGCCAGGATAAATCGGGGATAAGGGCACTTCATCCTGAGATAAAATGGTGACATAATGACACCATCTATTATTTCTATCTACAGTATTTGTCCCTTCCTTATCTCTCAAACTAAGCGAACAAGGACGAGGAATAATCCCCACTTATCTCTTACCCCTCGCCTGAACACACGGGAAGAGAAATGCACCAAACACAACTCCCTGAAAGAAAATTTAGAATTTTCTGTTCTAATACCATCTTTTATATATCAATAAAAGAGAGGAGAAATTGTGGCCACCAGATAAAGAACACCCAGACATAACATGATCATGCATAGTGCCAGAAGCTACCTATTTGCTGGATATTTGCCTATTATCCTTTTCAGATAAAAGAGATAGTATAATGGTCTTATAGTTACATAGAAACAAGTACTCAGGAATCCTAGATACTTATAAGTTTGTCCTTGGTAGGATACATAATTCTCAACACATGGAAACCACTGAGATATTGGAAAAGAATTGTGTGATGTCTAGTTGCAACACCGTTGTTTACTGCTGAAAGTTCTACAATTTTGTAATTTTTCTGTTGTTAATTGTCAGGTATTTGTACTTCGCCATCAACTTCTAACTCTTTATTCTGGGGGCGTCTTATCTGATCTGCTGCTCATAAATTCTCCATCAATTTCAACTCTAAATTCTCGTGCGAAAGTTGCCGGAATGGAGGTATTAATACCGAAGCTGGGCACAGAGATATTTATTGGTAAGATATTCAATGCAATGTCTTCTGGTACTGTGAAGACATTATAGCTGAGATAGTGGGTGCAATTTTTTTCTTTTTACTTGTAACTGTGATCTTTATGATTTCACAGCTGAAACAATACCATGTAAAATAGCATTTGAGAGAGGAAAAGAGCGACATTTTTCTTTCTTGGCCTTCTCTAGGGGAACATCTGGATGGGTTCTCTTAGTAGATGAGTTGCCTCTGAAGCCACAGTATGGAGTTGTCCGCGTTGCTGCTCCTTTGGCAGGATCTAATGTAAATGACTGCATTTTTTAGTCATCTTTATTCCGTATACTTTTGCTTTTAAATATCATATTTATTGATTCTAATAGATTTGGTCGAAGAGAAACTTCATCTCTCAATGCAAATTCCATCTCCACCCAGGCACCCATTCTCTTTTATTGAATTGTAACTGTTGAGTTGTATGGATCTTAAAATGGGTAAACGGATCTTGGATGAGGGATTGTTTACCCACCATCCTATATATGTACTCATCCCCTCCTTTTTTCATTATAAAAGAAAGAGAGAACCCTAATCTCCATAAAAGGAGATTAGAGGGTTGTGTGTGCCCCCTTGGGTATTCCCTCTCCGTAGGCTTTTCCACGTAAATCATTGTGTCTCTGTCTTGATTCTCGCATTAGATTTCAACATGGTATCAAAGCCTAATTGAGGCTTTTTTTTTGTTCGTCCTTCGATCCTTCTTGCGTGGTGCTCCTCCGAGCGTGCAAGCCCCAGTGCCGTCGGCCCTGCGCGGTGCGTCCCTGCCACCCTGCGCCTCCTCCGCGGCACACCCCTGCACACTCCAATCTTTTGCGCGCGCACACCCTTGCACGCGAACCCTGTGCGGGCACCCTGCACGTGCTCCTGTGTGTGGCCTCCCTCTACGCAGAAGCCCCTGTGCACGGCTCCCTTCTTCCTACGCGCGTGGGCGTGAGACAGATATTAGAGATTTGGAAATCTGCAAAAATTATATGAGATTTAAGATCCATACAACTCAACAGTAACTAAAGTCAGACCTTGGTGATTTTTCAAAATGCAAAGGGGAGCTATCTGAGTTAGTCATTCCGTATGCTCAAACATTGGTGAATCCAGATGCTGCATCTCTTCAAGATTTTTCTAGACTGATTTTCTACCATCAAAACCTCATCAAAGTTAATTAAATTAATGTTTTACTGTCCTCAAATTCTTATCCAAACCAACCATGCAATACCTTTGCAGCCAAATATTGATGATAAACACCAGAAGTGGCTTCATCTCCGGATCCGTCCTACTACTTTGCCAAGCATGGATCCCTCTATGTCGGATGCCTCCTCAAAAGGGAAGGCGAAAGTTGTAGTCGATGGGCGATGGATACTGGCTTTCCGAGATGAGCAAGCGTGCAAGTCAGCAGAGTCTATGATACTTGAAGAGATGCATCTGCAGTCTTCTGAAGTGGAGAAACGAGTAAAAGCTATGCTCAATCTCGACTGATACACTTTGATACAAGTGTTGTTCAGATGACCTATTTGCAGTTTCTGGAGCCAGGTAGTCAAGAAATAATCGAGAACAAAGCTTCATGAGCCAGGTTGGCCTTCAAGTTAACATCAACCCCGCTGTATATCTTGAATCGCTCAATCTGATAAGTAGTTACAATGTAGAATAGTGGTTTTCCTTTTTAAAGTCGGTACGATGCAATTCTTTATCTTGTAAATTAGTTTCGTCTGTCTAATCTGTAATCTTTTACCCATCCTATAGGAACATTCTTTAACATGGAGGCCGTTCTTATGAGCCTCCCTTGTAGCTTTTCTCCTGTCAAAAGAATCCTGAGATTCAAGTTGTATTCCCAGTTCATGAGTAAATTTGTATTCTATCTGGTGTAGTGAAGAGTTCGTCCATGTATGTAATACCATTACAATGAAAGAGAATATAATCTCTGAGCTCGAAATTTCATGATCTTTTCAAAATGTTTGAAACTTGGTCAGTCTTTGATGTTATTCTGTAAGGTGAACTAATATTGCGAGATCTCTTCGCTCCAACAGCTTGCTTTGTTGCATATATATCTCGAGTTTAATCAGGACTTACTAATGGAGAAGTATGAAGATGCAGATAATACTGTAGATGACCATACTGTATATGTGCCATTAGTCATGCACTTCATAAGCATATGCATCCGCCAATTAATTTGTGTCATTTATTGATGGGTTTTCTCCACATGTGCCTCTTCAAGATTCTGCAATGACAGTTATGCTCCTATTTTTTTGCAATATCACTTGTGTCCCTACTTTTTTGAATGATCAATAATTCTGCCCTTCGGTTAAGTTGCTGTCCATTCCCCTTCCAAACCGAAGTTATCTTATGAACCCAGGCATAATTGGTAAAAAAAGAAGAGGGGCAAAGCTGTAAAGAAAATAGAAGGGGACTTGAGATGTTTCGCTAAACATCATTTGCGAAAGTTACTTGTAAAATAAGATCGTTTATAATTTTTGAAATGTAAACATGAGTCTATAAATAGCTAAGTGGTTGAGCTACTTTGCTCTCATTCCATTTGAGCTCGTTGTTGGAGCTCTGCCGAAGAGCTCGCCAAAGCTCTGTTGTTGCCAACTTTTTCGGCGTTCAATCTGCAATTTGAATGTGCCATTTTGAAGAGCTTCTCGAGGTCCATGTCGTGCTCACATGCATTTCACGAGAAGCACCCCAAAATCGTCGATTTTGGGATGGAATAGAAATTTGGGGAACAACCCTTGAAGGTACATATTTTAATTTTTGCCTTACTGTTAGAGTCCCAGATCCCTTCCACATTACATGTCCGTCATTTTTCGCATCGATCTGTTCTCCAAATTGCTCGTTATAGAGCATGCAAAATCGATTTCTGTGTTGTATTGCCACCTTTCGTCGTATTTTCTGAGTGATCCGAAAAATATGAAACTTAGGCCAGATTTATCCTTGTTCCATGCTCTATCCACGTACATAATTTGTTTTGATATAGTGACGAAAAATTGGACATGAAATCAGAGCATCTATAGCATTCAACTACATTTTTCGGATGATCCGGTGATCCAAAAAACATGAAATTTATATCAAATTTATCCTTGTTGAATTCTCTATCTACACAATTTATTTTCAAATCAAGATAAATTTTGACACCAAATCGGAGCACAAACTCACTCAGTCCGATAGTATTGATTGATCAGTAGTGATCTGAATGGACCTAATAATGTTTTAAATGTGGGAAATGAAATGAAATTATTATAGAGATGTATATGACATCATTAGTTGATGAAAATTTTGTTAGTGATTATATGATAAATTGGATCCTAAATGGAATCGTGTAAGGAATTATCATGGGAGTTATAATGCATAGTGTTTGAATGGTATAAGCATCTCTATGATTTATCAATATCTTGATGTGGGTCACGGATGTAGTCCCGCAATATCAATGTATTCTTATGGACATAGTTTTCCCACGTTGTATGAGTGGTTAATATATATATCATCTCAGATCATAACCCCTTCAGATTAGCATATAAGAAATTCGCGATTGACAGGTCAACCTAAGATGATTTTCTTTAGATACCATATGAGTAGTTGAGAGATACTTAGTACACCGAGACATTATTTGATAATGTACACTACGATTCCTTCAATAGTTAGCATATTATTTAGGATTGATAGTGAATAATAATCCAGCTAACAGGAGTATAGTCTAGTTGAATAAAATGAATTCATGAGTTAGGTGACATTGAGTGCAAATGTGAGTATATGTATTTCATACTTAAGGAGCCCAAAAGCATAAGTACAAAAATGTTTATTTATATATAGCTATGTATTGTGGATGCATGTGGGAGTGTTGGGAACTTAGTTAGGATGCACGTATTCCAAATGCCTATTGAAGCACCCCAATCCTAAAGTACCAAGTCTTTAGAGTCATTGTGTGAGATCATAATGGGTCAAGATTGTGGACTAATGTAACACATGGAGTGTTGGGAACTTAGCTTGGATGCCCTCCAACCCTAAGGTACCAAATACCTTGGAGTAATAGCGTGAGACCCAAACATGGTTCAAGACAACAAACTATACATGATATTAAAATACGATATAAATGAAACTACCATAAGAGGATAAGTAGTATTGCCCTAGGGGACCAAATTACTGGATTTTGCAGAACACTAATGAGGGATGATTCATTTTAATGAGCTAAGTATAAATCATATGGATTGAATGGTACGGTGATATGAGATGTATGATGATATAATATGAGATGTATGATGATATACTATGATATGTATGGTGATCATATAATGATTGGTACAAGGTCTATTATTCCAAGAAATAGTGGTAATCGTAAGTTCTCTAGACCACTGAGTATTGATTGATGGATATGAGCAATTTGCATGATCTTATGATTTGACTCATGCCTTGCTCCATTGTGTGTCTTTACTGATGGGTAGTAGATTTTGGGTGGTTTCATGATGGCTTTAGCATGTGTTGTTGATATTAGCCAGTGAGAGGTTGTGAAAATATCAAATAATACAAGACTCATAGAAGATATTCCACCTATAGGTTACTCCGAGTGAGATAAGAATAACCATTAAATGAAACTAAGTTTATGACTATTGGTTTGCTTGTGTTATGCTAAGAGGAGTTTGACAGGAACACGATCCACCTGTATCGTCTCCTCTCATATACCAGATGTTGGGGATACGAACCTCTCCGGATACGGAAGCGGATACACAAACGACTACCACCATGGAAGTACGTGAAAGAAAGAACACCAGATATAACGGTGATCAGTCACCTCTCACTACCACCGGAGAAGAAAGATCGCTATAAGAAGACAAGTACAACTCTCTCCGTTCCCTCACTCTCCTCTCTCTCTCTCTCTCTTCCCTTGTGGTATTCCCTCTTGCTGTGGTGTAGAGGCAATGCCTCCACCGCCCTCTTTATATAAACCAAATACAACCCCATAGTCTTGTTCCCAATAGGACTATAACAAGAATACAACTCAATAACTATTAGGATTAGGAGTCGAATCCTATTAGGTTTCCTAATCTTGATTTGACTCTAATCTTAATAATCTACCCCTTGAATTGAATTCCATCACAATCTCTTCATCGTCTTAAGTCTGCACTAGGTCGTCCTTGTCATCTGCGGGTCTCGTTAGCAAGATCTCACCAACTCTAGGTGACGCACGCGTCAATGGGCGCCCTCGGCATGCCCCCTCTCGGGCACTCGCACAACTCAGCAGTGTGCCTCATGAGGTGGCATCACAAATCTCTCGTGATAAATATTGTGCCGACATCCTCTAGTAAAGTGAATCGCACTCGCTTCTCCTTATTGCTCATTTCTGCAGTAGAGATGCTAATAACCTACCATTCTCGCATTGTATTGCTCGTCTTGGGAATAACTAGAGCTCCATCACCTGTCGTGACCCTTCCCTCGAGCGTATATACCTTATTCGGCATCCTCGTCCCCCGCATCACCACGCGTGCTCCCTTGCTCGCTCTGAGAACTCCCCCTTCAATGGTGACTCAATGTCCTCGTGACTCGATCGTTCCCAGTGAAATCAGATTTTTCTTGGTTGTAGGAATGTGTCTGACACATGTCAGAGTTCGTACTGCTCCATCAAACATGCAGAACTGCACTAATCCAATCCCCTTGATGTGGTGAACCTCTCTACCTCCCATCTTGATCGTGGCATTATTGCATGTCTGATATGTATTGAACTGCTCTCTGGATGAGCACATGTGATCTGAACATGCCAAGTCCAGAAGCCATTTTCAATCTGCCTTCATCTCCTTAGAGCACGCTATCAAGTCTCCCTCGCAGAATGTGGTGGAATTCTCTTGGTCGGATTCAGAATCGCCAACCTTCTTATGTCCTTTCTCCTTCTCACATCTTGGACAATTAGCTATCTTATGACCCTCCTTGTCACAATGGAAGCATCTGATTGGACCTCATGACTTGGATCAACCTTTGAATCCCGTCTCCCTTGATCTTGAGCGTCTACCCTCGATTGCCATCACATGACCTTCATCATTCGTTACCTCATCGGTCGACCTCTGTCGAGATTCATTCATAAGCAACGAAGTAATTGTCACCTCCAATGTGATAGTCTCCTTGTCATAGAGTAACGTCGTCACAATATGATCGTAGGAAGATGGAAGGGAACTCAACACGATCAGTGCCTTATCCTCCTCCTTGAAGAGAGATTCTCCTTTCGCATTCTTCTCCCCAGGTGTGAGCACGTCTGTCAGAATCTTGTTGAATTCATCCAAGTTCGCTTCGAGCTTTGTCCCGTCGGCCATCTTTAAACCATAGAGCTTCTTCTTCATCAATAACTGATTCCTCAAAGATTTGGACTTGTATCGTCCCTCGAGCTTCATCCAAACCTCTATTGGATCCTCCATGCCAATGACTTCACGAAGAGTGTTGTCTGCCAAGAACAGTTGTATTGTACTATTTGCGAGATCCATCATCTCCTTCCACTCTTCCTCTTTCATCTTCTCCGGCTCTTTTCTTTATCATGAAGAGATTTCACAAGTCCTTCTCACGTGAGTATGTTCTTCACCCGTTATTGTCATAAGGTGAAGTCATTCTTCCCGTTGAATGGTTCCACGGAGAATGATGCACCCATCGATGTAAATTTCGCCGTCGCTTTCTTATCGTACCTCCTTGTACGATCTGGAAAATCAGAGCAAAATCCTCCTGATCTGAACCATCCAACTCATCTGGAATGCACAAAAACCCCTATCTGGACTCTTGGATCACTTCAATCGGACTCTGGATGCTCCCGATCTCAAAGATTCACCGTAACCGTTGGATCTTAACTGCCTCTGAAGAAAGCGCACATGTTGCGTCGTCTCCTCTACGTCGAATCTCTCTATATCCGCTGTGTTGTATCCCTCGTTGCCGTCGAACCAAGCTCTGATACCAGTTGACAGGAACACGACCCATCGATATCGTCTCCTCTTGGATACCGGATGTTGGGGATACGAACCTACCCGGATATTGAATCGGATATACAAATGACCAACAACACCACGGAAGTATGTGAAAGAAAGAACACCAGATATAACGGTGGTCGATCACCTCTCACGTCCACCGGAGAAGAAAGATCACTATAAGAAGACAAGTACAACTCTCTCTGTTCCCTCGTTCGCTTATCTCTCTCTCTATCTCTTTCCTTGTGGTATTCCCTCTTGCTATGGTGTTGAGGCAATGCTTCCACCCCCCCTCTTTATATAGACCAAATACAACCACATAGTCATATTCCTAATAGGACTATAAATAGAATACAACTTAATAGCTATTAAAATTAGGAGTCCAATCCCAGTAGGATTTTTAATCCTAATTTAACTCTAATCCTAACAGAGATAGCATACTCGAGAGTGGGGCGTAACTCTCGTAGTTGCAGTAGATCCTAGATGAGTGTTATCTCAGTCTGACGGCTCCTGTCATTTTTTTCCGATTTACAGTTCTATGGTGGGTGGCACACTCATCGAATGTATGTACTTCGTCATAAGGATGCACCCGATGTAGTCTCATATGATCCATGGTATACTTGTTCCCACATATTCCCTTATGGCGGGTAAGCTAGGTTTGACGGTTTGAAGTTGGAAATTGGGGTGTTGATTTCTTGAGTCAGTTCTCTAGTGCATTATATGTGACTGTGGAGGGATTTTGTATGTGTATTTGAAACTCATGAAATTGGGTTGGCAGATGCTTTGAATTGTATATCATGTAGACATATTTGTATATTATAGGATTAAACCCCAAGGTAATACATGTAAAATAATGAACTATTGATATTATTAATGATGATCGGACACTTATAGAATATAAGTAATGAACTTTATAAAGCATAAAACAGTGGGCACTTGTAGATAGGTTCTTTTAGTGAATTTTCATAAAATAATGATATTTTGGAAAACAATATTGATGAGAAAGTAATACGAGATTGAGAGTACCTCACTTATAGTTCCCTTGAGTTGACTTAATGAGAGACTAGTTATGACAAAAATCGATAGCCATATCTTATAGAATATGTACCATTGTGAACTCATGCCAATAGTCTTTGATCTTGGATTGTTTTGGTAGTGACTCTTATACACTTGAGTAGTACATCTTGTTTTCTCCATCCATGTAAGTTATATTCCATTGTGGGTAGAGTTACACTTTTTGAAAGTGTTTCACCATCGTGGTAGCATACCCTTATTACAAATTGTACACTTTACATCATTTACTTCAATTAGCTCAGTACTGGGAAACTTTGCTCCTAACGTACCTATTATTTAGATCCAACATGTGTTGCTGGTGCTATCGTGGAAAGTAAATGGCTTGAGTTTTGACTTGACCTTGTGGTTGTTGCACTATTCATATTATGTGATTACTGATTGAGATGTACAGTTTGTACTTGTATATTAATTTGTATAGCTTCTGCATTTCTATAATTTTTAGTCATGTAAATTTTATCAAGTTGAGGAATCTGTTATAAATTGTTTATATATAAACTATCGAGAACCGTGAGTATTATTGTTATTGGAAATTCATTTTTATTCAGTTTCTTTTCCGGCTTTACATTGTGAATGTTAATTATGATATAATAATGTGTCTATTGTTGAGTATCTAGATCCCAAGGGTAGGAAACATGACAAGTTTAGTATCGGAGTAAGGATACTCCATTAACAAACATTCTTACATTATGATTATAATTGTCATTCGTAATGTGCCGAACATATAAGAGTTTTCTAACTCTGATATGTAGTCTAATAGGAATGGTTCCATAATAAGCATCCTAAAATATGAGATAATTAGATCTCTAATGAATGAAAGTTGTAATAATTTTGTGCAGAATCATGTCAAATCATGATGTTGAGGTTGTTCGGCACTTGCCAATGATGATGGTACTACTTTCCAGTATAGAGCATAGATAGATGTCATGAATCAGAGACTGCAAATGATGGAGTAGTGAATTAATAAATGTGAAGCATCCATTCATGCCCTCCTGAGTAAGGATAGTAGTAGGATTACTCCTCCTCCATCTACTGAGGATTTTTTGAGCAACATCAGAAGATGTATACTAGTTATTGCAAAGGACAAGTATTAGATTTTTTCCGTAGACACCACTCTTGAAGATGCTAATGCATGGTTGGAAAAGATTGAGAATGTTCTAAATATCATTCAAGCACTAGAAGATTTTTGGGTGTCATTCATTGAGTATTCATTGACTGGGTAATGCTATGCGATGGTGGACAACATTGGCGCGACACTCACCCCATCCCTTGACTTGGGACGGCTTCGTGGGGTTATGTAAGGAACATTCCTTCCTTATTACTAGGTGATAAGAAAAAGGAAAGATATGGATGAGTTGAAGTAAGTATCATTGACAACTAGGAAATACCAGATTAAATTTGATGGGTTAGCACGTCATTCTCATATGCTTGAAATGTGTGAGGAGGAATGAATCTTTAAAGTTTGATCTCGAGTTCGACTTGATGTTCAGGAGAAGCTATGTATGCACTCACTCACTACCATTCATGAGACGGTAGAAGCTATCTCGTGCATTGAGGATCAACGCAGTTGTAGGAGATAGAGTGAAGATATACTTTCAGTAGGTCAAGACTATTATGACAACAACCAAAATCCAGTGATGCCAATATGGAATCTAGGGGTCTCACTAGAAGCCACGGTGTAGTAGTTGTGGTCAAAGAGGACATAGTCGAGCTGAATTACTGTAGTAAGTCAAAAATGCCAAGATTTCAACACATAGTGAACCCACTTGATTATGGACATGAACAAGATTGCGCTTATGATGTACTAGTGCTAATATGTGATGAATTTTGTTGGTAATCAAAGCTTCATCTTATTGTAATTGAAAAACATTGTCACCAATGTGATTATATGAATATGATTGTATGTGGTTGTATGTCATATAAGTGTGGCTAGAGGAACAATGAGAGGATAAGAGAAGTTTAGTTTCTCCTTAGTGAGTTCTATTATCGCCGTGAATGGATGTGTGTGTACTATTCTTAGAAGGTAAGGATTGAAAAGAATCTAAACACTTATATTTGTGTCAAGATCTGCTGATATGCAATAGAAATTCACATGAAGTGGTGTCTACATTAGTTTCTAAGATAAAATAATGGATTAAAAGAGCATACCGAATAGATATTTAATAATTCTTTAAGATTGTTATCATTGATTGTGATAACTGAAATCATTTTAGTTGTTGCAAAATCCACATTAGATGAAGCATCGATATAGATTCGTCTTTTCAAGTAATAAGAAGATACTTTTAAGATTGCTATCGTGCAAATTCTTTTAAGATTATTATTGATTGTCATTATAGATAGCAAAGGGTGCGTTTCTTGTGAATTTAATGTTCATGCATAACTTCCATACCAAGGTTAGCATGATTAATGATATCTATGGAGAATGAAGGAAAACATATAATTTAGAGAAATAAGAATAATATTGTTTTTACTATTTTCCATCCACTTTTAGAGAGAAAAAATTTGCAAATGATCCTCAGGTTAAATATTGTAATAATGATTTTTGTACCTATAATGGAATCTTATATATGATGGGAGGAGGAAAACGTAGAAAGGAATAGAAAAATATACGAAAGGTTGATAGAGTACCACTATGATGTTGGGCTTGGTGACAGAATAACATATTCTAGCTCAATACAGATCAGGATAGTCAGTGAAAAGTATTATCATGGCATACCCAGGTCAGCCATGAGGGTGACGATGGGAGTGGGTCGCACGCATGCTCTGTGAGGGAAAGCGATGAGAGAGAGAGAGAGAGAGTGTGTGTGTGTGTGTGTGTGTGGCTGGAGCGGTCATTGTTGGTTGGCAACATGAGTGATTCAGATCCAGATGGAGCCTCACTGCAGGTGATGATGCGTTTTTGGGTTCTTTTCCTCCTCCTTCGACTGAGGTCCTCCACCTCCCCCCTCACCTCCTCCTCCTCCGCCGACATCGCCATACCCTTTTGCATGCGTATCTCGATGACACAAAGCCCAGTGCATGTTGTAGTACCTCGCCTCGAACAAGTAGGGATGAAAATTGGGTTGGGTTGGCCTGACCTAACCCACAAACTCGACCCATGAGCCTGACCCAAAATATGACCCAATTTATATTAGGTTGGGCTTGAATTGAAAATTCGATCCATTATTTAAATGGGTTGGGCTTTGGCAAACGCTATCTCAAAACAACTATCGCACTGGCCCAACCCAATAATGGCTCAATAAGCTGTCCCATATAATACTCCGTAATTTCAAATTGCAATAGTGTTGTTCTAGATATTGTCATCAACTTTTAATGCCTACATGCACATAATTGTCCACTATATTCTCTTAACAAACTCGTGATTAAACTTTACTCACTATCTTCATCGTAACATCAATTTTCTCACTACACGATGAGTATCGCTTCTCTCATTGTTCCTCCTATGTGTTTCTTTTAATTGTTAATTTTGAATCATTGCTTCACATACCAATAATCCACATCTATAAATTCATCCTCATTATTTCATCAATAGCAATGGTATCTTCAATCACCCATTTTCACTCTTCATGCCCCACCCATTTGTTTAATGGGCCAACCTGAACTGAACCTGAGGCCATCTTAATTGGGTCAGGTCAGGCCATGGGCCAAGAGGAAGAGAAGTTTTCGAACGTTGGCTCGACCTGTGACTCATTTATTTTATTGGTCCTTGGGTCGGGTAACCTTGGACTTGAAGGAGCCCTACCTGATGCTCAGCCCTACACACAAGTGTAATGGAACATGAATATAACGGATATTTTAGTAGGGGCATATTGTAATTGTATATATCATAGGGCATATGTGAAAAAACTTCATTGATTATTGGCACCTTTCCCATCATCTTTTTTTACTACAATAGTAGCATGAATGTCTATAATCAAAGTCTCGAACATGTATGTTACGACATGGGTGTATTCTCTCTCATCTCTCTCATGTCCTTCCTCGGCTACAATCTTGTGTAGTTGATTATTAATCAAACATGCATTTCCCTCATCTTAGCATTTTCCATGTAAATCATTGTCTCCTTGTAATGTTCTTGTTCGAGTTCTACATGCTACAAAGCAAGTTTGAGGCCTTGGTTCCATTGTTTTCATGTTCTTCATTGTGCGAGCATTGTCAAAAGAGGTCCTTAATAAATCTCTATTTCATCACCTTTATTATTTCATTTTAGCTTTAAATCCCTAGCTACATGTATGTATATAAACTAATTTGTACAAAATAACACTCAATAATTGACTCAAAAATACTGTATAAATATTGGTATTTAATTCTAAAATAAAAGAATAAAGGAAGAAAAGAGAAAGGAATGAAGTGTCAAGGACAATGAATAACCCTAGATCCCGAGACCAAGTCAACATGATGACTTGATCGACAAGGAATAAAGTAAGGGGAGATAGGGCAAGCAAATTATACAGAGAACACCTCAAAACCCTAACTTTTATTCATCAATAAATAGCCTTTTAGGACCTATTTTATTTTCTATTTTCTATACCTCAAACAATAAAATCATCAACATGAAAGTTATACATAAAAGTACAAAGAAAAACACAAAATTATTCACATTAAAATAACACACAATGCACAAGGGACACTCAGAATAAAAACTACAAAGAAACTTCACAGAACTATACCTCCTCCATACATACTCAAATTAACCAAACTCGATATTATTGTTAATAAATTTAAATTATCAATTTAATGAAGGTGATTTCATTTAATTTAGATTTGAGATGTAAAAGTTAGCTTTTGGGTCTCTATTGTACTTTATACATGTATATTATGTTTAATATATTCGTTCTTTGTATTTTAACTTTCTTATATTTTTTATATATTTGTAAATATTATTTGAAATATAATAAAAATATAAATACAAAATAAATGCAGGAAAATACATTAAAATAAGTAAAGGATTAAAATATATAGGTAAACTATACCTATGTAACACATATATTTATTTAAGTAAATATATAAAATCAGAAAATTACAATAAAAATGTGTAAATGTGTAATTAAATAAATTATAAATATATAAATTATATGTATATAATAATAAAATATAAAATAAAAATAAAAATACACCAAATATAGGTGAATATACCTATGTATATACATGTAAAAAATAACACTTGATATATTAACATGTAAAAATAAACAAAAACATGTGAAAATAGCACATAAATTAATAAACAACTTTCATATTTTGAGTTTTATTTAAATAATTCATTTTCTATTGTATTTATCTTTATTTCTCATTTTATTTATTCATTTATCGCACAGCGTACCCACGTTGACCAATGAGGTGCGAGTATTTGTTGATTCCAAATCAATTGTACCTGCGCCAAGGTCTACATCATGGCAAAAAG
Source organism: Ottelia alismoides (assembly GCA_037367405.1). Classification (NCBI taxonomy): domain Eukaryota; kingdom Viridiplantae; phylum Streptophyta; class Magnoliopsida; order Alismatales; family Hydrocharitaceae; genus Ottelia; species Ottelia alismoides. The sequence goes on from JAZKJV010001434.1 coordinate 51,410, forward strand.
ATTTCTCTCTCTTGTCCAGTTTTTGGTGATGATCCGTTGCTCGATGGAGTTGGGTTTCTTCAGAAAAATCTGCTTAACATGTTGCTGCATCATGCCATGTCCTTGGATCCCTATAGATACATTCATTCGTGTTTATAGATACCTCCCAACATCACGCCACCATCATCTATATATAGCTTCCTCCCTCAGACATTGTTTTTTATTTTGGTCCTTTGTCAACTGGAACTCTTAGATCATTACACGATCAGGTTGAGGTTGGTGATAGCAACCTCCTCGAGAGATCTGCAGAGCGCATGTGGTGGTGAACGGAGCAATCCCCATCGTTGAAGCTTGCTACGGCAATGCCCTCTACTCCTTGGCCCCCAGGTCAAGTTCAAGCTGCTTTTATTGCTTTTCTAGTGTAATTTTATTTCACGTATTTAAACCGAGCTTTTATTTCATGTCTTTTCTGTAAATTCTTAGTATAATTCTTAGGATTAAGATAAGTCGGAGTTTTAGAAGCTCCTGCCATTGTCTACCGTTCTAACCTCATTCTAACTCCACGACCACTTCATTAGCTTCCCCAACCACTTCTTCATCTTCCGCACCACCCGAGCCACCTTGATCCTTGCTAGATCAGCATATTGATGCTCCACCCCTAACCTTCACCGGAGCACCTCTGCCCACCTCACTCACACTTCGAATCCACCAAATAACAACCTAGTAACCTTCACCCAAGATCCCTTTTTCTAACCCTGCAGGTTTCTGGAAGAAATGGCCTTAATTGAGGCGAATCGCATCCAAGTGCACCTCTCCTAGGTGGTTGACCTACCTCGAGAAACTAGGACCCCATCGATTGGTCCTGAACATCTTTAACACCACCATCAACTGCGAAATAGCTATAGGAACAAACAGAGTTTCTCAGCAGCGCGAGAGGAGCCTTGGAACACGAGGAATCAACGAACGAGGGAAGCACACTCTGTTGTTCTTTCCTATTCTTGGGGAGTGAAAGCATGTCCATCCGATGGAGCTTAGGCTCCAGTTTGTACAACATCCATTGGATGGAGATATGCCAGTACCGTCGGATATCATGGGAGGTCTAATCCTACACATCCATCCACAAAGGGGTATATGTTGTGCTCCATCGTTCGATCACTTCAAGTCAGCTACGTGGCACGTGCAGCGCTGCCCGGTGAAGCGCGCTATTAAGGGGTAATTTACATAAGCCCCCACTCATCTTTTGCATTTCATTTTTGTCCTCTAAATATAAATTCTAGTTTAAATATGTTTATAAATATTGCATTGGACGCCCCAGACTTCAAGTTATTGCAAATGGGTCCCTTGCCAGCTCATCTTATGTGGTCTCCCTTGTGAGGCAGGTAAATTTTGTAACTAGGCCCCTCCAACTTCTATTTATTTATATTTACTTTAAAATTGTAAATCAAGTGCAAAACTCCAGGGAAATTTGCACGTTGATCCCTAACTTTTACTTTTATTGCAAAAATACCCTTCAAGCATTGTATTGTATTTCTTATTTTCTATTTTTATTAATTAGCTTATGTACTTATTAAATGTTGGGAAAATTATTGTAGATGACTTAAATCATGTTTATCCATGTCCCTATTTTTAATTAGGCATTCATAACATTTTCCATTTATTAAAATTCAAATAGGTGCTATGTATTCCATGTTTGCTCATAAAAATACAAAAAAATATGACTAACTTTAAACATTCTAAAATATATTATATATAATACTATATATTATAGCTACAAATGCAAACCAAAAATCACAAAAAATATATAAAATGAAACCCTAAAATGCTTATAAAAATCATTAAAAAACTATAAAATTCTGAAAAATAGTTTTATATTTTATGTTTTTATTTATATTGTATATTAAATATTAAAAATATTTTTAGGAAATTTTGAACTTAGTGTATATTTTAATACCCAAAACAATTTGGTATATTTATTTATTCATTATTTTGATATATCTAATACTTTAAAATTCACAAAAATTAGCAAAATTTATATAAAAATCATAAAAATAGATTAAAAACACAAAAAATTTTATTTTCTGAATTTTGACTATATTTGTATTATTTAAAATTATAAACCCTATATATTATATATACCTAATAATACTTATATATTTATTATTAGTATTACTCAAAAATTATATCGTATATATTTAAAACCTTTAAAAAATAAAAAAGATTATTCAAGTATATATATATTATATATATATTATTTATAATATATATTATTATTACCATATATACATATATATATCCTACTTCTTAAAAATAAAAAACTACAAATTTGTAAAAAAAATTAAAAATAAAAATAGAAAATCTAAAAGAATATATAAAATATATAAAAATAAATATAATTAAAAGCCTACAAAAAAGACAAAATAGTGAAAAAAAATAATTATTGTTGATTTTATTAATTGATAATAGTTTTACCTATCCCCGTTGGATTCAAGTAGCTCAACCCCTACACTTTATCACTATACACATTTTTGTTAGGTATAATAAATTTCACCCCCCTTCTTCATCATTTAAAATATATCATGGGTTGATTGTTATCTTAGTTGATTGGTGAAATGTCGAGAGTCGAGAGAAGGTTGATATAGTGAATTTTGGATTCGACTTATCGGACACCTCATGCTCATCCAAGACCGAACGTTAGATACCCCTCTCCGATCTACTAAACAATGGCATCGTTGCCGGGGAGCAACGCATAGGATAACATATACCTAGTTGTTCATATATCTTTTTTTATTTTTCTTTCTAAATAAATGTTTATCTGTTTTGATGAATTTCCTTTGTTTACTTCTTTGTGAGGGCTCGCTAATTGAGGAGGAATTCTTAGGAAGGCTTGTGCAGCCTCTTGAGGTGGAGACCGGCTTTCATCGCTGAGCTGGTAGGAGAGAGCAAGAAGAAGATGGGGACTTGAGAAAAGCATGTTAGTGTAGAATTTTTATTTTGTGAGAGAGAGACTCAAATAATTTGTAATAATATAGGGACAAGACACTTTGAATATTCATACTTTCGTGGGCCTATTTTACCAAGTGTTTGTTCAGTTGGGGGCCCTCTCGGTTTTCATAGTGTCTCCATTGCTTTCTCTCTTTTTTCCTCCCTTTTTTACCTTTATTTTTCTTTGGTTCCCATGTTGTGTTTTCTGCCTTTCTTTTTATTTATCTTATGTGAATGAGCCCTTAGATTTTACGACTTGCTTGATCGAGTAACTTAGGTCCAAGGACCTAATATCTGCATGCACATGTAGTTTCAATGCTTAGACCTTAGCCGAATTAATTGATTCTTCACGCTAATAGCAAATCATGTTTAGGATAATTTCATAAACTTGCATTTCATGTAGTCTAAATTAAATTTTCATCTTGCATCCCACATGGAGAGAGCTGGGAAGCGTTGTAAGTCTTCTAACTGAGCATGCATCATTCGACAAAATGATGAGTTCTCCATTATAGTGCCACTTGCACGGCTATTACATCTTCTCTCCCTATTTTATATCACTTAGGTTTAAAGAAAATCAAAAAAATCATTAGACGAATTATTCTGAAAATACTCAAAAAAGCGAAAATTCAAAAATTGAAACAAATGGACTACTAATAACACTTCAACCAAAAATAAAATTCGTAACGGACTTTCATTGTATTGGGTTCATAAAGCCTACATTATTTTCAAGTACACTCCAGACAGGGTGAGGCACGACCCTAGGAAATAGAGCCAAAATCTCAGCATGGGTACTGCCTTGTTGTTGACTGGATTCACAAAGTATTGGCGCTTCTATCGTATATGGCTAGTAGGGCTTCATCTGCTTGCAGACTTAGTCTGAAGTATTGAGCTTAGACATCCCCTCACGGGGGTGTCTGTCTAATCGTTCCACATCCAAGTACCTCTCTAGGGAGAAGTATTGGTTTTATCTATCGGCTTCCTCCTCTATTCTTTGGTTGAGTAGTAGATATATACCCAACAGCAAGGATTCTCTTAAAAAGTACATGCTACATGTTACAAGGGAAGTGGGAAGTACAAGATACTCTTCTGGCAGTACTCACTCTCCTATGGGGCTAGCCTCTTAGGATTTCCCTAATAATAGAACAAAATTGAAAAGATAAAATAGCTTAACTCTTACGGGTTCATTGGCATGAGTTGGTGAATCTATTGCATCGGTGTTTGTTTGAATTAGATTTTAGGTCAAAGATCAGTCCCGCTCACTTGCGTCATTTTTTATTTCATATGTTTTTCATTTCTTTTACTTTGCTCACTTTGAGCCCTCTTCTATTCTCCTCTTCACTTCATCTCATTGTTTATCACCTTATTCAATTCCACATCTACTATGCTTCTCTCTCAAGATGTTGACTCATGGATGATTTAGTCGAGACCCCGTTGACACCTACATCGATTCCATGAATTCAACATCTTCAATAATTCGAGGCGACTCCCGAGAACCCAGTTTGAATTTTGCGAACCAATCTCCAGATTCCTCGTCTTCTTCCTCGATAAATTAGGATCACTCTTGTCCTGACATTCACCCCTTGTAGATGGAGATTGATTTATCTTCGTATCAGGTAATCCATTCACACCTGTCTAGAATTGAGCCTGATTCTAGACATATCTTCTCATATGGTTCACATAATTATAAGTCTGGACGGGATTAATTTGAATGTGCAGATCAAGATCTGAACTTGGACCTTGTGCAGATATATTCCTCTAAGTCTGATTCAGAGATGTCTCCTCAAGGAAAAAAGAAGGTACCGTAGCCAAATCAGGGCCCTCAGCCAGGTCAAAATGCGTGAACACACAGTTACTTGCATCCATACATTCTATTGAGCAGTAATTGATGGATCAGGTTCTCGCCCAAGTCACCTTCACTGACATGCTAAATGACCTGAGGAGAGAAAGAGAGAATTGAGGAGGAGGAGGAGGAAGAAGAAGAAGAAGTGATGATGAACAATGAGATGGACCCCATTGAGGATCGACAAACGAACCAAGAAGAGAGGCTCACAAGCCTACACTCAAGGAAACTTACAATCCTAACTCTGGTCAGATGACCGAGTGGATTTAGATTCTTCTAGTCCCTGAACACTTTGAGCTTAAGCCTCAGTTCTCATCTTTTCTTCCCTCTTTCCATGGGAACACCAATGAAGAGCCTTATATCCATCACCAATAGTTTTCCTGCATCTGTTGCACAACTCACTACCCTAACATCTCATTAGGTGTAGTCAAAATGATGGTCTTCCCATTTATCCTTCAAGATAAGGCTTTAAACTAGAACAATCATTTGGGGAAGGTATTGATGACTTGGAAGCAACTTAAGTTTGTGTTCCTCCACAAATTCTGCCCTCTTGGTCGTCTCAACCAGATGTGTGGCAAGATTTCAAGCTTCTTTCAGGGACCATACGAGTTCATCTATGAACCATGGGTGAGGTTCAAAAGCTTACAAGAGAAGTGCCCCCATCATGATATTCATCGAACCAGCTTGGTCCAACATTTCTTTGGGGCCTGACACAAGAAAGCCAAAGGTTTGGCAATACCGCATGTGGTGGATCTCATTTCAATAAATATGAGGACATCGTCTGTCAGATATTTGAAGAAATGGTGGAAGGAGAAGCCACATTGTCCTCATCTCGTGCGTGTCAGTGCCACCCACAGATCCACCACTAGCTAGTGAACATGGCGACATCACACAAATCGGAGGGACAAGAGCTCCAACCTCGGTATCATCAGGAACCACATGTACAAGGTTGGCATTATTAAGAAGCAATCACAAGACCTAGAAAATTTGTTTGTGATCAAACAGAGAACACTTGGACCAGCTGGATCAAATTACCAAGAAGTTGGAGCTGCTCGTTAATACCATCAATGTTGTTCAATCTGCGAGTCCATCAACTGCGTCTCCTACCGAGTCGAAGGAGCCTTCATCGCCACATCATCCTCAATCGAGTTCAGGGCAACCTTAGGTACAACACATATACTACGTGCAGAATCCTGACCAGGCGCCACTATAGTTGTCGTAGCAGCAACTTGTCGTCTACCAGCCCCAGTCCCAACCACCATCTTTTGTTGATCCATTTATCCCCCCCCCACCCCAAATCCAAGAAGCAAATGGAATCTGAAATAATGATACACAACTGGCCCATCCAGGCAGCCAACAATAGGTCCCATCCTCTATAATTAGGCCATATCACCAACCTTCGGGTGGAAAGTTTGTCCAGAACCAGCCTCTGCGGCATCAGTCTTTACCATATCAGAACACTTGAAGACAAAATTATCAGAACTAGAAGCCTGCGTACAGTCAGTGCCAGCTGCATCATAATTACGCGGCTGCTTCACAGAACTATCCTCTTGCTCCTCAACATTACCAGCATTTTCCTCCTCAGTACAATTCACAATTTTCCCATCAGTCGTTATCACATTATCACTCCCAACATGGTCAGCATGTTGAACCTGAGTACACTCTAGTGAACCTCGCTCTTGATTCTTAGCCTAATTAGTAAAAAGCCTAGCAAAGATGAGCCATAAGATCTATGACCTTACTAAGACAAAACCCCAATTCAAATACAGCTCGAGGCCAACCCTAATAACTTCAAGCATAAAGAGCAGGTAGTTTGTGATGTGCTATCTAATCCCATAGAGTCAAGTATTTCATATTTTATTTGTATCATGTAATGACTCTCAGGAGCGACAGGACAATACACCCTTCTACCGCATAAAAGGGGAATAATAAAGCATCATCGAGAGAGCCATCGTCTTGTGCATCAATCAGATCAGCAACAGAGCCGAGTAAGGAAGAAGATGAGGGAGGAGCATCACCATATCACCACCACCATCAAAATTTACAAAAAATAAGCAAAAGGAATATCTTCAAAAAGATAATAAGAGATACAGCCAAGCTGAACCAGCCCAAGAGGAGCCAACACCAGCAGCAACTCCAACGCCAACCGACGAAGTTGAAGCTCATGTAGATACAATTTTTGCATGTTTTGAATGATTGGTCTTCTTCTAGCCGGTCATTTGTAAATAATGATGTAATTAAGAATATGTTTCCTTTTGTGAATATTTTTTACTGATGCAATGAAAAAATCCAAAAAATGGAAAAATAAAAATGTATTGTCAGATCCTGGTGTTGCGGAAATCATTGAAAACTTATTTTTAATATACCATTGATGAAGGCCATGGAATACATGCCAGTAGTAAAGAAATGTCTGAAAGAGGCGTGTACATTAAAGAATCAGAGCCGTAAAAACAAATGCAACAGAGCATAGAAGCACATCCTAACCATGATCGGTGTAAATGCTATCAGTGATCTCTACAGAAGAAGAAAAATAAGGGAGCACCCTTAATCAGATGCCAGATTTTTTATTATATTTTTAAGCAAACATTACTTGATAGTGGTTCTTCTATAAACCTCATGCCCTCCTCACTGCTTCAAAAATTTAGGTTGGGTCTGCTTAAACCCACTCGTATGATCCTGCAGTTTACTGATCGATCCATTAAGCATTCCAGAGATTTGTTAGAGGACGTTATCATGATTGTGCAGGACATGCACTTCCTAGTGGACTTTGTCGTCATGGATATGGATTCATCTGCACCATTGCTCTAGACTCCCATTGATCTTGGTCTATTGTTCCTTCGAACTACCAAAACGGTCATTGACTATGGGTCTGGAAAGATCACATCCTTCTCATGTGCCAACAAAGTCACCATGGATATGATCAATGCGTTGAAAGTTGCATCTGTTGAAGGGAAACCAGAATTAGCAGTTGAAGACTGTGATATTGTGAACATCGATGATCAATAATTATCTTTTAACGATAATGTGATATAGGAAATCTTCTCTTCGAAGGAGGACCTGGATAGCACAATCAACCATGGCTCCATCAACAATTGGGAGACCGAATCTGAATCACTGATCAGCCTATTTGAAGAAGATTCATGTCAAACCGAACAGGAAAAATTCACTATAGATATGTTTGGTACATTTTTATCAGATCTAAGAGTGACAGAGGTGGATAGTTCCTCATTGATTTCAGCAGACCATGCATCTACCAGCAAAGTGTCTGAAGTGACCAAGAAGCAGACTCGATAATTTCTTGAGTTAAAGCAGCATCTGGCAGTCTAAAATATGCTTTTCTTGCAGGTTGTCAAAACATTTATCCAGTTATCAACAGCAGCAGGCTGACCCCGTATTAGGAATCTCGATTGCTTGAGTTTAGAGAAAACTACAAGGTACTTTGTTAGAAATTATCGGATCTCCAAGTGATAAATCCACCCTTATGTTTACACCACATTTATCTTGAAGATGATTGCAAGTCATTTCATGAATTTCAATGCAAGTTGAACCTTAACTTATGGGACTTGGTATAAAAGAAATCACTAAGTGGTGTGAAGCAGGTTTCATTTATCCCATCTCCGACTCAAATGAGTGAGTTCCTTGAATGTAGTGCCAAAGAAATTAGGGATCACTATGATTACCAATGACCAAGGAAAGTAGATTTCTACTTGAGTACCAATATCATGGCACGTGTGTGTTGATTATCGGTTCATGAAATTAGCGACAAAGAAGGACCATTTCCCATTGTCGTTCATTGATCAAGTTCTTGAAAGATTGGTCAGGAAAGAATTCTTCCGCTTCTTAGATGGATACTCTGGGTGCAGCCAGGTGGCGATTGCCCCTAAAAATCAAGAGAAAACTACATTCACCTGCCCATTCGGCACATATGTCTTCAAAATAATGCCCTTTTGGATTGTGCAATGCACCCGCTAAATTCCAAAGATATATGCTTGCCATCTTTGCCAACATGGTAGGAAGTTTTCTTGAGGTTTTCATGGATGATTTTTCAATCTACAGTGACAACTTTGATTCTTGCCTCATGCACCTAGACCGAGTGTTGCAGAAGTACCATGAAGTTAATTTGATTTTGTCACAATAAAAAAGTCACTTCATGATCGCTAAAGGTATTGTGATGGGCCATATCATTTCAAAGCGTGGCATGGAAGTCAACCCCACGAAGGTGGACGTGATTGTCAAATTAGAGCCACCTTGAAATGTCAAGAATGTGAGGTTATTTCTTAAGCATGTTAGTTTTTAGAAGATTTATCAAGGACTTCAGCAAGATTGCCCGACCTCTTACTGAACTTTTATGCAAGGAGACTGATTTCATTGTTGATCAGCATGTTCTCCAATATTTTTTCAACTGAAAGATCTAGTTATACAGGATCTAGTCTTACAGCTACCCGATTGGACTCTTCCATTTGAGATCATGGAAAACGCATCGGACTTTGCAGTTGGGGTTGTATTAGGATAAATAAGAGGAAAAATTGATCTATGTCATTCACTATTCCAGCAAGACATTAGACGATGCACAGAATTTATATATTACAAATAAAGAAATGTTGGTAGTGGTTTTCACCTTAGAGAAGTTCAGATCCTCTCTTCTTGGATCTAAAGTAATCATCTACACCAACTACTACTATCAAATATTTACAGCAGAAGAAGGAGGCCAAATCACGCCTTCTCATATGGATCATTATCCTCCAAGAATTCGACTTGGAAATAGGAGACGAGCCTGGAGATCAGAACGTCGTAGTAGATCATTTATCTAGAATTGAATACATGGATACTCAGTTGAGCAGTGCACCCATTACAAAGACCTTCCTCGATGAGTCCATTCTCACCATTGGATCTCTCCCTTAGAATGACGATATTGTGAACTACAACATCTCTAGGTGGTCCCACAGGATTGGACGAGAATCAAGAAGGACAAGTTCTTATCCGATATCCATTTCTACCAATAGTAATATCTATACTTGTTCAAGGATGTAGCAGACTGCATCAGGCGTCAGTGTATCCCTCAGGAGGCATACACAAGTGTCCTCGACTACTGTCATAAGCTTGAATTTGGAGGACACCATTCTAGAAGCAAAAAGGTAATAAAGATATTGTAGTATGGCCTCTAGTGTCCCACACTATTCAAGGAAGCCATAGCATACGTCAAAGCTTGCACTGATTGTCAAATATGGGAGGAACCATCAGTTCAAAAGATTCAATGCCCCTCAAATTTATTCGAATTTCTGATATGTTAGATGCATGGGGTATGGATTTCATGGGTCCATTTCCTAACATCTAGGATTATGAATACATCATGCTTGACGTAGATTACGTGAGTCGATGGGTAGAACTATCCATGCTCGAGCCGCCTATAGCCACACGGTTTGCTAGTTTTTGAAAGATAACATCTTCTCGGGTTCGGGATACCAAAGATTCTAATTTCTGATGGGGATACCCTCTTCATAAATAAATAGGTTAAGAGACTCGTCAAGGAGTACCTCATCGGTCACTGAGTCGCTTCTCCTTATCATCCTCAATCCAATGGCCTGGTTGAATTATCAAACAGAGAAATCAAGATGATCTTACAAAAACTTGTGAGGCCGAACAGAAAGAATTGGTCTCAACTTATGGACTCGGTTCTCTAAGCTTACAAGATCGCGTACAAGTCTCCCTTGGGTGTGTCGCCCTATCGTCTCGTATATGGGAAGCGATGCCATCTGCTCGTGAAATTTATTAATAAATCTCTCAGGGTAATAAAAATCTATTACCTCGACTCACAGAAAGGTGTCCAGAATAGATTGATTAATCTAAACAAGCTCCTGGAATTTTGACACTAAGCGTTCGACAACAACTTAATGTACAAAGAGAAGGTCAAACGATGGCATGGCTGGCACATCAGACGAAAGACCTTTGAGCCTGGACAGAAAGTGTGTTTGTTTGATGCGAAGTTAAAGATATTCCCAGAAAAATTAAAAAGTAAATGGATAGGGCCATACATCGTGAAGACTATGTGTGACAATGGAAGTATCATCATATTAGAGTTGTCAGCTGACGCACAACCATTTAACATTAATGGTTAGTTACTAAAGTCATATCTAGAGCACGATACATTCCTACCCATTGTTGATTCAATTCAAGTTGTTTTGATGAATAACTCTCAACTATCGCAGCATCAGAAGATTCATGCAATGATGTCCAAAATATCTTTGATTGATTTTCTTCTTTTCACTTCACTTTTCCAAATCTTTTATTCTTCTGTACCTCACTCATACCATTCATTTGTGTTATCCTTGGGATATACTTCATTCTAAGTATAGAGGAGATGAGTGAATTCGGGTTATTCATTATTCATTCTCTCAATTGTCTCTCAATATATTGATACTTTGTCTATACTCAGGGATATTTCCCCCTAATTTTAGGGGGGAACAAACTTAGCCTATTTCATTTCGTACATTCTCATCCTCGATCATCCATGTTTTGTATACAGTCAGCTATACTTAGGATTAGTTGATCCTAATTGGGGGGGAAATAGACTTCTTATTCTTTAGTCATTATAGTATAGACTTTCCTATACTCAGCACGAGTTATGCCTCCCTTTTATCTATGATCATTATGACGACATAGCTCAAGCTAAGTATAATGGGTTGTACATACATTGTATATACTTTAGCTATAACTCGTACTTTGGTATTTTCAATAATATGGCTAAAGTATTATATCTAGTAAAGGTATATGATTGATCAATTGTAAAGAATGTACCCTGATTATGTATAAAATTATTCACAATTCTTTGTAAATATGATTAATAAAATACTTTAAAAAGATTTTGCAAAATGATTTGAAAAATGGTTGGAAAATATCTTGAAGATTTTTTGATATCTGTTTGGAAAACTTATTGCAAAATATTTTCAAACGTTTGCTAAAAATCTTTTCTTAAATATTTGAAAATTTTGTTTCATTTGTTTGAATAAAATTTTTGAAAATTCAATTTCCTAATGATTTGGAAAACGTTGTAAAATAATTTGAAAAATCTCTCTGTATCTTTGTAAAATCTTTGCAAAATGATTTTCAAATTTTGTAAATATTTGTAAATTATTTGTAAAATAAGTTTTCAGAATGTTTTTAAAAATATTTGCAAATTATTTTGAGAACTTTGTATATAATAATCCAATAATTTTTTTTAAATAACCCTTATATATAAAACCTATGAATAACAGCTAATTTTTATATAAATTCCCCATGTAAATCCTCACCCAATTCTTGTAAATACGTACGAAATCATGTGTAAATATCTGTATATACTTCTTTCACTAACCTTTATCAGAATCCCCTAATTCCAAAATTCAATAAAAAAATTGCAAAACATTTTCAAAAACCCTATAAAATTTTCAAAATCATAAAATGTACTTCACAAAAGTTCTCTTGCATTGCATAGCATCTGCATTTTTCGGAATGATCATGATAATTGAACAATCCTAAACAAAGTATGAAGATTGGAGCTTGGTCTAGACCTTAATCCACTTAATTTTAGAGGAACCCATTAAGGATTGGAATTGAGATGCTTGAGGTCAACTTGACTTAGTTCTTTAGATTCCATGAGACTATGTTCGTGAGTCAATTCAATGAGTCTAACTAGAACCCTTCATGTCATCGTACGATTCTTGAGACAGTGGCTTGACTAGAGACGCAACACTTAACACTTAGCTCAACCCAGATAGGTTGTTGAAAGATCTTAGAGTCTAAGTCGGGATGATATTAGGTCGCTTCATCAAGGGTGGCTCAAGAACCATTCTTGGGGACTGTCAAAACTAGTACTTCAACATGCTTCCTCTGGTAGCATGGACATCTGACGACTGGAGAGTGGATTGAAATAAAGCTTCGGATGAGGGATGGTGTGCTGGCACAACTTTTTCCATGACCCCAAAACATTGGTGGAATAAAAGATTATATATCTGCCAGGGAAAAACAAGAATATAGAGCAATGTCATACAAAGAAAATATCCTAAAAGAAGCCTGCACCAAAAATTTCAAAAATATTGAGCTTCTATAATAGGCCTACTTCTTGGTGAAGACTCAGTTACACTAGCCAGGCCTCAGAAGGAAATGTGGCTACACTTGTCAATTTCCACTTCTTTTTGCATTCTTCTAGCTTCTTCCTCCTTTCGGTTGTGAACTAGCATGCACTTAAACTTAGAAGGAAATATCCATTTCCTAGAGGATGAATTGCTTGAGAAGGAGACTATTTGATAGTTCAGTTGTTTATCTTGGAAGAATTAACACAATCCACACACATGGTCATTATCATTTCAAGGTTGCAAGAGTATGCAACTAAAAGGATGGCTCTAACCAGGTTGTGAATTGAACTGAATAGAGGAGCATGGAACTTAAGGGATGTTGAGTCACAATTTCTAAACTAAATGTGGTTCTGAACAAACCTAAAAATCAAAGGTCTTAGATGAGCTTCAAATTTTGACTTTATCAAGACAAGTTTAAGAGTCAAAAATTAGTCCAAGTTATTTCTTTTTCTGTCTTTATTTTCTTTTTGTGCACTCATTAGTATGTGTTTGCTAGGGACTAGCAAAGGCAAGTATAGAGGTGATGAATCTTCATTTCATCATCTTTATTCACTAATTTTGGCCTTAAATCCCCTACTAAATGCATGTATATAGTATTAATTTGTACAAAATAACACTCAATGATTGACTCAGAAATATTGTATAAATATTGTTATTTAATTCCAAAATAAAAGAATAATGGAAATAAAAGAAAAGGAAATGAAGTATCAAAGACATTGAATGACCCTAGACCTCGATACCAAGTCATCATGATGATTTTGTCGACAAGGAATAAAGTAGGGGATATATGGTAGAAAAATGGTCAGAGAACACCTCAAAATCCTAACTTTTATTCATCAATAAATAGACTTTGGGGCCCTATTTTAATTTCCATTTCTATACATCAAATAATAAAACCCTCAACATGAAAGTTGTACATAAAAATAAAAGAAAATACAAAATTAATTTCACATTAAAATAATACATAGTGCACATAGGACACTCAGAACAAATATCCGCAAAGAAAACTTCACAAACATGTATCTTCTCCAAACATACTCAAAATTGACCAAACTCACCTTTATTATTCAAAAAATTAAATTATTTCATAAAATTAAATTATTTCATAAAATTAAATTATATATTTAATGAAGGTGTTTTCATTTAATTTGGAGTTGAGATGCAAAAGTTGGCTTTTGGGTCCCTATTGTACTATATACATGTATATTATATTCACTATATACATTCTTTGTATTTTTAGCTTTCTTATATTTTTATATATTTGTAAATATTATTTGATATACAATAAAAACATAAACACAAAATAAATACATGAAAAAATACATTAAAATAAATAAAATATTAAAATATATAGGTAAATTATACATATGTAATACATATACATATTTATTTAAGTAAATAAATAAAATCAAAATATACAATAAAAATATGTAAATGTGTAATTAAAGAAGTTATAAATATATAAATTATGTATATACAATAATAAAATAAAAAATAAAAAATAAAAACACTAAATATAGGTAAATATACCTATGTATATACATATAAAAAAATAATACCTAATATATTAACTCGTAAAAATAAATAAAAATCATATAAAAATAACACATAAAATAATGAACAACTTTCATAGTTTGAGTTTTATTTAAATAATTATTTTTCTATTTTATTTCTCTTTATTTCTCATTTTCTTTATTCTTTTATCATGTAGCGCTCCCACGTGGACCAATGAGGTGTGAGTATTTGTTGACTCTGGTCACTTGTACCCGCACCTAGTTCTACAACCTGTCAAAAACTTTTTCCCTCTCTTCTCCAATTTTTTTGGTGATGATCCACTGCTCGATGGAGTTAGGTTTCTTCACAAAAAGTCTGCACAACATGTTGCTCCATTGCTCCATGTCCTTGGATCCCCTGTAGATACATCCATTCGTGCCGAAGAGCCCTCCCAACATCACGCCACCATCGTTTGTAAATAGCTTCATCTCTCGATCATTTTTTTTATTTTCAGTCCTCCTTTGTCCTTTCAAACCCTCATATCATTGCATGATCGAGTTGAGGTTGGTGACAGCAACCTCCTCGAGAGATCTACAACACGTATGAGGTTGTGAACAGAGCGATCCCAATTGCTAAAGCTCGCTCCGGAGATGGCCTCTGCTCCTTGGCCCCCTGTTCAAATTTGAGCTACTTTTATTGCTTTTCTAGTGAAATTTTATTTCCTATATATAAGCCTAGTTTTTATTTCATGCCTTTTCTGCAAATGATTAGTATAGTTCTTAGGATTAAGGTATGCATGAGCTTTAGAAGCTTCGACCATTGTCTACCGTTCTAGCCTCGCTTCGACTCCACGACCACCTCATTAGCTTCTCCAACCACTTCTTCATCTTCTGCACCACCCGAGCCACCTTGATCCTCGCCAAATAAGCGGATCGATGCTCCTCCTCTACTGTTCACCAGAGCACATCTTCCCACCTTGCTCCTCCTTTAAATCCATCAAATAACAGTGCAGTAACCTTCTCTCCAGCTCCCTTGTTAAATCCCTGCAGGTTTCTAAAAGAGATGGTCTCAATTGAGGTGAATCGTGTCCAAGTGCACCTCTCCCAGGTGGTCGCCTACCTCAACCAACCAGGGCCCCATCGATGGGTCATGGACATCTTTGACACCACCATCAGTTGTGGAACAGCTGCAAGAATACACATAGTATCTCAACAGCACAAGAGAAGCCTTGGAATGTGAGGAATCAACGAACGAGGGAAGCACACTCTGGTGTTCTTCCCTGTTCTTGGGGTGTGAAGAATAGCCATCTGATTGAGCTTAGGTTCTAGTTTGTATAACATTCGTTGGATGGAGATACGTCAATATCGTCGGATCTCGTGGGAGATCTAATCCTACGCATACATCCATAAAGGGGTATGCATTGTGCTCCGTTGTTCGATCACTTCAAGTCAGCTACATGGCACGTGCAGTGCCACCTGATGAAGCGCTATTAAGGAATAATTTACTTAAGTCCCCCGCTCATCTTTTGTATTAATTTTGGTCTTGTAAATATAAATTCTAGTTTCAATATGTTTGTAATATTGCATTGGACTCCCCCACCCCACCTCGGACTTCTAGTTATTATAGATGGGTCCTTTGTCAGCTCACCTCACGTGGTCCTCCACATGAGGCAGGTAAATTTTGTAAATAGGCCCCTCCAGCTTCTTTTTATTTATATATAGTCTTTAACATTATAAATCAAGTGTAAAACTTTGGAGAAATTTACACGTGATCGATGAGTTTAATTTTATTGCAAAAATACCCTTCAAGTATTGTATTTTATTTCTTGACTTTATTTTTTTATTAGTAAATGTGCTTACTAAATGTTGGTAAATTATTGTAGATGCCTTAAATCATGTTTATTCACACCCCTATTTTAAATAGGCATTTATCACATTTTTCCATTTATTAAAATTTGAATAGGAAATATTTTCTCATAAAATACAAAAAAATTATAAAACCAACTTTAAAAAGTCCAAAAGATATATAGTATATATTATTATATAGTACACTTATAGACCAAATATCACAAGAAAATAAAAATAAAACACAAAAATCATATATCCCTAAAATATATAAAAATTAGAAAAAAAAACTATAAAATTATGATAAAGAATTTTATGTTCTAAATTTTTATTTATATTATATAGTATATATTAAAAATATTTTTGAGAATTTTTTAACTTATTTTATATTTTTAATACGCAAACAATTCAACCTATTTGTTTATTCATTGTTTTGACATATTTAGTATTTTAAAAATACATAAAATTATCAAATATATATAATCATAAAATTAGTGAAAAATATAAAACACACAAATAATTTTAATTTCTTAATTTTGACTATATTTGTATATATTTAAATTTATAAAACCCTACATATACTATATACTTAATAATACTCATATATTAATAATAATTATTATTACTTAAAATTTATATCTTATATATTTAAAACCTTTAAAAAATAACCAGGGCTATACTTGTATATATATATTGTATATTTTATATTGTATATATTATTTATAATACATATATTATTATTATTGCCATATATACATATATATACTACTTAAAAAAGAAATTAAAAGTTTGCAAAATTAAAAAAAATTAAAATCTAAAAGAATATAAAAAATACATAAAAATTAAATATATTTAAAACCCACAAAAAATGAAAAATAGAAAAAGAACAAAAATAATTATTATTGATTTTAATTAATTAATAATAATTATACCTATCCCCATTCGCTTTTAGTTGTTCGACCCCCTACACTTTGTCACTATACACATTTTTGTAGGGTATAATAAACTTCACCTCGCATTCTTCATTGTTTAAAACATATCGTGGGTTGATTGTCATCTTAGTTGATTGGTGAAGGATCGGGATCCGATACAACGATTATCGGATCTGACTTGTCAGACACCGCAGGCTCCTCCATGATCAGACGTTAGACACCCATCCCTGATCTACTAAACAGTCCTGGGCTGGCATGTGCCCTAGTGTAGACCCTTATAGTGTGATGTTGTTGGTGCCCTAGCATGGGTCAAGCTTATTGTAAGAGGCCCTTGACGTCATTTGTTCCAGTTCCTTGAATGGCTCTAAACGTGCATTCCCAGTGCACATTAGAGCTCTAGTAAGTGGCTTTAAGCGAGTCCCAAGGTTCTCAATAAGCGACTAAAAGATGAGAGAGCGGTTCTACTATGAAGCTGACCCTCTCTTACACTGGAGGGGTCTTACTAATAAGCCATCCGTCTTCCATTGGCTGCTAGAAGATTGGCCCTTCTCGGACCATGGCCATCTCATATGTGCATGTGTGTGACCCACCTGTGTACGCCCCAACATGTACCCCCTTGCGCATTCACCAAAAAGCATCTTATCATGTAAAGAAGCCCTCCATGTGGTATCTTGGTGTATCTATTGTGTATTGGATCTCATGTTGTGCTCTTGCTTTGTTTGGAGAGGATTGACCATTATTGTGGGGACATTCCCACTGTGGGTTTCAGGCAGTGCTCCCATGCTTTAGGCGATCTTCCTTGCTTCAAAGTGTTGGCTGATGAACCTCCATTTCATCACCTTTATTCTTTCATTTTAGCCTAAAATCCCTAGCTAAATGCATGTACATTGCATTATTTTGTACAGGTTAACATCCAATGACTGACTACAAATACTGTATAAACTCATGTATTTAATTCCAAATGAAAGGAATAAAGGAAAAGAAAAGAAAAAGAATGAAGTATCAAAGACACTAAGTGACCTTAGATCCCGAGATCCAGTCATCATGATGACTTGGTCGACAAGGAATAAAGTAGGGGGAGATAGGGCAGACTAATTGTACATAAAACATCATAAAAACCCTAATTTTCATTAATAAAAAAATCCCATTTTGGGCCCTATTTATTCTTTATTATTTAGACCTTAAATAAAGAAACCCTCAATGTGAAAGTCATACATAAAAATACAAAGAAAATGCAAAATTTATTCACACAAAAATAATGCACAGTGTGCTTGGGACGCTCAGAATAAAAAGGCACAAAGAAAACTTCACAGATCTGTATCTCCTCCATATAAACCCAAAATTGACCAAACTCACATTTATTGTTCATAAAACTAAATATCTATTTTAATGAAAGCAGTTTCATTTAATTTGGAGTTGAGGTGCAAAAGTTGGTTTTTGGGTCCATATTGTATTATATGCATGTATATAATATTCAATATATTTATTCTTTATATTTTTACAATTTTTATATTTTTATATTTGTAAATAGTATACAAAGCACATTTTTCATCATAAACATAGAGTAAATCCATTAAAAACTTATTAAAATAAATAATGTATCCTAATATATAGGTAAATTGTACCTATAATATACATCCCTATTTATTTAAGTATATAAAGTAAATCAAAAAGTCAATAAAAATATGTAAATATGTAATTAAATAAGTTATAAATATATAAAATATGCAAATACCATAATAAAGGACAAATTTCAAAATAAAAATAAAAAAACCCAAAATATAGGTGAATATACCTATATATACATGTAATATTAAAACCTGATAAATAAAATTGTAAATTAAAATAAAAATCATAATTAAATAGTATGTAAAATAAGGAATATTTTCATGTTTTACGTTTTTCTTAATTTTATTTTATTCTATTATTTATTTATTTATTTCTCATTTTTGGCCCTTATTTTGTCCTCTAACGGGCTGACGTGGTCCTACTTGGACCAATCAGCGTCGTTGGAGTGCTGACCCCGGCCAACTCTTCTTCCCAGACTACCTACCTTGTCAGAGTGATGGAACCCCCATATTCTTCCATTTTTCGCGGACGTTAAATCACTCATCTCGACCTAATTTTTCATGCAAACACATCGATCATCCCTAATACACGCATAATCCTTCTACCCTGTGTACATAGTCCCAACTGATCCTAAACCCTAGGTCAATAAGGCCCTCCACTCTATCTATAAATAAAGGTCCTATGCCCCCTTTCTTATTTTGATCCCCATTTACCCACTCGTAACCCCTATCTTCAATTGCTCGAGAAGCCTGGTGACAGCAGGAGTCCAGTTGAGGTGTTGGCAAGGAAAGAGGGGAGTGAAAGGTGAGATCCAACTTGTCTGAGGGTAGCTCAGGCGATGCTCTTTCTCCTCTGTGAAATAGTCACGTAAGATCTATATTTCTGTTGTATTTTAATGCATTTTCATTCTAGTAGAGTAAATTAGTGTTTAGTTTTATCAACTATTCAATAGGTTTAAGTAATTTCTAAATCCCTTGTTTGCTAGAGCTTACTTTCCAACCCAAATCCATCGTCGAATAGCCCATGTTCCGACCCATCTCCACCCCAGCTAGAACCTCATCACATTTTCTGCATCTATCCATCTTTTCGCCTATGATTCTGTAAGAATCAGAGCTCTCGAGTTCTTCCCTCCGCCATCCACTAGAGCTCTTCGATCCCTTCATTCCCCCGTGCTACAAGCTTTATCTCTGAGTCGAGCACCTTTGCCTCAAACCTGGGAGTATTTTTGTGCAGGAGTAGAGCCTTGATGAGCCACCTGGAGTGAGGAACGAAGCCAAGTCAGATCCCTAGGTGCTTCAGAGCTCCAAACCCCCTCTAATGGGGCTCGAACCTTTTTGACCCTTCTGTTAAAGCGACAACACCCCAGGAAGCTAAAGCAATCGTTGAGGAAGCATTTTGTGGCCGGAGATGCATAGAATCGGAGATCAAAGCTCGCCTAGGAGCTATTTTTAGGGTGTTCTTCCAGGCATCCCAAGGACCGTTGGATCAAGAACAGCGACACAGATCTAATATGGGTCATCCCCTCAAGAGGTGAAACAAAGCTACCATTCACCGCTCGATCGAGACATGTGGACGCAGTTGATTCCTCAAATCAAAACACTTAAAGGGGTAATTTGCATAGAGCCCCTCTATGTTTTTTGTAATACATAGTAGGTCTTGTAACTTTTCAACAACATTTAAATATTTCTATAAATATTGCATAGGACTCCCTGGATTTATTGAATATTGCAACGAGGTCCATGTCAAGTCACCTGATGTGGCGACACAAGCGAGGCAAACATTTTGCATACAAGCCCCTCCGCCCTTTTGCAATTTTTTGTAAATTAAATTGTAATATTAATGTAATATTTTGGGGTTATTTTCACATAAGACATTATACTATATTTTATTAAAAAAATACCCATGTCAGGCTTGTAATTGTTTATTTGTTTTTCTATTTTTATTACATAGTTCCATTGCCTCATTAATTTTTAGGAAAATATTATAGATGCTTTATCTAATGCATGTTTATGCTATTATTTTTATTTAGCATTTTACTGCAATTTTCCATTTATTAAAAATCATTAGAACCTATATTTTCCATGTTTAAGTATAAAAATGCAAAAAATTAAACTCTTCTTTAAAAATTCCAGAAAATTAAACAGTGTGTATTACTATATATTATAACTCCAAACCAAAAATCACAAAATATATATAAGAAAAAACACAAAAATCAGAAAACTCTAAAAAAACCTATAAAAATCAGAAACATTCCTTTAAAAAACCTAAAAGATTTGTTTATGTTTCTGATGAATCTTGTATTCATTATGCCAAAATTGATCAATTAGGATCTATTCCCCATAACCCATTTGCATTTAATCATTAATAGAGCATCATTATCATACATACATGTGTAAATATTATTTGCATTCCATCATGCATAATTGCATTAAAAATTCCGTGTAAATGGACCTAAAAGCAGCTAACTGCCACAGTTTTTAATTAATTTATCTTAACTCTGATTGATCCCAAACAACCTCCATTATGTAGATATTACTAACAAGAATAACTAAAAAATACAAAAAAAATACTAACTCAAATAAGTGTCAAATTATCTCAAAGTCTAATTTCACATCTGACGGACTAAAATGCACATATCTCCCTCATACAGTGTCCGATTTTGGTATACTCACTTTTAAAGTACTCCATTTTCAAATACCTTCAAAACAAGACCAATTTCATAAATTTCGGAGCCCATATGAAATTTGAGTTTTGGGTCTCTTTTGCGCATTTTAACTTTTTTGCTATTTTTGACCTGAGTTTTTATGTACATAGCTAATCCTTTTAATTTTATTTCTTATTCATTTATGTTCTTTGATGAAAGTTTTATAAACGGTTTAAAAATCCAAATCAAATCAAGACTGAAATAAAAGAATCTGGCTGTGTCCGGGTGTCCATTGTGAGTCTGTGCAAAAGTCCCGTGTTTCATACTCCTATTTTATTTTCCTTTTTTCTTATTTATTAAAAATCTAAAAAAATTAGATTAGTGTGTAATTAATGTTCTTATACTTTATTATTTTTTATAATTTTTACCCTCTTTAAAAACCACCAAAAAATTGCAAAACTCCAAAAAGTCAGTTTCCAATACACTTGGAGACCACCAAAAATACCACTTTGCACATATGACTTCTTTTGCTCTTGGGTCCTTCAAAAAAGTTGTAAATCTTGTCAAGAAGAATAACTTTTGTCAAGGAAATTTTTCGATCTGAGGTTACCTTCTATTTCTTTTCTAATTTTCTTCTTCTTTATTTTTGAAATTTTTTTGGGGTGCCACGTGGCAGCCCCATGGCATGCCACGTGGAACCCCACTTATTCTTTCTCCATTGTCATGTGTAGAGCACGTTACCGTCACCTTCCACTCCGGTCACGTGCTCCGTACGTGATCTTCTCCCCCACCCCTTCCACCAGTAACGCACCTCCACATACCCTCGCTATCAGCAACGACCGTCATTCCCACCTCCTCACCGGCCATTACAGCCACACCTCGTAATGCACGTTCCCACCTCTCCTTTAAACCACCGCCTTCATTGTTCATCATTCGCGATCTGCCATCTCCAGCTTCTGGAGATAGAGAGCCGACGAAGCCTGGTGGTGACAGCACCCTCGTCCCAGCAAAGATCTACTCGAGGCGCGATCCACGGCAATCCATTGCTGTGCCATTGCTCCTTGTGAGCAACAGAGCTTCGGGGTCACCTCGTCGGACCACTGAGGCAAAGATCGTAGAAGAGGGTCCTCCCTTCTCCTCTCCAAGAGAACCATCCCCTTGCTCAGCCTCATCACTTGCAGGTACAACAGAACCGCACCTCCAACCGAGGGCCATCGCTCCCTTGACCGACTCCAGCACCGCGAGATCTGCCTTGCACACCCCCTGCATGTCCTCCGTCTCCCTCCCTCGCCACTACCTCGACAAACTCGCCATCGCTCCGGGTATCATCGCTCTCATTCCATCACCCTCGCTCGCTCTCCACAGAGCAAGATCCGCCCTTCATCTTTGCATGTTTCACCTTGCATCGCCAGACTAGGCACAGGCCGAGCTCCAGCTGCTACAACCACTCGCCAGCAGCCCGCTCTTGCACCGCCAGCCATCAGAGTTGCTACACCTCCACACAGAGACGTGAGCCGCCTCTAACAGCCCTCGCACCGTTGCTCTTCGCCTCGCAGTCCCAGAACTTCGCCGCCTCCTGTGTGGTCGCTCTGCCATCGTCAGTTCCGTCCCAAGACACCCACGCCACCAGTTTCAGCCACCGTAGGATCGGGCTCTCTGCCCTTGATCCTACGGCCCACATATCGAATCACCCGAGCCTCGACCCCATCCTCAAGGCTCGGGCCTCCCGAACCTCTACCTGTCGCCACCTAGGCTCGGATCGACCGAGCCTTCACTTGGGTAATCTGAGCCTCGGCCCCGGCATCCGAGCCTCCAGTCGCATGCACGTGCGTAGGGGGGCAAATTGCACAGACGCCACTGCAAGTTCCTGAATTTGCAGAAGAGCCCCTGCCAGCTAGGTCACGTGCTCTGGATGTGTCACTTGGGAAAAAATGCAGAGAGGTCCGTAAAGATTTCGTGAATTACAGATAAAAGTCCCCATGGACTCTTTTGAAAGAAAAATAAGATCTTCATTTTAGCATATCTTCTCCATCTGAACTCTTATTTTAACATATATGTCATTTTGAAGATATTTTCATGTTGTTTCATATTACATCTCTTGTGAACAGATCTGGAGCCATTTATTGATAATTATTATTTACAGACCTTCATTAATATGCAGGATCGATTATCGTTATATATGTGCAATCTTCTACTGAGAAATTTGTGAGTTAATTGCAGGGGCTTGATCGAAATCATTTGTGAGATTGATCTTCTTGTATTAAGAAGAAATTATTTGAAGAATTTAATCTGCACAGGGGCTTGTTTAAGGAAAAGGCACCATTGATCTAATCTTTGCAGGGGGCTCAATTCGGACGGATTTCATTTCAATTTAGATAGTTTATCTGATCAAATTCGATTTATCTGATACTACAATTAAGGAGAATTTTTGTTAATACCATCTTTATTTGAGGATTATTGCAGGATATCTGATAGATTTGTTCAATTTCTTGCCTGTATTTGAATTTCAATGATTTGATCTGTGATTTTACTGCGAGGATATTGATCAATATTTTACTGGATTAAAGATTCATAATTCACATATCCTGAGCTTCATTCTTTATGTTTATTTCTTTGCATCTGCATTGCATTGTATTATATTATTCCAACATAGAAATTAATTGAATATTTGATTAATTATTCAAACTAATTTAAAGCCACGTAACTAAAAATCACCATTCCCTCTGTTCGACCTTGGTAGACTTGCCAAGTATAAATACTCCACAACATTTAAGGATTGTGGTTTTTAACGAATCGAATTCGCCTCCTATACTACTACAATTTATGATTATTAAAGAGGAAAATTTGAAGTTCATCAAATGGCGTTGTTGATGGGAAACGACAAATTTTTATGGTTTTAAATTATTTTTTGTAATTAATTTTTGTGAAACTAATTTTTGTGTCATTTTTTTATTTTCATCCTACGTTCTATTTTTGCATTCTCTTCTCTCACTACAGATACTAACCGCATCTTTTCTCTTTGCAGATTTCTCGGAGCAATAATTTGGGGATATAGATCAATGATTTGCAAGGACAGAGATTGAATTTTAATTGTGGGAGAGAGCTTAGTCTAAATTTAATTTTCTGTATTATTCATAGGGTCCCTCTCTCTTTGAACCATGTTAATTTGTAATATTCAGGACTGGACTCTCTGTGGTGTGGTATAGAATTTAGGAGCACATATGCTAGATTAGAATTATTTTTGCTCGTGCTCGTAAATTTTAGGACACACATTATTCACTAATTATACGCACTATAGATCGTTCAACATTAGCCAAATTGAAATCAATTCTTTCCTCTAATAGAACTATCTGCTTAGGGTGTTTTTCATCTGTGCATATCATTTAGTGTAATTTAAATTCCTTGTATTGAATCTCGCATGAAGAACGCGAGGATTCACTGTAAGACTTCTTCTTATGTATGCATCATTGATTTATGATTTCATTGGCTTTTTTGATTCTCTCTCCTCAGTTTTACAACTTAGGAATTAAAGGAATTAGGACTGCTCGTTTGGCATGAATTTCTGTGCTCACATAAACTTCAGTGATACTATTAATTTAAAACGGAGACTGCTAATCAAGGTGACTGTAAATAAAACTGACATAAAATTTACCCTTGTGTCTGGTGGAGAGAAACCCACTCATTGTTTGTAAGTACCAGATCGCACATTTAGGGTAGAGCCAAAAATCGAAAAATTTCATTCAGACTACTGATTTTAAAACAATTAGCTACTTTTTAGTGAGGGTTTCGGCTAGCTGTTTTACAGTCTGACTTCCTTTAGCAGAGTGGGTGGTTTAGAGGACCTTGCGTAAGGCTCCATCCTCAAGTAACATGGGTAGCCATTTAAACGGTCTGTACTTACACCTATACTTGCTGAAAGTAGGTGCAACTAGTTGTATGAACTCGGGACAGTCTTTGTGAAATATTTCGGCAGCTAACAGCTCGCTTAAATTTTCAAGATTGATTTGTACTTAAATTAAAATTGAAAAGATAAGTCGTCGATCCCTGACGTACCTTCACAAGTGTCGAGTGGGTGAATCTATGTTTGTTTTATGTTTGACTTGTATGCATCAAAGACCTTGCAATCGCAAGCAAATTGTGGTATGTAGATCATTCCATCCCTCTTGAGAAGATGTCGGCACAGTGGTCTTCTTTCCCGATCTCCACGACCATGTCCAGGTATCCTTCTTCTCACACTTCTCAGGGGAACCTGCTCTTCAAATCAGGTCCCCCTCATCCATCATTCTCTTCCCTCCCATACATCCCACCCTGTTGATCAATCTCCTATTCATCATGCTAAAAGTCACTTATTAAAACCCATGTCTTAAATAATCCAATAAAATCATCATCAATTCTTTATTATTATCTTGTATTATATTGTGTATAAATTACCCTTAAATTATTGTATTTAATTTCTCCTATTTTTCTTGTAATTTTTTTATCATCAAAAATCTCTAAAAATTAGATAGATTAATTGTCCATAATTTACTGACCTTTAAAAAGACTAAAAAAATACAAAAACAAATCAAAGATAAAAGCACGTATTTTTAGCTCTTTAAAAATACCCCCAAAAATATTTTTTTTACAAATGACCTTTTTTGGCTTTTTGTCCAACATGAAAGTTGTAGATCTCATCGAGACGAGCAACTTTCATGTTTTGACTTTTTCCTAATTTTGCCTCTAACTATTTCTTTCATATTTATCTTTGTATTTACAGTTTCGAATTTTCTGATTGGGCCACGTGGCGCCCTCTGGAGTGACCACATGGCCCACCTCTTCTCTTGCCACCCGGCTCTTTCTTGGGTCGTCCGATCTCAACTCCCCCGCCTCCATCTCTGCCCTCCATTCTCGCCTTGCTCCCAGCCCTTGGATCCAACTTCCAGATCAGATCTTAACCGCACACACCCGCCTTAATCTCAGCCGCTCGATCTTAATACCATCCAACGCCTCTTCACGTGCCACGCCACCCTGTCAACCTTAGTCGTCGGATTAAAGCCTAAGTCTCATCTAACCACTCATCTCTGCTCAAATCTAAACCATTCGATCAGATCTTTGATCTGATCACATTCGTCCGCCTGTGCTTGCATCGTAGCCGTTGGATCGCAAGATCCAACATCTCGGCCATCGTCTCCTACCTCTATAACCCCCCTTTCCCAGCCATTATACCTCATCGTCCCATCACCCCCTTCCTATTTTGGAATGCGACTCCGGCCACCTCTCCCTCTCCTAACGGTCGTCCCGCGTAGCCCTATCTTCCACCTCCTCGCGTAACCCCCTTCGACCATCACCATTACTCCCCCATTCAACCCTCGCCCGTCGAAACCCCCCTCTTCACCACATAACCGCCCGACCTTCGTCACCTATATAAGCCTCCCTCCGCCACCATCAACCCTCATCCACCATTCAAGGGGGCTCCGGCCCAGCCTCTGGCTCTCTGGTGACAGTGGAGGAGCCGTATCTCGAGGTGACGACAATCGCGACACCCCAGGTGTGATCTGTGGCCTCCGGCCACGTCGCGGCCGGCTCTGCCACCGTTGAGCTCCGAGGACTTGGCTGACCTCCCCGGGCGACGACCCGAGCGCCTCAAAGGTGCTCAGCCCAAGCCACTTCCTCCGCCACCAACACCTTGCTCCAGCAAGGTGATTTGTCCCTCTATTTCTCCTAATTTTCCCTTCATTTCCATCATCGTCCACCTTCCTCCGACTAATCCATCATCTCCACCCTATCACTCCGATCCTCGTCGACCATTTCCTTCTTCTTCACAACCCCAACCACTCCGAATCACGTCTCCCTCTGCTCCGCCAGAGAAGACACTCCAGATCCACCGCTCCCTCTGCCCCAATGGACCACCACTCACCTCACATCACTCACACACATCACATGCATGCTTCGGACATCCGATTCACCCCCTGCAGGTCTTTAATGGACGGAACTCAGCCCCGATATCTGATCTCGAGTTTCTGCTCCGATGATCGAGCTCCATCTCGCCATCCCACACGTTGATAGAGCTCCGCCTGGTCTCCACGAGCTTCGCCATGGGATCATACACCTTCCTCGACCATCATAAGGCCTCGCGAGGCGAGGCGGAGCATGCAGCAGGTCGCCAGAGCCCTGCCTTCTCCGGTGACCTGCGGAGAAGGAAGATGCTACAGTTGTCGTCCAATCATCCGGATCGGACGTCTACGATGACGCCACATGATGCCCGAGCCTCATTTCCTGACCTCTAGGCTCGGGTTCCGCAGACCCTGGACCCGAGCCTCCAGATGATGCCACGTGGCCCGAGCCAGAGGCGCCCTCCCAAGCCTAGGCGCCTCACGTGCATCGCACGTGAGGTCCTGGGAAATTTGCACGCCAGACCCCTGCCTTTTTGATATTTGCAGAATGGTCCCCATGCACGTGCCTCACGTGCGTGCCTGGGTATTTTATAGGGAGGCCCTCCAACTTTCCAGAAATTGCAACAAGGTCCCCGTGTAGTGGAAAATTATAAAGGGGCCCAAGAGATTTTTCTTATTTGCATTGAGGTCCCTCCAGGGACCTGAATGTAATATTTATCATTTATTTTTCTTGCATTTTTATTACAATTATGCCCCTGCATTGTTTTCTTCATAACTTGAGCAGTGTAGATCCAAATTGCATGATTTTAGTGTCGTTTTGATCCTTGTTACATCCTCTACATCGTAGTATATTTAATTTTCTCATCCACCACTATTTTAAATGAAGTGAATTTTTGTGATAGATGTTGGTTCTGCTCTCCTTGATCTTGCTCTGATTTGATGATTGTTCTTCATGTTGTGATTAAATCAACCCTGATTTCTATTTCTATTATGATGCTCATACTTTTAGGGTATTTTTGTAATCTTTTGTTTAGCATACATGTAACCTTGCATAATTATTCATGCATCACTTTATAATTGCATAAAAACCAACTAAAAATTGCATGCATCATATTATTGCTTCATAAAATTAATAGTTCCCCATGCTGACCTAAGATTGAAAATAATTCACACTTGTGCTTCCTGAATCAAAATTCGATAAATGAATTAGGTAGTTATGTCCTTGCGTTCGACCTTGGTAGACTTGCCAAGTATAAATAATCCACAACATTCAAACGATTGTGGTTTTTGCTGAACCGAATTTGCCTCCTATACTACGACAATTCAAGATTATTAAAGAGGCGGATTTCGCGTTCATCACCTATAACCATACTTCTTCTTGGAATAGCCCTCTCTCACATTTTGACAATCTTAAGGGCATAAGAGAGCGAGCGGAATTGAGGATGGAAAATAGAGTAACCAATATTGACAGAGAAACATGATTCCCGATTACTATGGACTCCCAACCTCTTGAACCATCCCTTACTCAGGTTGACTTTCTTTCTGAGTACAATCAATTTTCCTTCGACAATTCACGAGCAAACTAGAGTCAAGGAAATATGACTTATGACCAGATCATAACGACTATGAATAATCAATACTCTACTCGAGGTTATATAGCACAATCACGACATATGGAGAATGATTATTCAATCACTAGTCATGAGATGTTTGAGGATAAGATTGCTCGGACTAATCATAGAGATGACACTTTAATTGAGAAAATATATGATCTCATCTAGTCTATGCAAAATTCTGAAGAAGTGAGGCCACCACCTTGCGAACCACTAAATCAACAAGTGACTCACAATCAGACACAACCACTGACCTTTAACCCCCCCACTGATCATATCACAGAAAATACCAAAAAAATTGAAAAAACAGAAAGTTCAAAAAAAATGGACAATTCTGAAATGGAAGCATTTTCCAAAAGTCTGATCTTAGAGCTTCCATTGATCAAAGCCATAGAATATGTGCTCGATCTTAAGAGATTTGTGGAGTCTACTAAACCCCAAAAAGACGGGCAAGAAAAGATCAATGATTGAATATCTATGGCCAGTTCTTTGGTGATGAATCATAAAATCAAAAGCCATAAAGTCAAGCAGTTGACTCAGATCACATGTAAAATTAAGGATACCTTATTCACTCATGTTCGGCTAGACGATGACTCTACTTTAAACATCCTCCCGAAGTCCGTCTTTAGTCAACTCAAACTCGGACAACTCAAAAAGACTAGGGTGATCGCTCAATTACCCGATCGATCTACCAAAAGAACACGGGGGATCGTTTCTATCATCATAAATTTCCTAGGTAAAGAATATTGTCCTTGACATTGAGCATCGCGAAAGGTTGTCCGAGTCTCCTATCATTTTAGGAAAACCGTTCTTAGCCTCTGCTAATGTGATTGTCGATTGTGAGACTTAGGAAATCAAGTTCCCAAACTCAGACCACAATGAACAAACCCTCAATGACACGACCTGCTCTGAGGAAAACCAACTTGAAACTGAAAGTTGTGATCAGGAGACAAATAGTTCACATTATCAGATATCTCCTCATGGCACACAGATACAAACCCTAGGAGAGTCACCTGAAAGACTAACTGTTGAACAAACCTCGGATTCTCACCACCCTAACACTGCTCCTAGGAGGAATCGACATTTTGGAGCTTATGATGAGTTGGACCATATTTCTTAGGAACGTCACGATTATTTAAGTGGTCTGATTTTCAAGTAGGCAGTACTTCATGAGATACTTAAAACGTACCAGGAATCAACTCTGGAAACATCCGATGTCACCAAAATTCACGATCATCGGGAAGTGACATCAACATCCCCAGCCAACACTCACAAAACCACCAGGAACAATCTCCCTCGCCCAAAGCAGTGTATGACCCTACGAGAATTGGTCGACTTTTACGGGAATTCATCCAATGAAGAACTCATAAATGCCACACCAGTTACTCAAGAAAGGGAGATGAAGACTGTCCTGCTTCCTCTCAATACTTCTCAAAGAAACAAACCGACAAAGAAAGTCACCTTTGATCTTAGACACCAGGTGATTTCTGAAGAGTCCTCATCTGATCCTGAAGTGGTTCATCAAGTAAGTGCAATAGGTACGGCTCTGATCCAAGGGCACTTACCTCTGATTGATAATAGTTGGAGATCCTCTGAGTACGATTACTATTCCCCTGAGGACGACTCTGACGATGGATGGTCTTCTTCATCAGCCCTCTCTTTATTGCCCTCCACACCACCATACTATCTCCCGCCACACTCCCGCAAGAAGGTTCATTGCAGACCTCCTTGATCTTGTACATCTTCAAATCTACTCGGTTCTCCATCTGCAATTATCTGATCATACTTAGGATGACATGAGCCTAAGTATAGGGGGTCGGTATCATTGTGTATACATCACTTCTCTATTTTTTTTTCTTTTCACTCATCTATACTTAGTACGAGCTATGTCTACATTTCACTCTGTGCCATGAGGACATAGCACAAGCTAAGTATTGGGGGGTGTTTGTATATATTCTAATGTATCCATAGCTCGTATTTTAATTGTTTCCATCTAACATCGGGATTGGGTACAAGTAGTGTACATTATGTATATAATACTAAATGCTTTCTGTAAATAGTACTTGTTTTCAAAAACAAAAAAAAAACAAAAAAAAACTTTTTGCATAAAAAAAAGAAAAAAAATCACTCATGATCTTGCATTTCATCTTGCATTTCATGCATTCCTTGGTTGGTATATTCCTAACACATTCACATTCACTCAAGGCTTGAGGATTTGAGGACACTTGATTTCTGTGATCTTGAGAGTCTGAGTTAACATGCCTTAGTCATTAGAGTTTTGAACTTAATAATCCACAATTCCCTAGTTTAAAAGATTTGAGCGTTATATTGCACTCTTCATCTCTACCTTCAAAAAGAATACGATCAGCACAAGCACTTTCACAACTGCATGATTGATGAGATGAGTTGAGTTATCACTTGAGGAAATAGGACTGAAGATTTGAGTCTAGACATGATCTAATGATGCTCGAGGATGGGATAAATTTAATGAAGGCTTCAAGAAACCAGAGTGTCAGCAAAACCCTAGCCAGTATGTGAACAAGTTCACGTGCTATCTCTTTGATATTTACCTATGTGCCAGGGTGTGATGAAATATAATAAATTATTGATTAATGTGTGCCAACTTTTGGTAAAAGCAAGAAGAGCTAGCCAAAAAAAAAGAGAGAAAAGAAAAGAAAGAAAGGTTTAAAGAAAATTTCTATTCCTCAAAGTCAATTTACAAAAGAGCTTCCACCAGTGGCGAGCGCTCCCAAACATTTTTAAAGTGTCTACTTGGACCAAGCGCTAATTAGGACCAAGGAGTCGGGCTGACACCATAAAAGGGCTCTACATCGTTAGCGATACAAGTCTGGGTGTCAAAAGTATCTTAGATGCTCAAAAAAGACACACCCCAGTGTACTCCCAGAAAAACAAGTGCGGATGACTTCGAATTCTCTTGACGGACACATTGATCAACAAAATAAAAATGCATGTGTTGAGTAAAAAGGCACTCGAGAGGCTCCTTGTTCCCGTGTAAGGGAGAGAAAAATATACACAATCCTATACCCTCCATCATCTGGTCGTCCATCTACATTTCAAGTCTGACAAACTAATGAGACAGTTGACTGAAGCAAGAATAGACTTATTCCAAGTATTGAGTATTAGGTTTAGATGAAAGTCTCTTGGACTGGAACTTTAGGTGATGTCTTGACTTGACTCTCATGAATGCAGTATACTAAAATCATATCCTTTTATTATATGTACAAACAGAGAGTATGAAAATTAAAGAAGTTGGATTCCTTTTGATTAAAGCATGGTTGAGCCCAGAATTTTTGGATCACTCAAATTAAGGGTCTTCTATGAATTGAGCCTTGAAAATTCGCATGCACAGTTAGTGATGTATTCAACTAAGTCATCCATTCATTGATGCTCGGGGACGAGCATGGTTTAAGTATAGGGGTATGATGAATCTCGTATTCATCGTGCTAAAATTGATCAATTAGGTTATGTTTCCAATAATCCATTTGCATTTAATCATAAATAAAGCATCATTATCATACATACATGTGTAAAAAATATTTGCATTTCATCATGCATAATTGCATTAAAATTTCCAAGTGTAAATTGACCTAAAAGCAGCTAACTTCCATAGTTTTTAATTAATTCATCCTAATTCTGATTGATCCCAAACCACCTCCATTGTATAGATATTACTAACAAGAATAAATAAAATATACAAAAAATTACTAATCAAATAAGTGTCAAATTATCCCAAAGTCTAATTCACATCTGACGGACTAAAATGCACACATCTCCCTCATACAGTGTCTGATTTTGGTTTACTCACTTTTAAAGTACTCTATTTTCAAATACCTTCAAAACAAGACCAATTTCATAAATTTCGGAGCTCAAATATGAAATTTGGGTTTGGACCTCTTTTGCGTATTTTAACTTTTTGCTATTTTTGACATGAGTTTTTATGCACATAACTAATTATTTTAATTTTATTTCTTCTTCATTTATGTTCTTTGATGAAATTTTTATTAAATGGTTTAAAAATCCAAATCCAAATCAAGACTGAAATCAAAGAAACTGACTGTGTTCGGGTGTCCGTTGTGGGTCTGTGCAAAAATCTCGTTTTCCATACTCCTATTTTATTTTCCTATTTTCTTATTTATTAAAAATCCAAAAAAATAGATTAGTGTGTAATTAATGTTATTATATTTTATTATTTTTTAGAATTTTTAACCTCTTTAAAAACCACCAAAAAATTGCAAAACTCCAAAAAGCCGGTTTCCAATACAGTTGCAGACTACCAAAAATTCCACTTTGCACAGATGACTTCCTTTGCTCATGAGTCCTTCATGAAAGTTGTAGATCTCGTTGAGACAAACAACTTTTGTGAAGGAAAATTTTTGATACAAGGTCTCCTTCTATTTATTTTCTAATTTTCTTCTTCTTTATTTTTGAAATTTTTTTGGGGTGCCACGTAGCTGCCCCATGGCGTGCCACGCGGCACCCCACTTATTCTTTCTCCATTGTCACGTGCAAAGCACGTGACCGTCACCTTCCACCCTAGTCATGTGCTCCGTACGTGATCTTCTCCCCCACCCCTTCCACCAGTAACGCACGCTCCACGCACCCTCGCCATCCGCAACGGTCATCATTCCCACATCCTCACCGTTCGTTACAACCACACCTCGTAACGCATGTTCCCACCTCTCCTTTAAACCACCTCCCTTGCCGATCATCATTCCTGATCTGCCATCTCCACCTTCTAGAGATAGAGAGCCGACGAAGCCTGGTGGTGACAGCACCCTCGTATCGGCAAAGATCTACTCGAGGTGCGATACACAGCAATCCATTGTTGTGTTGTTGCTCCTTGCGAGCAGCAAATCTTCTGGGTCACCTCGTCGGACCCCTGAGGCAAAGATCGTAGAAGAGGGTCCTCCCTTCTCCTCTCCAAGCAAACCATCCCATTGCTCAGCCTCATCAGTTGCATGTACAGCAGAACCGCACCGCCAACCAAGGGCCATCGCTCCCTCAGCCGACTCCAGCGTCGCGAGCTCCGCCTCGCACACCCACTGCACGTCCTCTACCTCCCTCCCTCGCCACTGCCTCGACAGACTTGCCATCGCTCCAGGTATCGCCTCTCTCGTTCCATCACCCACGCTCGTGCTTCGCAGAGCGAGCTCCGCCCTTCGTCTTTGTCTGTTCCATCTTGCATCGCCAGACTAGGCATAGGCCGAGCTCCCGCTGCTACAACCACTCGCCAGTAGCCTGCTCCTGCACCTCCAGCCACCGGAGCTGCTACACCTCCGCGCAGAGACGTGCGCCGCCTCCAGCAGCCCTCGTATCGTCACTCTTAGCCCCACAGCCCCAGAACTTCGTCGCCTCCTGCGCGGCCACTCTGCCATTGTCAGTTTCGCCCTAAGCCGCCCGTGCCACCAGTTTTCAGCCACCGTAGGATCAGGCTTTTTGACCTTGATCCTACGGCCCACATATCGCCAAGTCAGCCGCCCCGAGCCTTGGCCCCAGCCTCGAGGCTCGGGCCTCCCGAACCTCTACCTGCTACCACCTAGGCTCGGATCGACCGAGCCATCGCTTGGGTAATCTGAGCCTCCGCCCCGACATCCGAGCCTCCAGGCACACGTGCAACGCACATGCGTAGGGGGGCAAATTGCACAGGCGCCCCTGCATGTTCCTGAATTTGCAGAAGAGCCCCTGCGAGCCAGGTCACGTGCCCCTCCAGATTTCGTGAATTACAGATAAGCCCCCAAGGACTCTTTTGAAAGAAAAGAACTTACTTTTATTACATTTTAGTCCCTGGATCTTCATTTTAGCATATGTTCTCCATCCGAACTCCTATTTTAGCATATAATATGTCATTTTGAAGATATTTCCATGCTCTTTCATATTACATCTCTTGTGAACCGATCTGGGGCCATTTATTAATTATTATTATTTACGACCTTCGTTGACATGCAGGATCGATTATCGTTATATATGTGCAATCTTCTACTGAGAAATTTGTGAGTTAATTACAGGGACCTAATCAAAGCCATTTGTGAGATTGATCTGCTTGTATTAAGAAGAAATTATTTGAAGAATTTAATCCGCGCAGGGGCTTATTTAAGGAAAATGAACCATTGATCTAATCTTTGCAGGGGGCTCAATTCGGACAGATTTCATTTCAATTTCGATAGTTTATCTGATCAAATTTGATTTATCTGAGTACTACAACTAAGGATAATTTTTGTGAAAATCATCGTTATTTGAGGATTATTGCAGCATATCTCATAGATTTGTTCAGAGTCTTGCATGCATTTGAATTTCAATGTTTTGATCTGTGATTTTACTGCAAGGATACTGATCAATATTTTACTGGATTAAAGATTCATAATTCATAGATCCTAAGCTTCATTCTCTCTATTTATTTCTTTGCATCTTCATTGCATTGTATTATATTATTCAAACACAGAAATTAATTGAACATTTGATTAATTATTCAAACAAATTTAAAACCACGCAACTAAAAATTATCATTCCATGTGTTCGACCTTGGTAGACTTGCCAAGTATAAATACTCCACAACATTCAAGGATTGTGATTTTTGACGAACCAAAATCTCCTCCTATACCACTACAATTTACGACTATTAAAGAGGCAAATTTGACGTTCATCAGTTTCTTATATATATTATATTATTTGCTAAAAATAGTTTTAGGAATTTTTGAACTTATTATCTATTTTTTTAAGCCAAAATAATTCAGCCTATTATTATAGTTAGTATTTTATCATTTTAAATCAATTAAAAATACCTAAAAATTAGGAAAGTATTATCAAAAAATTACACATTTGCATTGCATTATTGTACATTGTGGGTTGATTGTTTGCTTTATCAATCGTTGATGTTCCAAGTACCGCGAGAGCAACCGATGTAGTGATTGTCAGACCCGACTTGTCGGGCACCACGGGCCCTCCAAGACCGGGCGTTAGGAACTCCTCTCCGATCTGACCAACAAAATGGCACCGTTGTCGGGGAGCAACGTAGTATAGGATTGTACGTATAGATTTCATTATTTTCTATCTTTTATTTCTTTTTATAAATAATTATTTAGTTTTTCTGACCACTTGTCTTTGTTGAATTCTTTGTGAGGGATCATGTGGCGAAGGCAACTTCTTATGATGTTGGTGCACCCGAGCTACGTGGAGATTAGTTTTTTCTTTATAGGTCGATTGGAGAGAGCAAGGAAGAGAGATAGAGAAAGAAAGAAGAAGAAGCTTGCTTAGTGTAGATTTTTCTTTTGTGAGAGAGAGACATTTTTTCTGCATTATATAATTGTAATAATACAGGTAGTTGGACTTTTGAACACGAACTCTCACGTGTCTATTTTACTAAGTATCTATTCACATGGGGAGCCGCTCAGTTTTTATCATGTTTTCTCACCTTCTATCCTTTGTTCTCCCTATTTTTCCTCTTGTTTTTATTTATTTTCTACGATTTTTATTTTCCTCCTTTATTTTCTTTCTTTTATGTGAATAGCCCTTAGATTTTAGGACTTGCTTGATCGAGTAATCTAGGTCTAAACACCTAATATTTGCATGTTCCTATAGTTCTACGTTTGGGCTTAGATTAAACATATTTGGTTCTTCACGCTAATAGCAATTCCTGCTTAGAATTTCTTCAGCTTGTATTCCATATAGTGTAGTTTTAAATTCCTTGTCTTGCATCCTTATGGAGAGAGTTGGGAATCAGTGTAAGTCTTCTTACTGAGCATTCATCATTTGATATAAGGGTGAGATTTCCATCCTAGTATCCACTTTCAATGCTTATATGTCTCTCTCCCAATTTTGCATCACTTAGGACTCAAAGAAAATACAAAAAAAATGTTGGGTGATATATTCTTGAAAAATACTCAAAAAAAGAAAAAGTAAAAATCAAAAATTAAAATAAGGGGAATATTTAATAAACTTGAATAAAATTAAAATTCGTAATGGATATCATTATATTGGGTGCATAAAGCACACATTTTTTCAGGTATCGTCCAGACCGAGGAAGGCATGACCCTAGGAAAAAGAGCCAAAAACCCAACCTGAGTACTGCCTTGTTATTGACTGGATTCACGAAGTATTGGCACTTCTATCGTACGTGGGTGAGTAGGGCTTCGTATGCTTGCAGACTTAGTCTGAATTATTGAGCTTAGTTCATCCCCTCACGGGGATGTTTGTCTCATCATTCCACATCCGAGTACCCCACCAGGGGGATGTATCAATTTATCCTATTGACTTCCTCATATATTCTTTGGTTGAGTAATAGATCCAGACCCAATAGCAAGGATTCTCTTAAAAAGTACATGATACATGTTACAAAGGAAGTGGGAAGTATGAGATACTTTCCTGGCAGTACTTACTCTCCTATAGGGCTATCCCTCTAAGGACTTGTTATAAGATTGCTTTAAAAGAAAAATAAAATGGAAAAGATAAAAATGGATGAACTCTTATGGCTTTACACTATGTGAGTTGGTGAATCCACTTGCTTTGGTGTTCGTTTGGATTTAAGGTTACGTCAAAGATCCAATCCTGAGTTGTTTCACCCGTTTTCATTTCATATGTTTCCATTTCCTTTTGCCCTACTCATTTTGAGCCTTCTACTATTCTGCTCTTCATTTCATCCCTTGTTCATCATCGTATTTCATTCCTCATCTATCCTGCTTCTATCCAAGATGGTGACTCATGGATGGTTTAGTTAGGACCTTGTCGACACCTACATCGATTTCATGAACTCAACATCTTCAATAATTCGATGTGATTCCTGAGAACCCAGTTTGGACTTTATGAACCGATCTCCAGACTCCTCAACTTCGTCTCACTCCTCAATAAGACAGGATCACTCTTGTCTCGATATTCACCCCTAATGGATAGAGATCGATTTATCTTCATATCAAATGCTCCATTCACCCATATCTGGAAATGATCCTAATTCTAGATCATCTTTTCATCTGGAGCTAATAGTTGTCAGTTTGAACAGGATGCATCTTTCTGTGCAGAACTAAACCTAGACCCTGTACAGATACATTCCTCTGAGTCTGATTCAGAGATGGCTCCTCAAGGAAAACTACAGTAGAGGGTCAGCCATATCAGAATATAGTGACCGCGTAGTTGCTCGCAGGTCGCCTTCTAAGGCATGTTGAATGACATGAGGAGAGATCGAAAGAATACAGTAGGAGGAGGAGGAGGAGGAGATGATGGACAAGGAGATGGACAGTTTGGAGGACCAATGGATAAGCCAAGGAGAGAAGCCCACAAGCCTACTCTCAAAGAGACCTACAATCCTAGCACTAGCCAGATGACTGAGTGGATACAAATCCTTGTAAGTCTACAAACACTTTTAGCTCAAGCCTTAGTTTTTAGCCCTTCTACCCTCCTTCCACGGGAATAATACTGAAGAACCATACATCCATCTCTAGTAGTTTCCGTGCATCTACCACACAAACCACTACCCTAACATCCCATTAAGTGTAGTCAAAATGATTGCATTCCCCTTCAGCCTTCAGGATAAGACTCTTTATTGGATTAATCACTTGGGGAAGGTCGTGACGACCTTAGAGGAACTAAAATCTATGTTCCTCCCAAAATATATCCTCTTGGTCGTCTAAACCACGTGCATGCTCATATCAGCAACTTCACCTAGGGACCGCATGAGTCCATTCGTGAAGATTGGGAGAAGTTCGGAGATTTATAGGAGAAGTGCCTCCACCATGACATCCCTCGGACTAGCTTGGTGCAACATTTATTTGGGGGCCTGATTCAAGAAAGTCAGAGGCTAGTGGATGTCACATGTGGCAGATCTCACTTCATCAAGGATGAGGATGTTGTCTGGCAGATATTCGAAGAAATGATGAGAGGAGAGGCCGCTCTATCCACATCCCGCGCATATCAGAGACAACCTCAGATCCACCACAAGCTAGTTGATATGGCTGCATCCTACGAAGAGGATAGGGATGAAAGCTCCAACCTCAGCATAATCGAGATCCATCTGTCCAAAGTAGATATCATTGAGAATAGATCACAGGAGCTTGATAAGTTATCTGTGATCAAACAGAGGACCTAGTACCTAGACAAGCTGGATCAGATTTCCAAGCAACTGGAGTTGTTGGTCAGCACCATCAAAATTGTCCAGTCTGCGAGTCTGGTAGCCATAACTCATGCTGAGTTGAAGGATCCACCATCGCCACATCAACCTCAGTTCTAACACATATATTACGTGCAGGCACCTGACTAGACACCACAGTCGTCGCAGTAGCAGCCTGTAGTCTACAGTATGAACCCCAGCCCCCATCATATGTAGATCCATTTTTCCATCACCGCCCCAAATCCAAAGAGGTGAACGACATCTGGAACAACGATGCTCAGTTGGCACGTCCAGGAGGACAACAACATGGCCAATCCTCTACTGTTTGGTCGTATCGCCAACCCTCCAGTGGGAGGTCTATCTAGAACCACCAGCCTCTACAGCATCAGTCTCTACCATATCAAAACACATGGAGATAAAATTAGAACTACTAGCAACCTGCGTACCGTCAGTACCAGCCACATCACTAGTGCATTCAGCACCAGCAATACCTCCCTTTTCCTCAACTTCATCGGCAGCAACCTCTTTATCACTCTAAAAGTTGAAAATAGATCTTCGTTCCCCAGTAATTAACCACATTTCTTCATCTATTCTTCATTTTTATCATTCATGCACTCAGAATTAATATCAGAATGTTAGCATGCATATTTGCAATAAATAAGAAGCTAAATTCCTTTGTAAATATCACATGCATATTACCATATGTTCTCCTATTTTTATCTATTTTTTATTAACTTGGAATTGGATAAAATCAACTCTATATTGTATATATTGTTAACACTAATAAATAAAAATACCAAAAAAATACTAACTTGTGAAATCGACGAATAAAACCCAAACCCTAGTTTGAGACTAAAAGACTTAAAATTTGAATATATCTCTCACACAGTCTCCTATGGACTCATACTCACTTTTGAATTAATGTACATTAAATTACCTTCAAAACATGGCCAAATACAAAAGAATCAAAGTTCATATGTAAAACAAGGGTTTTGGGCCCCCTATTGTATATTGTACATATTGATCTATTGTGACCTTATTATTCTATGTACAAAAGTAACTCTTTTTTATTTTTTTATTTTGAATTTATTTTCTTTGATTATTATTTTAATAAAATGCGTAAAAATCCAAAAAAAAGCAAAAATCAAAGAAAATAAATCAACCTGAATCTGTATATATAGTCTCTACATATGTCCCCTTTATTTTATCTTTTTATTTTTCTTAAATATTAAAAATACAAAAAAGAGTAAGATGTAAATATTTATTTTATATTTTTATCTAATTTTATTTTGATTTTTACCTTATATAAAAATCCCAAAAAATTCACAAAACACAAAAATATGGTATTGTATATTTATATAGTACCACCAAAAATACCTTTTGTACAGATGATTTATTTTTCTTCTAGGTCCTTCATATAGGTTTGATCTTGCCAAGATGAACAACTTTCATGTTGACCACTTTTTTATTTAACCTCTTTTGCTATTTCTTTTTTATTTTTTCTTTAAATTTAATATTCGATTTTTCTGGGAGCGATTATATATTTTATTTTATATTATTTATTTATTTATATCATTATTATTTTATTTTGTTCATTTATTTATTTCTATTTTACCTTATTTATTTATATTATTTATTAAATTATTTATTATTATTTATTATTGTGAATTACCCCCTAATGGTTCTGGATCGTGTGGCGCAAGGTTCTCCATTTGACACACATCATCCTCTCAGCGCACGATACCTCTTCGTCATCCAACGGTTGAGGTTATATCTTGAGGCATATCTAACGGTTTTAACGAAGTCCGATCGGACGGTAGCTGCTAGCCTGGACGATCCGCTCATCTAATGGCTCGGAGTTAGTTTGCAAGAACTGATGAAGAACTCATTTGTGGCAAGTTTTGATTGGCGTTATCTCCTTCCTCCATCATTGTTTCGGTCTGCAAGAAGGTCCTACAGGTTCCTGGGAGAAATCAACATCTCCAGGTGATCTAAGACAGTCCAGAGCCCACTGATAGGGCCCTGCAAAGGCGTGAAAACTGGGACACTTGGGGAAGCTCCTTCTCTTCGAATTAGCATCCAGAGGAGGCTCCTTTCCACATAGAACCTGTACAGAGAAACCATAGATCGAGGGAAAAATGCCTCGACCAGTTTAGGCATGAAATAGATATGAGATGGATGTAGGCGGAGAGGTCCAACGAGGTTGGGGTGGATAGACTTCGATCTCTAGATCAAGGGGTGATCTGGTTGGTTGTTAGTGTTCAGATGATGAAGAAATGAAGGGGAAGGCAGTGAGGTGGATTGGTAGTGGTCGGAATAATGAGTGACGATGAGACAAAGGTGGACAGAGCTCGAAAGCTCCATACAGATTTAATCCCTAATCTAACCTAAAATGGTAATTAAAATAAGAAATAAAAGGTAGAAACTAAAGAACTATGACTAAAACTACCTAGAAATGGGTAAAAGACGCAGCTCATACCTGGGAGATACCAGGGAGCAGAGGTAGCCGGAGCGCCGCCTTAGGTGCACATCTTCTCCTCCTTTCTCCGCTCCAGAGCCTCAGGGGACCGCCTATTGTCACTAGGCTGCTCTCTTGGATGAGGTGGAGGCATCTAGGGTTTGAAGAAGGACCAAAATCGGGAAGGAAGAAGGAGGAGATTATTTATAGCCATGACGAGAAGGGCTTATTTGATTAAGGTTTTTGTTTGAATCGATGAATCTTTAACTTTGAAAAAGCTCTAAGGTGATTGACGGTAGATCACTTTCATGAAGGAATCGAAAAGAGAAAATCAATGGATAGAAAGGAGAAATTAAGAGAAGATGGCTCGAATGACATCTGATACGCCAGGCGGCTGGAGGCAGGGGAGTTGACTCAAGTCAACTAGGGTTAGCTTCTAGTTGGTCCATGTGGACCAACCAGGAAATTCCAAGGGGAAATTATTGGTAAAATTAATAATAATTATGTATAAAATAAAAAATGATTGTTATTTTATGTGGTATTTAATTACTATTTTTTATGGAGTTATTTGTTATGAGTTATATAATTACTATTACATGTATAGTTATAGTTATATTTACCTATATATAACTTATTTTATTTTTATTTTGTATTTCATATTTTTTTATTTTATATACTTAATTTATATATTTATAGTTTATTTAAATATACACAAATATATTTTTAATATATTTTCTGATGTTATTTGCACACTTAAATAAATATGGGTATGTATTGTGTAGGTATAAGTATAGTATATTAATCTACGTAGTTTTGTATATTGTTTTATTTTAATGTATTTTTATTGGTTTTTTAATATTCTAAATATGTACATATATTATAAAAAATATTTACAAAATTATAAAAATATAAAATAATGGAGAATATAAAGAATTAATAAAAATGACTATTTTATTCATGTGTATTGTATAATAGGGGTCCAAAATCTAACTTATGCATCTTAACTCAGAATTAAATGAAACCACCTTCATTATATAGCTAATTAAAAGTTATATACAATTAAAGGTTATTTTGTGCATTTTGAGTTCATATGGAGAAGGTATGGGTCTGGGAAGTTTAGGTTTCAAAATTTTATTCTAGGTATAAAATGTACATTGTGTATTATTTTTATGTGAAATCAATTTTTTAATTTTCTATATATTTTTATCTACAATTTCATATACAAAATTTATTTATTTGATGAATAAATAATAAAGAATAAAATGGGTCCTAAAATACGATATTGAAGGCTATAAAATTAGGGTTTTTATTGTGTTTTTGACCCTTATCTCCCCCTCCCCCACTTTATTCCTGGCCGGTCTAGTCATCGTGATGCCTAGGTCTCGAGGTTTTGGGTCATAAAATACCTATGGCATTTTATTTATTTCTCTTTTCTTTATTCTTTTATTTTGGCTTTAAATAATGTATTTTATACAATATTTATATAATAAATAATGAATGTTAATTTATGCAAAATAATGTTATATACATTCATTTAGCTAGGTTTTAAAGGCCAAAATAAAAGAATAAAGGTGATGAATGGAGATTTATCACCCCCATATACTTGCCTTTGTTAGTCCTTAGAAAACACTTACGCCTATGTGTAGAAA
This sequence comes from Ottelia alismoides, assembly GCA_037367405.1. NCBI lineage: Eukaryota > Viridiplantae > Streptophyta > Magnoliopsida > Alismatales > Hydrocharitaceae > Ottelia > Ottelia alismoides. The sequence goes on from JAZKJV010001434.1 coordinate 94,512, forward strand.
AGAAAATAAAGAAAAGAAAAGAAAGAACGTGGATTTATTTTACCATTCAAACTTGTCTTCATAAAATCAAAGTTATGAGCTTAAGTTGGAGGTCGGAGCCTTATGTGGGAATCGGACTTGAAACATAACTGCCTCTGAGAGTCACAAAACTTTGCCCAAGTCTCCTCAATAGTCAGGTCAGAACAAGTCAATTCATATGCAAACTCTTATGACTATGAAGCTATCTTGTACAATGTGAGTGATATGTAGCTCTCCTCGACTAAAGCAGTAAAAGTCAGTCTTCTCCAATATGGTGACCCTAATTCCCTAATCAAAGAACTCTTTCCTTGAGAAGTGGGGTATTCCCTTCTAAGTTCAAGTACAACTGGCTCAAGAAGAGGAGGTGGAGAGAAGAATGGATGGTAGACAGTGTAGTTACCTATCCTAGGATGCTTGGCTAGTGTAGCCAAGTCATCCGATTGCAGGCTCACAAACATATAACTTTGAAGCTCAAGCTTGCTTATTTGACTATACAATTATATTCGTACTCTGGCAGGTATTTTATTTTCATTCAGACATGTCCATGTTTTTGGAGTTTTTATTGTATTTTTTAATACAATATACAATAGTATTTACATAAGGACTTTTTCCTCTTGAGCCAGTAGACTATCCCTTTTTTTGAAGCTTTATTGTAACCCACAACTTATGCCTTTATACCTCATCACCACTGGATAGGGTTGGGCTACAATGGCCACATATATGAGACTTCCAATGTTTCCATTGTCTTGTGTCTCGTGCCGATAAATCGAGCCCTCTACTACTTCAACTGAGGTAAGTAGAGTGTAAAGTGCATGTATGCAAGCTAGGTCATTATCTACGAGAGTCATGTGTGTGTATGTGTGCTTTGAAGTATTCCACTTAGGCAGTAAAGATGACATTGAACAAAGTCTCATGTTCTCAAAGAATTAAGTCTAGCAGACGTGAATTGTCTAAATTCCAGTTCATATAAGGTTCTTGTGATAAAGTAGATTAAGATAGAACCAAGCTCCAATCTTCGGATTTTACTTGAACTAGTTCAATTATCAATTCAATCTAAAAAAAGGCAAATGTTATGTGCAATGCAAAGAAAAATATTTTTGTGATGCAATTTTCTAGTTTTGAGCTTTTTATGGATTTTTGAAAAGGTTTTGCAAATTTTTATGCAATTTTGAAAGATTTTTGCAAATGTTTTGGGGATTTTTTTTCAAATTTTTAGGGATTTTTCAAAACAAATAGGTTTTTAGAATAAAGGGGAAATGTGCAGATATTTACACAGTAGTGTGTCTTGTTATTTACAAGAATTAGCATTTAGGAATTTACAGGTTTGTATATACAAGGTTTGTAAACAATCTTTATTTGCTTGAATTTATGTACAAAATTCTCAAAATAATTTGAAGAGATTTGTACAAACATTTTTTAAAACTTTATTTTGCAACAAATTTACAAATAGTTTTTTTACAAATATTTACAAAATCTGAGAATCATTTTTTGTAAAGATTTTTCAAACAATATGTATAGATTTTTTAAGATATTTTTACAACCATTTGCAAATAGATTTTCAAAATATTTTATTCAAACAAAGAAAAGAAATTGTTATAAAGAAATATTTTTACAAAGGGTGAAAATATTTAACAAAACATTTTCCAAATAGTTTTCAAAAGTGTTTTCAAAATGATTTTCAAACTATTTTTCAAAATTTTGCAAAAAACATTTTAACCCGATATATTAATCAGTATATACAAAGAATTTTAATGTGTATGAGTTAATTTTTGCTAATTAGACATATTAATAAAAATATGAAAGTACGAGTTATGGATAAGGTATATACAACGTATATACGATCCCCTATACTTAGCTTAAGTTATGTCCTCATAGACTAAAGAGAAAAAGATAAGATATAGCTCGTACCAAGTATAAAAGAGTCTATATTACAATGATGGAAGAAAGAATGATGGAATAAAGGAATGAAAAGTCAATCGTCCTCCCTATACTTAGGATGAAATAATCCTAAGTATAGCAGGTTGTATCTACATGCAGGGAGGGTTGAGGGTGGGAGTAAACAGATCACAACTCAGTATGTCTTCCCCTATACTTAGGTTAAGATATCCTTCAGTATAGAAAATGAGAGGAGACAGTTTTGGGAGTCAAGAAAGAAATTAATAAACTGAAAATAAAATATGTGAGGAGAATGTACACATCGCTCCCCCTATACTTAGTGTAAAAGAGCCCTAAGTATAAGAAAAAACAAGACTGATGAAACAGAACAAAAATGAACACCCGACTCATCCACCCCCCTATACTTAGGACAAAGTACATCCTAAGAAAGGCAAACACCTAGAATGAGGTGGATGAGAAAAAAATGTATATGGAAGGAAGAAAATGAAAGTGGCTATACAAAGTGGAGGTTGTATAGAGATCAAGAAGGTAGAAAGCTTACCTTCTTGCGTGATCGTTGAGGAATGAATCTCACAAGGTGCAGGTCGATACCGGGGTTCTCAGCTGACTCAACCCGATCAAGATTAATCTGATGAAGACCCTCGGTGATCTCAAAGAAGAAAGGCATGAACTGGTCAGTGGAAGTAGTGTAGTCATGCTCGACCTAGGAAATCTCCACTAGGTCAAAACAGAAAGGCCCAAACTCATGTGTGAAAGTAGTAAGGTTAAATTCAGACTACGTAGTCTCTCCTATGCCTTCCCTCTACATTAAGGCGTCTATGGCGTAAATGTCACGGATGTCATCAATGCATCGCCACTCACCGGAAGGGGGAACTCCAAGGTCTATGCTTTCCGAGTCTTCCTCCCTGAAGAGGAATTCTCAGGTCTCAGTATCATCCATCAAAAAAGCAAACCTCTCTGATATCAACAGCTAGGTCATAGTCCTTGGGGCCGGTTAACTTTGGCACACTCTCGTCAGATGTAGGTCTCTGGTCAGTGGTGGGTGTGGTGATTAAGACAATGCTCTCGTCAGCAGAACGAAAGCGAATCTCTCCATATCTATAATCAATAACAACTCTCACAGAGGCGAGAAAAGGTCATCCCAAGATGATCGGAGGATGCTCCACTAGGGTAGAGGTCTTTTATGAGCAATACAACAAAATCAACAGTGAAGCTCATGCCCTGGATCTGAATGACAATGTTCTCTAGAATACCCCTCACCCTTTTTATTGATCCATCAGTGAATAGACAAATCATCTTGGTTTTCTTGAGAGGACCTAAGTGAAGAGACTGTACCAACGAGAAGGGTACTAAATTGTTCAAAGCATCATCGTCAAGGAGAGTGTGATCACAAGAATAGTCAAAAATGTCACACCTAACAAGGAGTGTGCTAGTGTCCCTTTTTCTAGCATGTGGACGGTGAGTGATGTCATGGGCAGTGGCCATGGTCAAAATTTGTCCTCAGATCTGCATCGTTGATTTCTCTTTTTGGGTGTGGTCGCAGATAATTGGTTCATGGCCTGACAAAGTGGGGCCTCACATCATCGATACAAGGATGACTAAGAGAAGCCTGTACATTGTCATTCTTAGGGGCAAAGGTGGGAATTATGGTGTGTGTGTGTGTGTATGTGTGTCTGTGTGGTCAAAGGATCTGGAAAGGGTGCCCTCTCCTCACAAGCTGACTCGACAATGTGTCTCCCAAGATCTTTTTGTATTTTATTTTTTCTCATTTTTTTTGTATTTTGGGTGATTGTAATCTCTCATGGATGTCCTCAAATAAATCAATGAAATCATATGGTGAAGCAGCATTGTGGACCTTATTTATACTAATGAGGTTATCAATCCTCTCTTTCATGTGATCCATTATTTGGGTCAAGTGCTCAGGAGTGGTCTTCATGGGAGGTGACTCCAATAGCTCAATATCGAGTAAGTGAGATGGTGGGAAATGTGAGGTTGGTGGTGGTGGGTAAAAATCAAAATCTAATGCCTGAAATAGTGGATTAGGCATATATGTACAAAAATAAGAATCAGGATCAAAGTCCTCCTGGAAAAATGGAGGTGGATTGGCTGGAGAGTAAGAAAGCTCTGTGAAGTCCGGATAAAAATAACTCCAATCGGCTATCTCTGAAAAAAGGCAGGGATCGAGAGAGTGATTCAACCGAAATTCGGTGGTCTTAAGTTCAACACAAAGCGTGAACTCAGTCGAAGTGTCAACCACACAAATCTCAATTAAAGTCAACAATTAACCCACACTAAAGATCAATAATTTAGAACTAATGTGGAGTTAAAATTTATTTTTAACTCTACATAAAAGATGTATAGGTGCAAGTATGTAGAGAGTTCGAACACAGGGAGCAAGCAGGTTAGTTCAAGCAAATGTGCTCAAGTGAATGTGTGTGATGTGTCTACACTAAGCAAACAAGCAAAGGAAATGTTTGTGGGTTTTTAATTTTTAAATTTTTTTTATTTGATTTTTAATTTTGTATTTTGATTTTTAATTTTCTGATTTTTATAATTTTGTATTTTATATTTTTTTCCTTTTTCTTTTTCAATATTGGAAAGCAAAGACAATGTAATGAAAGACAAGGTAAAATATTTATAAAAATGTGCAAAAATAACCAAAAATTCAGAAATAAAGTATTTTTGGTATTTTTAGGATTTTTTACTGTTTTTGTGATTTTTGGGGATTTTTCAAGGTGTTTTTGGTATTTTTAAATACTTAAATAAGTCAAAACAGTGAAACAAGAGCTGGCTGTGAATAAAATGGAAATTAAAAGTAGCAACCAGTGCTCAAAAATTTTCACAATAATTTTCAAATAAAGCTACTGAAATAGAGAACAAACAGGAGTTGAGTTTGTATTTTTTAGAGTTTTCTACTATTTTATATATTTTTTTGAAGTTTTTGAGTCTTTTTAAATTTTTAGTGTTTTTCTTTTGAGATTTTTAATGATTTTTGGACTGACACTAATAGAGGACAAAATAGACACTAGGTGAATTTTTTAGAATTTTTGGAATTGTTTTAATATTTTTTGGCATTTTCTAAGCTAGACAGTAGAGAAAAAGCTTGTTTTTGATTTTTAATAAATATGAAAATAAAATAAAATCAAAAACTAAAATGATAGCGTGGAAGTACACGTGTCCAGGAACTAAACCCTATTTTTGTGGAATTTTTGGACTTAAGATGATAGGTTAAATAAATACAACAAGCATCCAATCAAAACATAGGCCTGGCAGGGGTATTTATGCAATTTCTCAAACATCCAAGGGCATACATGCAATTTTCCACAAAAATATACACTGAATATTCAATTTATACCTCCAAAAACTAATTACAAAAACCGACTGGGTCTCTTAGAAATTTTCCCACCAGGGCGCGTGACTTGCACGTGCCTAGCGAGGACTAAATTGTAATTTCTCAAAAAGCCGGGGCTTCAAATGCAAAATAGCCAAAAGTTTTACACTGTAATACACTATTTTTGGACTGAACTGAAATACCCAAACCTCAAGGGGTATCCTTGCAAAATGCCCACCCCCTCACGTGCACAGGCACGTGAGGTGACGTGGCGAAGGACCTAAGTGCGAATAAAACAAAGGTAAGGGTTCACATGCAAATATTACAAAATGTTAACACTACAGACAAAAGTTTCAGTGCTAAAATATAAATACAAAACGTGCGAGGGTTGGGATGCAAAATACCCTTGCTGGGACGATCCGCAGATGACGCGTGGCGCGAATCCAACGGCTGGCAGCTGAGCGCGATCCAGCGGCAGGGAACGTGCCACTTATCCACGTGGCAGCACGGGGACGGCCGATGACGGTTCGCTTCGACGTCTGGGATTAGATCTCAGAAAGAGATCCAACGGTGGCTGGTCGCGGAAGATCTGACGGTCGATGCGCGATCTGGAACTCCACCTCGATCCAACGGTGGCTGGTCGCGGAAGATCTGACGGTCGATGCGCGATCTGGAACTCCACCTCGATCCAACGGTGGCGAAGGCCGGAGCAAGAACAACGACGAACTCCGACGAGCCGAGGTTCTCCGAGGTCAAGCTCCGTCTTCGGCGGGCTTCTTGGCTTCAAAATCGGGCTGGAGCTTCCTGGGGGCCTTCTCTTTCTCCTGGGGGCACCAAAAGTGCATGGCGATGGCCGTGACGCTCACAGGTGGTCGGCGGAGCTGGAGAGCTCGGCTGAGCTCCGGCGAGCATCAAAAACGCGCCCAGGCGCGAGTCAACGTTCTTCGACCCTGCAAAACTAGTCAAGAGGTCCATGGCAAATTGCCTGGACCCTAAGTGGACCTAATCGACGCGAAAGGCGGAGTGGCGATCGGTGGCCGGAGGTGCGCTCCGACAAAGGGATGTGATTTGGCGAAGGAGTAAGCGGAACTCAAAATTTCTTTAGGGCTAATGATCCTAAGCCTGAGACTAAGCGGATGAACGGAAAATAAAAGGGGGAAAGGGCCCTCAACGGCCGGAGCCAGAGGGGAAAAAGTACCTCGACCGGCGACTTTGCGGGAGGTGGTGGAAGCGCCTCCGACTTCCTCTGCCCTGGCTGATCGCACGGCGTGAGAGCTGTCACCTCCACGAGTGCTTGGAGCACAAGAAGAGCAAGGAAGGGTGGACCGAAGGTGTTCAAAATCGAGAGGAAAGAAGGGGGCTCGTTATATTTGGTTTGACCCTGAGTTGCAGGGGTCCAAAGACCAAGAGATCTGGAGCGCATCAGTGATCCATGGCCCGATGTAAGATATGGGCGAGCTTCCTCGATCATCGACGAACAAAAGTCAAGAAGGCGCTGGCACGAGATGAGGTACCTAGCGTCCTCGAAAAAAATCGAGAAAACGGCCCAAAAATGAGCCTCTGACAAAGCTACAGGGGGTAGGGCGTCCAGTTTACCGAGGTCAACTGTTGACCCCTCCTGGTTGGTCCACGTGGACCAACCAGGAAAAACCCTGAAAAATTAATTTGTAAAATCAATAAAAAAGGAATTAGGTCAAATTAATCAAAAGTTATAAAATGAAAAATGCTTAAAATTTTATGTAGTATTTTATTTTGATTTTTAATAAATTTTATGACTTGTATTTTTACAAGTTACCTTTATGGCCTTATATAGGTATAATGCCTACATATTGCATCTTTTTATTTTTATTTTGTATATTTTAATTTTATTATTTTTGTTTCTTATTTTGTAAAATTATAAAATACTTTTATACACATAAATATATTTTTATTTTATTTTTCTGATTTATTATATATAATTAATAAATTATAAGAGTGTTTTGTATAGGTATATGTATAGGCAGTATACCTATGTATTCTTTATACAAATATTTTTATTTTTTGTATTTTCTTTGCATTTTATTCTGATTTTAGTACACATATATATTATAAGTAATATTTACAACATTATAAAAATATAAAAATAATGAATAAATAATAAATTGAATATTTTAATCAGTATAGCTATACAACGGGGGTCCAAAACTCAACTTTCAAACCGTAGCTCAGCCAAATGTGAAACCACCACCATTAATTAGCTTATTTTCTTCTATATACAATTAAAAGTGAGTATGCTGCATTTGGAGTTTTTATTTGTGAGATACGGATCTGGGAAGTTGGGATTCTGGATTCTTATTCAGATCGTAACTTTTTATCTGTGTACTCTTTTTCTGTGAAATCAATTTTGTATTTTTCTTTATAAAATTATCTACAACTTTCATGTACAAAGTTTCTTTATTTGATGTATAAAAAGTGGAACCAAAAATAGGTCCCAAAATGAATAAGAAATGAATTAATAATTATAGGTATTTGGCCCTTATCTCCCCCTACTTTATTCCTTGTCGACCTATCCATCAAGATGCCTAGGTCTCGGGGGTTTTGGGTCATAAAATATTTACAATATTTTATTCTTTTTCTTTTCTTTATTTATTCTATAATTTTGGCTTTAATTACAGCATTTTATACACTAATTGAATGCTCATGCATGAATGCTAAGATGATGATTTTAAGGGTATTTACAGGCATTTGCTAGGGTTTTTAGTGCCAAAATGATAGAATAAAGATGATGAAATGTGGATTCATCATCCCCCTATACTTTACCTTTGCTAGTCCCTAGCAAACACTTATGCAATAAGTGCAAAGAGAAAGAAAGAAAAGAAAAAGAAGAACTTGGATTTTATTTGATTATCAAACTTGTCTTCGCAAAATCAAAGTTTGGAGCTTAAGTCGGACCTTTGGAAATTTAGTGCGGGCGGAACCTTAGTGAGAACCGTGTTTGAAATCCAACAGTCCTTGAGAATCCCAAAACTCTATCCAAGTCTCCTCAATAGCCAGGTCAGAAATACTTCAATTCATACGCAAATTCTTACGACTATGAATCTGACTTGTTCAGTGTAAGTGATGGTGGCCCTCCCTAACTAGAATGATAAAGAAACTGACTTCTCCAGTACGACAACCCAATGATTCCCCAATCCAATGACTCCATCCTCGAGGATCGGGGTATTCCCTTCTAAGTTCAAGTGGCAACCAGCTCAAGAGGAGGGGGTGAAGAGAAGAATGGACGGTAGCCAGTGTAGCTACCTATCCTTGGATGCAAGACCAGTGTAGTCAAGTCATCCTGCTGCAGGCTCACATATTTGACTTTGGAACTCAAGCTTGCTTATTGACTTTGTACATACTTGCAGGCTTTTTATTTTTATACATGCCTGAACACATTTTTTTTGAATACTATATACAGCAACATTTACATAAGGAGTTTTTCCTCTTGAGCCAGTAGACTATCCCTCTTTTGAAGCTTTATCGCAACCCACAGCCTCCTGTCTTTAGACTTCCTAATCACTGGACGGGTTGGGGTGCACTTCCCTCCCTAGAGGAGGACAAGTGTTTCCACTTGTGTGCGTCTCATACCGGCAAATCCAATCCCCTCACCACTCCAACTGAGTTGAGCCATGTGAAAGGTGCAGGTGTCCAAGTTAGGTCATTATCAAAAAGAATCGTGCGTGTGCTCCGAAATACTCTACTTAGGCAGTCAAGAATCCATTGAACTAAGTCTCGTGATCCTCAAAGAATTAAGTCAACTAGACCTGAAGTACCTCAAACCCAATTCCTATAAGGTTCTTGTTATTAGGTAGATTTTAAGGTCCAATCAAGCTCCAATCTCCGGATTTTACTTAGACTTGTTCAACTATCAAACTCAATCCGAAAAATGCGAATGCTATGCAAATGGTATGCAGAATGCAGAAAATATTTTTGTGATGCAATTTTCAAAGATTTTGAACTTTTTATGGATTTTTAAAAATATGATGCATGCGTATGCAGATGCATTTTTTTGTTTTTTTTTCAAAAAGATTTATCAATTGTTTTTGGATTTTAATTTTGCAAATGTTTTTGGGAATTTTTGAAAACAAAAAGATTTTGGCTGAAAACTAGGTTAAAATATGTACACGGGAGTGCTTCTTCATATATACAAGAGGTGGGTTTTAAGAATTTACAGGGTAAGTGATCAATTTTATACATATATACATAAGATGGATTTTGGTGTGATGTGTATATTCCTCAAACTTATTTGAAAACAATTTACACACAATTTTTGAAAACTATAGTCCAAAATAATTTTTACAAACATTTTACACACATTTGAAAATCATTTTGCAAAGGCTTTCAAAACAGTATATATAGGTTTTTCAAATCATTTTTGCAACCATTTTTCCAACATTTTTATTTCACACAAAGAAAAGAAATTTTGCAAAACACACATTTTTACAAAGGTTGAAAACATTTAACAAAATATTTTCAAAATAGTTTTCAATAGATGTTCACAAAGATTTTCAAACTATTTTTCAAACATTTTGCAAAAAACATTTTCACCTGATTTATTAATCAGTATATACAAAAAGAATTTGAGGAATAACCACATCTTTTTATTAAGGATTTTTAATGAATTTTAAAGAATTTTTAAAGAATTATTAGCCATATTTATTAAGAAAATACGAAAGTACGAGTTATGGCTAAAGTATATACGTAGTATATATGACCCCCCCTATACTTAGCTTGAGCTATGTCCTCATAGATCAGAGAGAAAAGAGAAGACATAACTCGTACTGAGTATAGGAAAATCTAAAGAATAAATGAATGAATCAATGAGAAGTTGACCGTCCCCCCTATACTTAGGATCAAATAATCCTAAGTATAGCAGACTGTACACAAAGCAGGGAGGGTCAAGGGTGGGAATGAACAGATCGTACTCAGGTTGTCTCCCCCTATACTTAGGGTAAGATATCCCTAAGTATAGACAAGAAGAGGAGACAATAGAGAAGATCAAAGAATAGAACAACTCGAGGTGCACGCCCCCCCCCCCCCCCATACTTAGGACAAAGTACGTCCTAAGTATGGAAAACTGACAAAAAGGGCGGCACCTTTTTGATAGATGAAGAAGATAGAAGAGGAAAAGAAGAAAAGAAGAAAATAAATCAACAGACGAAAGAGTGATATAGACAGATGGATCTTGTACAGCGGGGAATGGAATTGATCACCATGTATGAGATGCAGATGATCAGAATCAAAGGAGACATCTCATACCAGAAGAATGGGGGCAACGTCAATGGTCGGTGGATCATGATCAAGATATAGTTTCAGGCGTTGACCATTGACGCGGAAGGTAGAGGAATATGACGGTTCGGATATATCGATGCTGCCATTGTCATGTACCTTCCTGACCACATACGGACCTTTCCACTTGCTCTGCAACTTCCCTGGGAATAATTTCAGCCTGGAATCAAACAACCATACTCTCTGATCTGGCTCAAACTGTTTATGGTTGATATGCGAATCGTGCCATGTCTTCACTTTCTCTTTGTACTGTAGGCTGTTCGAAAAGGCTGTGTCTCTCAATTCTTCCAGGGCTGCCAATTCAGCTCTTCTCTGGTCTCCTATACTCTCGGGATCTAGAAGCAACTCAGTAACTGCCCAAAAAGATTTGTGCTTGATCTCTACTGGCAAATGGCACGGCTTGCCATAGACGAGACGAAAGGGAGACGTCCCCAATGGATTCTTGAAAGAAGTCCGATAAGCCCACAAGACCGAGTCCAAAAGTTGTGACCAATCCTTTCGGTCTGGGCGGACAACTTTCTGCAAGATTGTCTTTATCTCCCGATTCGATACTTCGGCAAGACCATTAGTCTGAGGGTGATAAGGAGTGGCAACCCGATGGTCAATGCCGAACTCGTCTGCAAGGGCCCTAACTTTGTCATTGATGAAATGAGACCCCCCGTCTGAAATCAAGACTCTAGGTACTCCGAACCGTGAAATGATATTTTTCCTCAAAAATTTGCAAACGGTTTTAGCATATGCGGCTCGGGCGGGGATGGCCTCAACCCATCGGCTGACATAATCCACAGCGAGCAAAATATGCTCGAATCCCTGACTTTTAGGAAATGGGCCCATGAAATCAATCCCCCATGCATCAAAAACCTCACAAAAGTGAATGGGTTGCATGGGCATCATGTCTCTCTGTCCGCAGGTTCCCATTTTCTGATAGTCGGTACATCTCTTCACGAACTCATCAGAATCCTTGAAGAAGTAGGCCACCATAGGCCGGATTGAAGCACCTTCTGTGCTGTCCTTTTTCCAGAATGATGTCCTCCTGCCTCAAGCTTGTGGCAGTATGTGAGGACGCTATGATGCTCTTCTTGAGGAATGCACCTTCTCCAGATACTGCCCCCTCCTTCATGATAAAGGATGGGATCCTCCCAATGATAAAACTTGGCCTTCGCCAGGAAGGTCTCGAGTTTCTGCCTAGGCCAACCCTGAGGGACTGTCTTGGCAACAAGATAGTTTACAAAGTCAGCATACCACGGGAGTGAGGTGACAGCCAAGATCGCCTCATCTGGAAATGTCTCTGTGATAGGTGCGCTGGGCTCAGATTCCTCAAGATTCTCCAATCTGGAGAGATGATCCGCCACCACATTCTTGACTCCAGGCTTGTCCTTAATCTCGATATCAAATTCCTGGAGTAGAAGGATCCATCTGGTGAGATGTGCTTTGGCGTCCTTCTTAGCCATTAAGTACCGGATGGCGGTATGATCAGTGTAAATGGTCACTCTAGATCCGAGAATGTAAGATCTATACTTATCAAGAGCGAACACTACGGCCAGCATCTCTTTCTCAGTCACTGTGTAATTCCGCTGTGCGGCATCCAAAGTCCGGCTGGCGTAGTGAATGGCAAAAGGTAAACCATCCCTCCTCTGTCCGAGCACAGCCCCAACGGCAAAATCTGAGGCATCCGTCATGATCTCGAATGGAAGAGACCAATCGGGTGGCTGAAGGACAGGAGCTGAAACAACCATATTCTTGAGAGTCTCAAATGATTCAAGATACTTATCATTAACAATAAACTCGGTGTCTTTAGTCAGCAAGTCAGTGAGCGGTCGGGCAATTCGGCTGAAGTCCTGAATGAACCGTCGGTAAAAACCGACATGCCCCAGAAAAGACCGTAACTGACGCAAATTGGACGGTGGATTGAGCTTCCTGATGATGTCCACCTTGTCCGGATCGACCTCCATGCCCCTGTTGGAGACGATATGACCGAGGACCGTCCCTTGAGTAACCATAAAGTGACTCTTCTCCGAGGATAAAACAAGATTAACCTGAATGCAGCGCTGAAACGCACGGTCTAGGCAGTCAAGACAGGCATCAAACCCGTCGCCATAGACCGAGAAATCATCCATGAAGACCTCTAAACAGTTACCCACCATGTCCGAAAATATGGACAACATGCACCTTTGGAATGTCGCTGGAGCGTTACATAGACCAAAGGGCATCCGTCTGAAAGCATAAGTCCCAAACGGACAGGTGAACGTCGTTTTCTCCTGGTCTTCGGGCGCAATGGCCACTTGATTGTATCCAGAGTACCCGTCAAGAAAGCAGTAATGACTCTTCCCGGCTAACCGCTCGATAATCTGATCAATGAAGGGTAGCGGGAAGTGATCCTTCTTGGTGGCCTCATTCAATCGTCTGTAGTCCACACAGACCCTCCAAGAAGTCGGTACTCTGGTCGCGATCTCCTCTCCAGACTCATTGACAATTGTAGTGATACCCGTTTTCTTGGGTACCACGTGGAGTGGACTAACCCATTTAGAGTCGGAGATGGGGTAGATGAAATCGGCGCTCCACCACTTGGAAATTTCTTTCATGACAACGTCTCGAAGATTCGGGTTCAGCCGTCGTTGGAACTCACGTGACGGCCTAGCGTTGTCCTCGAGATAAATGTGGTGGGAGCAAAGATTAGGGCTCAGCCCATGGAGATCGGCTATATTCCATCCTATTGCCTTGCGGTTTCTTTCAAGAACCTCCATCAGACGAGATTCTTGCTCTCCAGTCAAATCTGCTGAGATAATGACTGGGTGCATTTCCGGTTATCCTGCAAGGAATCTGTACTTCAACGACTGCGGCAGAGGTTTCCGTTCTGGACAACTGGGAGGTGGCAGATCTGGCTTCTGATATGTCTGTGTAAATGCGACCAGGTCTGCATGGGAGAACTCTCGCTCTGCATGAATTTCTGACGAAGGGCGGCCGACTAGATCATCAATAAATTGTACTGGCTCGCACTCTGTCATGATTGTCTGCTCAGATGGAATCAGACAAGGCAAGTAATCATCAAAATCGTCCCAGTCAATGTCTGAATCTGAGGGATCAGAAGAAGATGAGCACGAATGAAAATCATCTGCACCACTCATCACAATACTGTCAGCTTCAGATGTATCCTCCTCCAGGGACGTGCTCTCCCGGCTCTCGACTGCCATGAGCATGAGATATGGTGAGTCTATAGGCAAGGCGAGGGTCGGTGCTACGGGATCTTTCCAATTGGATTCATCATCAGTCATCTCAAAATCACAAACCTGGTGGATGTCTAGCTCCTCCTCTGTCATCTGCTCGGCTTCGCTGGATTGTTCTGAGCACGCTAACTCTCTGGCTCTGGTTTCCTCGATCGTCTCTATCTGTATGGTTTCGCCCTCTACGCGAAAACATACCTTCCCACTATCATGATCGGTCACCGCCTTGGCTGTGGCCAAGAATGGACGTCCGAGAATGATGGGGGCATCAGTTACCGACTCAGGGATCTCCATGTCCAACACAACGAAGTCCACGGGGAATTTCAGGCCATGAATGGTAACGACCGCGTCTTTCAATAACCCCTTCGGCCTCTTAGTCGACCTATCAGCAAACTGAAGGACTGTCCTGCTTCGAAGAAGATGGCCAAACTCGAACTGCTTGAGTAAGGCTGCCGGAAGAAGGTTAATTGAAGAGCCGCTGTCTAATAGGGTACGATCAAACTGTTGCTCCTGAATCTCGCATCTGACATAGGGAGCTCCTGCGTCTGGTCGCTTGGCTGGCAGCTTGTTCTGTATGGTGCAGCAAGTGGAATGAGTGAGCACATGAATCTGATATCTGTGATTCCTCCTCTTCCTGCGGATGGTTGTTTTCTCTTTCAGGTTCTTTTTGAAGAGGGGGATGTGCTCAAGTGCCTCTTGTAGAGTCAGCTGAATGTGGAATCTGTCTATCATCTGATTGCTGAACTCCACCTGCTGGTTCCTTTTTTGATTTTCTTTTTTATTTCCCTTCGCTCGGCGGAGTGCCTCAGGGAAGGGGATGGTAGGGGCCTCCTCAGATGGAGGACTAGGAGTCGGTCCCTGTACATGTGAAGACGGAGAATCCATACAATAATCATCATTCACCACATATGGATCCGCAATTTGAACAGAAACCTTTCCTTTATTCAGATTTTTGTTTTTGTTTTTGTTCCCACAGTCTCTAGATACAAAATGTGGCAACATCACAGATGGTGGCTCAAAAAAAGTAGATGTGGTGGCCTCAGCACCACCATTAGCACCTGTCTCTGCGGCATCAGCACCGCACTCTGGTTCAGCGTCCAAAATGGTGGCATCAGCACCACCGTCTGCATCTGGCCTCTCGACGGCATCAGTACCGTCGTCCTGATCTCCATCATTGGTGGCATCAGCACCACCGTCTTCAACATCATCTTGGGCGGCATCAGCACCGCTCCTCTGCTCCTCTGGCGCTCTTGGTTCAGCATCTGGTTGCCGCTCAGAAGAGGCGCCGCCGGCTGGCATCCTACCGCTCCTAGTAGTCACAAAATCAGCATCATTCAAAGAATAAGACATATCATTCAAATCGTCACTAGGAGAGGTATCCTCTGTGAACTCTACCTGCTCAGATTTTCTTTTTAGGTTATTAGGATTAGGTTCGATCTGAGCGGGTATGGCGGCTTTGCCTTTGATGATATCCCGCATCTCCTGCCGGAATTCATCCATTTCTTGCCTGAAAGATGCTCGTTGTTCAGATAGCAAGCGGGCAAGATCATCAAGGGTTGGGTTCTCAAAGACTGGACCCTGAGAACCGGATGTCTGTCCCTGCTGGAAATGGGGCTGTTACTGCTGGTGTTGCTGCTGATACTGGGGGGAAGGCTGGTGATAAGACTGCTGAGGCGGCTGGCGCTGCCTCCACTGTTGTCCCTGATAGGCGGGACGAGGACCATTCTGATATTGCTGCGGCTGGGCATACTGGGGCTGCTGGTTATGCTGTTGTGGCTGGCTGTTCTGGTGTCCTTGGGCAAGATTCTGCTGCTGGGAGGAGGAGCCACCGTTGCCCCAACGGAATCCGGGGTGATCCCGACGAATCCCGGGCTGAGGGTACCGGTCGTACCAAATCCCGTTGACTTCCATCAACGGTTCCTGCTCGAAAGAGGGTGGAGGAAGAACTGCCAGTGGCTGCTCCGGCTGATACACCACCATCTGCGTCTCCTGAGATGGCGGTTGCTCTGGATGGTACTGTAGCAGTGGAACCGGCTCTGCCTGAATGTGATTCACCTGTCGGTATGAGGTAGAGGGTTGGTTGGAGCTGCTACTGCTGGGGTCAGCCCGTGACCTGGGAGGCTGTTGGGAATGAGCTTGTGCCTCCTGAATGCATAGGATTTGAGTTTTCAGGTCACTCATGGTTTTGGTGAGAAGGTCCATCTGAGCAAGACCTTGGTTTTGCTTCTTCTCGAGGATCTCCATGCGGTCCAACTTTTCACTAATAATACCCATGTCGGCTGCTGTTGATTCGGCTTGGGCTGCGGCTACCGACGTTGTGTTGGGACCGGCATCGATGCGGGCGATCCTCTGAAATGATCCCGCTCCTTGCGGGGGCTTCTGCTGTGTATAGACTCGGGCCTGGGTCATCACTGTGGAGTTTTCTGCCATGCCTTCATAGATGGCCCAGACGTCGTCTTCTCCCTTGGAGAAATAGGACCCACCGCAAGAGGTGTTCACAAGCCCCTGCAGCTCCGGTGTCATCCCACAGAAGAAACTCTGTACGAGATTGGGCTTGGAGATATCATGGTGCGGACACCGGTCGATGAGCTCTCTGAATCGATCCCATGCTTCATGGAACTGTTCATTTGGGATCATGACAAAATTTCTGATCATGGCTCGAGCTGCGTTGGTCCGGCCGAGCGGGTAGTACTTCTTTAGGTATGCGGTCCGGAGATCTGCCCAGGTGTCGACGAATCGCCCAAGGTGATTGAGCCAATATGCAGCTCTATCAACCAAAGAGAACGGGAAGGCGATCATCTTGATGGTGTCCTCGGTCATCAGCCGATCATGGATAGTGCTGCAAATCATCTCAAATTCCTGGAGGTGGAGGTGCGGCTCTTCGGTCGGCAACCCGTGAAACTTGGGTAGCAGCTGGATCGTGTGGGGCAGAAGCTCGAAATCTCCGTGGATTGGCGGGAGTCTGATCCACCGGTGAGTGAGGGATGCAGCTGGGTTGTGTAGTTCCCTCATTATAGTCTGTGGCGGTCGCTCAGCGTCTGGATCGCCTCCTCCTGCATCGGGTCCTCCTCCTCCACCTCCGCCACCGCCCCCAGGTCGGTTCTCTCTCATCTGCGCTATTTCTCTCATCAGATCACCCATGAATGTTCCCTGGTCCCGGATCTGTCTCTGCATGGTCTCCAGGGATGCTAACAAGGAGTTGTTGATGGTCACTTGATAGATTATGAACGGAGGGTGATCGTGGTCATCTGGGTGCTCGCCTCTGTCTGCCATTGCTGGATTCTCTGAAAAAGCAAAAGAGGCCATTTCAGGTGCTGTTGAATGAGCCTAACTCTGTGATGCACTGAAGTCTGAAATGATTGGACTGAGAGAAGGAGAATGGGAAGGGTGGTCGAGGGGGAACAGGGTGGATATGAACTCGGGCTCGGAGAGCGGACTCTCCGAGGCATTCCTAGATGAGTAAGGAGGAGTGCTAGATAGCGGTGCCGACAAGGTCGGCCTAAGAGATCTCCGTCCCATCATCTTGATTATTCGAGAAGAGTGGGGATAATGCAAGAGAAGAAGAAGATGATATGCAACAAAATTGTGCGGTGTTTTTGATCTTGACCTAAATAAATCTAACAATCAAACGCAAAGCAAGGGTGATTTCACCAACTCAACCCGTGAAGCCGTGAAGGTTCGGCTTTTATCTTGTCGATTTCACCAACTCAAATAAATCAATGAAATCATATGGTGAAGCAGCATTGTGGACCTTATTTATACTAATGAGGTTATCAATCCTCTCTTTCATGTGATCCATTATTTGGGTCAAGTGCTCAGGAGTGGTCTTCATGGGAGGTGACTCCAATAGCTCAATATCGAGTAAGTGAGATGGTGGGAAATGTGAGGTTGGTGGTGGTGGGTAAAAATCAAAATCTAATGCCTGAAATAGTGGATTAGGCATATATGTACAAAAATAAGAATCAGGATCAAAGTCCTCCTGGAAAAATGGAGGTGGATTGGCTGGAGAGTAAGAAAGCTCTGTGAAGTCCGGATAAAAATAACTCCAATCGGCTATCTCTGAAAAAAGGCAGGGATCGAGAGAGTGATTCAACCGAAATTCGGTGGTCTTAAGTTCAACACAAAGCGTGAACTCAGTCGAAGTGTCAACCACACAAATCTCAATTAAAGTCAACAATTAACCCACACTAAAGATCAATAATTTAGAACTAATGTGGAGTTAAAATTTATTTTTAACTCTACATAAAAGATGTATAGGTGCAAGTATGTAGAGAGTTCGAACACAGGGAGCAAGCAGGTTAGTTCAAGCAAATGTGCTCAAGTGAATGTGTGTGATGTGTCTACACTAAGCAAACAAGCAAAGGAAATGTTTGTGGGTTTTTAATTTTTAAATTTTTTTTATTTGATTTTTAATTTTGTATTTTGATTTTTAATTTTCTGATTTTTATAATTTTGTATTTTAAATTTTTTTTTTCTTTTTCAATATTGGAAAGCAAAGACAATGTAATGAAAGACAAGGTAAAATATTTATAAAAATGTGCAAAAATAACCAAAAATTCAGAAATAAAGTATTTTTGGTATTTTAGGATTTTTTACTATTTTTGTGATTTTTGGGGATTTTTCAAGGTGTTTTTGGTATTTTTAAATACTTAAATAAGTCATAACAGTGAAACAAGAGCTGGCTGTGAATAAAATAGAAATTAAAAATAGCAACCAGTGCTCAAAAATTTTCACAATAATTTTCAAATAAATCTACTGAAATAGAGAACAAACGGAGTTGAGTTTGTATTTTTTAGAGTTTTCTACTATTTTATATATTTTTTTGAAGTGTTTGAGTCTTTTTAAATTTTTAGTGTTTTTCTTTTGAGATTTTTAATGATTTTTAGACTGACACTAATAGAGGATAAAATAGACACTAGGTGAATTTTTTAGAATTTTTGGAATTGTTTTAATATTTTTTTGGCATTTTCTAAGCTAGACAGTAGAGAAAAAGCTTGTTTTTGATTTTTAATAAATATGAAAATAAAATAAAATCAAAAACTAAAATGATAGCGTGGAAGTACACGTGTCCAGGAACTAAACTCTATTTTTGTGGAATTTTTGGACTTAAGATGATAGGTTAAATAAATACAACAAGCATCCAATCAAAACATAGGCCTGGCAGGGGTATTTATGCAATTTCTCAAACATCCAAGGGCATACATGCAATTTTCCACAAAAATATACACTGAATATTCAATTTATACCTCCAAAAACTAATTACAAAAACCGACTGGGTCTCTTAGAAATTTTCCCACCAGGGCGCGTGACTTGCACGCGCCTGGCGAGGACTAAATTGTAATTTCTCAAAAAGTCGGGGCTTCAAATGCAAAATAGCCAAAAGTTTTACACTATAATACACTATTTTTGGACTGAACTGAAATACCCAAACCTCAAGGGGTATCCTTGCAAAATGCCCACCCCCTCACGTACACAGGCACGTGAGGTGACGTGGCGAAGGACCTAAGTGCGAATAAAACAAAGGTAAGGGTTCACATGCAAATATTACAAAATGTTAACACTACAGACAAAAGTTTCAGTGCTAAAATATAAATACAAAACGTGCGAGGGTTGGGATGCAAAATACCCTCGCTGGGACGATCCGCAGATGACGCGTGGCGCGAATCCAACGGCTGGCAGCTGAGCGCGATCCAGCGGCAGGGAACGTGCCACTTATCCACGTGGCAGCACGGGGACGGCCGATGATGGTTCGCTTCGACGTCTGGGATTAGATCTCAGAAAGAGATCCAACGGTGGCTGATCGCGGAAGATCTGACGGTCGATGCGCGATCTGGAACTCCACCTCGATCCAACGGTGGCTGGTCGCGGAAGATCTGACGGTCGATGCGTGATCAGGAACTCCACCTCGATCCAACGGTGGTGAAGGCCGGAGCAAGAACAACGACGAACTCCGGCGAGCCGAGGTTCTCCGAGGTCAAGCTCCGTCTCCGGCGGGCTTCTTGGCTTCAAAATCGGGCTGGAGCTTCCTGGGGGCCTTCTCTTTCTCCTGTGGGCACCAAAAGTGCACGGCGATGGCCGTGACGCTCACAGGTGGTCGGCGGAGCTGGAGAGCTCGGCTGAGCTCCGGCGAGCATCAAAAATGTGCCCAGGCGCGAGTCAAAGTTCTTCGACCCTGCAAAACTAGTCAAGAGGTCCAGGGCAAATTGCCTGGACCCTAAGTGGACCTAATCGACGCGAAAGGAGGAGTGGCGATCGGTGGCCGGAGGTGCGCTCCGGCAAAGGGATGTGATTTGGCGAAGGAGTAAGCGGAACTCAAAATTTCTTTAGGGCTAATGATCCTAAGCCTGAGACTAAGCGGATGAACGGAAAATAAAAGGGGGAAAGGGCCCTCAACGGCCGGAGCCAGAGGGGAAAAAGTACCTCGACCGGCGACTTTGCGGGAGGTGGTGGAAGCGCCTCCGACTTCCTCTGCCCTGGCTGATCGCACGGCGTGAGAGCTGTCACCTCCACGAGTGCTTGGAGCACAAGAAGAGCAAGGAAGGGTGGACCGAAGGTGTTCAAAATTGAGAGGAAAGAAGGGGGCTCGTTATATTTGGTTTGACCCTGAGTTGCAGGGGTCCAAAGACCAAGAGATCTGGAGCGCATCAGTGATCCATGGCCCGATGTAAGATATGGGCGAGCTTCCTCGATCATCGACGAACAAAAGTCAAGAAGCGCTAGCACGAGATGAGGTACCTAGCGTCCTCGGAAAAAATCGAGAAAACGGCCCAAAAATGAGCCTCTAACAAAGCTACAGGGGGTAGGGCGTCCAGTTGACCGAGGTCAACTGTTGACCCCTCCTGGTTGGTCCACGTGGACCAACCAGGAAAAACCCTGAAAAATTAATTTGTAAAATCAATAAAAAAAGGAATTAGGTCGAATTAATCAAAAGTTATAAAATGAAAAATGCTTAAAATTTTATGTAGTATTTTATTTTGATTTTTAATAAATGTTATGACTTGTATTTTTACAAGTTACCTTTATGGCCTTATATAGGTATAATGCCTACATATCGCATCTTTTATTTTTATTTTGTATATTTTAATTTTATTATTTTTGTTTCTTATTTTGTAAAATTATAAAATACTTTTATACACATAAATATATTTTTATTTTATTTTTCTGATTTATTATATATAATTAATAAATTATAAGAGTGTTTTGTATAGGTATATGTATAGGCAGTATACCTATGTATTCTTTATACAAATATTTTTATTTTTTGTATTTTCTTTGCATTTTATTCTGATTTTAGTACACATATATATTATAAGTAATATTTACAACATTATAAAAATATAAAAATATAAAAATAATGAATAAATAATAAATTGAATATTTTAATCAGTATAGCTATACAACGGGGGTCCAAAACTCAACTTTCAAACCGTAGCTCAGCCAAATGTGAAACCACCACCATTAATTAGCTTATTTTCTTCTATATACAATTAAAGGTGAGTATGCTGCATTTGGAGTTTTTATTTGTGAGATACGGATCTGGGAAGTTGGGATTCTGGATTCTTATTCAGATCGTAACTTTTTATCTGTGTACTCTTTTTCTGTGAAATCAATTTTGTATTTTTCTTTATAAAATTATCTACAACTTTCATGTACAAAGTTTCTTTATTTGGTGTATAAAAAGTGGAACCAAAAATAGGTCCCAAAATGAATAAGAAATGAATTAATAATTATAGGTATTTGGCCCTTATCTCCCCCTACTTTATTCCTTGTCGACCTATCCATCAAGATGCCTAGGTCTCAGGGGTTTTGGGTCATAAAATACTTACAATATTTTATTCTTTTTCTTTTCTTTATTTATTCTATAATTTTGGCTTTAATTACAGCATTTTATACACTAATTGAATGCTCATGCATGAATGCTAAGATAATGATTTTAAGGGTATTTACAGGCATTTGCTAGGGTTTTTAGTGCCAAAATGATAGAATAAAGATGATGAAATGTGGATTCATCAGAGATCACGATAGTCAAGTCAAGATATGCAATAAAAAGGCACAAATGCATAGAGAAGATCGAGTATGCAGACAAACAAACAAATATAAACAAACAAAAACCCCTCAATTCGCCAACTCAACTCAATGGTGACCGTGAAAGTTCGATCTTTTATCTTTTCAATTTTAAAGTTAGGTGAATTTCACAAATTTGTACAAACACGTAGGTAGGCCTGGGATTGGGGCATTATTAGTGTGTATGTATCATGTATAAAATGCAAATACAATGAGGGGGTTACTCTCCCCAAGACACATATTTTTTTTATTTTAGGGTTGAGTAGAGTTAGATGTCTTAATTTTATTGGTTATCACTTGCCCCAAGGACTATGACCCCAAGGACTATGACCTAGATATTGATATCAGAGAGATTTGCTTTTTGATGGATGATACTGAGACCTGAGAATTCCTCTTAGGGATCATTTGCCCTAAGTACAGTGGGAGTGATGTATTCATTCTCTCTTAATTATTTTTTTATTTTTAGGTTCATATGTTCTCTCGATTGTCTTCCAACTTGTTGATATTCTGTTATGTACTTAGGGATACTTTACCCTAAGTATAGGGGGAGACAAACCAAGTTGTTGACTTGTATATTCTAATCCTTGCTCATCCACGCTTAGTGCATAGTCTGTTATATTTAAGATTGCTTGATACTAGGTCTAGGGGGGACGATCGACTTCTTATTCTTTTATTTGAGACATTGTAGTATAGACTTTTCTATACTTAGCATGAGTTATGCCCTCCTTTGTTGCTCCTTGGTCACTACGAGGACATAGTTCGAGCTAAGCATGGGGGCGTATATGTTATATATACATTAGCCATAACTCGCACTTTCTTGTATTTTTAATGATATGGCCAATCTATACTAGGTTAAGGTATACAATAAATCAATTGTAAAACTCTTGTAAAAATGTGTAAAAATTTTGAAAGTATGTTTCAAAAAAATGGTATGAAACTATTTTGCAAATGATTTTGAAAATAGTTGGAAAATGTTTTAAAAATCTTTGGAAAATATTTTCAAACAATTTGAAAGATAATCTCTTTGTAAATGTTCGAAAAATATTTTGAAAGCCTTTGGAAAAAATTGTAAAATAATTTCAAACCCTTGAAAGATATTCCTTTGTGTATGTTTATCAAAAAAAATTTGCAAAAATTGTTTGAAAAAATATTTGAAAATCTTTGTAATGTTTTACAAAATAAGTTTTCCAAAATATTTGTAAAATGTTTCCAAATGTTTTGAACATCTTATACATAACTATTTTGCATTAATTTTCTAAATAAAATTCTTGTATCAAACATGTATCTACCTGTGTAAAGCTCTTTATAACTTGTATAAAATCCTTTGTGAATACGTATATAATACATTTAATTCACTAACTTTTCAAAAATACCTAAAAATTGAAAACCTATTTTCAAAACCCCATAAAATTTGTAAAACTTTTCCAAAATCCATAAAAAGTTCAAACCAAAAAAATTGTTTCAAAAAAATATCTTTGCATTGCATAAGCATTTTGCATAATGATCTTGACAATTTAACAAGTCTGGAATAAAATCTGAATATTGGAGCTCGGTTTAGACCTTAATCCACTTAATTTCACAGGAACCTTATAGGAACTAGAATTAAGCATGTTCATGTTAATGAGACTTAATTCTTTGGATCCACAAGACTATGTTCACATGTAATCATGATTAGCCTGAGTAGAATATTTCGAAGCACGCGCATGACTCTTAAGGGCATTGACCTAACTTGTACAAGGACTCTTCACTTAGCTGAACTCTGATGAGGTGGAAGGACGGGATTCTTTAGCTTGAGAAGCACATGTGTGGAAACATATGCCGCCCCAATGGGAGGCTGGTGCACCCCAACAAGATTTAGTGGCATGGACATCTAAAGAAGGACGTTGTGGGTTGCCATAAATCTTAAAAAGAGAGATAGTATATTGTCCTAAGAACTTATATAAATGTGGTTTTATATAGTATAAAAATGTGTATGAAATAAATACTCCAAAAAATATATGGGCAAAAAGTCAATGAAAAATCATTCATGTTGGAGCTATGTATCAATAAGCAAGGCTTATACTTTAATTTTAAAGATCAAAAGTTTGCCTGCAGCTGGAGACTTGGCTACATTGGCCAAGCTCCAAAGGTATGTGACTACACTGCTCACAGTCTATTCTCCTATCTACCCCCTCTTCTTTGAGCCGGTTGTACTTGAACTTAGAAGGAAATACCCCGCTCATCGAGGAAAGAATTTTTAGATTGGGGAATTAGGGTTACCTTGTTGAGGGAAACTGTTTCTTGCTATTTCTGATGAGAAGAGCAACATTTTCACATACATTGTACAAGTGAGGCTCATAGTCGTAAGTGTTTATGTATGAATAGACTTATTCTAACGTAGATATTGAGACGATATGAACTGAGGATAGTGGAACTTGAGGGCTGTTAAGTTTTAGGTCCTATTTCCAATAAGATTCATCACAAACTGACAATCCAAAGGTCTTACTGAGCTCCAAACTTTGATTTTATGAAGATAAGTTTAAAAATCGCAATCATTCTAAGTTCTTTATTTTCCTTTTTTATTTTCTCTTTTTTATCACTTATTCTCCTAATAAGTATTTGTTAGGGATAAGCAAAGGTAAGTATAGGGGGTGAATAGCCATTCATCTACCTTTATTCTTCTATTATGTCTTTACATTCCTAGTAGAACACCTGTAAATACCATTAATTTGCATAAATTAACAACTAACATTGATATGTAATTAGGGTGTAATTAGCACACACTTGTATTTAAATCCAAAATTAAAGAATAAAGAAAAGAAAAGAAAAATAAATGAAGTATCAAAGATATTAAATGATCCTAAACCTTGAGACCAAGTCAATATTGACTAGGCCGACTAGGAATAAAGTATGGGGAGATAAGGGACAAACATTGTACATATTTCACAAAAACCCTAAATTTATAAGTTCTAAATAGTATTTTTGACACTATTTTATTCTTCATTATGTATGCCTCAAATAATAGAAGATTCAACATGAAACTTGTACATATTAATGTATAGGAAATTAAAAAAATAATAGCTAAAATAAATCATGCACAGTGTGCATGGTACACACAGATGAAAAAGCCATGAACAGAGCTCATTGATCAATATCTTCTCCATATAAATTTGAATTGAATCAAATTCACCTCCATTTATTTCAAATTAAATTATCTATCTAATGAAGGTAGTTTCATTAAAATGGATCTAAGATATAAAAGTCAGTTTTTTGGAGAATCATTGTAGTGGGGCATTTGTACAAATAACTGATTATATTATTCTTTACTCTCTTTATATTTTTAAATAATTTTAGACATTATATTAACATATTAAATATTTAAACATAAATAAAAACATTTAAAAGACACTTAAAATAAATAATAAAGTTAAATACATAGGTATATTATACATATATACATTTATTTATTTATATACACAAACAAAGCAATATAAATACAATGAAAATATGTAAATACGTATTAATAATATTATAAATATGTAAAATATATAAATATTGTATTATTCATAAAAAATACAGAATAAGAATATAATATGCAAAGTATAGGTATATATATATATATCTATATATGTATGTGTAAATATTAACATCTAACAAACAATATTGTAAAAATAAATAAAAATCATGATAAAATATTTTATAAAATAATAAACATTTTTTATGTTTTAAGTTTCATTTAAAAAATCATTCATTAATTTTTTATTTTTCTTTCTTTTTCTATTCTATTTTGTCATGTTGTATCCGACATGGATCGATCAGGATGAATCGTTTATTGACCCCATATCAACTGTACCAACATAGGCTCGATGACATGTCAAACTCGTGGCCTGCTGAAATCACCAATTTTTCATGCCAATTGCATGCCCCTTTCTCCCTCAAGCCCTTCACCATTTTTGTGCAGCACAGACCCCTCCATCTTGTTATGATCGTATATGCCACCAACCTTCTTCCATCTTCACGCAACTTGGGCTCAAACCTCGCTCCACCACCATGTCTATAAATAAATCCCTTCATCTTCATTTCACGTCTTGATCCCCTTCGAGCCACTGTAATGCCTAAAATTCCATCTTGGTGAATTCAACTTGGTGACAGCAAGTAGAACCCCTCGATTGCAGGCGTGGAGAAGGATTTCTGAGGAGAGATCCACTTCATCAAGCTTCGTCTCCGATGAGGCATGCTGCTCCTTGGTTTCGACTAAGTCCGGGCTCCAAGGTTTAGTGTAGTTTAGTCGCATTTTAATTCCGTAGCATAGATCTAGGTCTAGTTTTGCTTGATTTCAGCTCAACTAGATTTAAATTTCAAATCAAACTTCGTCGGAGCTTAGAGCTCTGGCCATTGTCTTCCGACATGATAGAAATTATTTCGACCACCTAATACCCCCATCACCTTCCATATCATTTCTACATCAATCCTATATGCCCAGATCAAACTGGTTTTGCAAAAATCAATGAATCAGATCCACATCTCCACCATTCGCTGGAGATTTGCCACCCCTTCATTTATAGTGCTTCCAACTTCAATCTTGGGTCGAGAGAATAGATCTCGAGCCCCTTTATCTATTTGTGCAGAATATAGAGCATGAGGAGTCACTTGGGAGTCAAACCGATCGTAGAACATGTCCCCAGGTGTCCGGAGTAGGAACGAGCTTCCAGGCCTCCTCCGATGAGGCATGGACACCATTAAGCACACCTGCAGTAGCGGAGAGGTCCCAGGAAGGGATTAAGCCCATCAACAACGTCAAATACGGTCGGAGGGAGAAGATATCGAGGATCAAAGCAAAGAGAGGGAATTGTTCTTCCATGGTCTTCATGAGGCCCCTATCACCGTCCAATCAAAGGAGCGACCCAGATCTAATCTGGGCCGTTGGTTTAAACTGAAGCGTCGCATCATCGCCACCATTGGATGTTAAGTGAAGACAAGTGGGCCACGCCAGTTGTCCATCAACGCCTCACACACCAAGCACACAATGCCCTTGGTATATTACGCCTAAACACGCTCCTTTTTGTATTCCTATTTAGTCATGTAAATGTAATATTGCATGTATTATTTTTAGTATAAATTTCAACTTGGACCTTGAACTTCTTTGTAACTACACTTAAGTCCTTTTGTCTCACGTGTAGCACCATGCGTGGCCTTGTAAATATTGCATGTATGCCCTTAAACTTTTTAGATGTGTTATTATATGCATGCATATTTTAATTAAATTGCAAATAGGTTCTTCTGAGATGTAGATTTTACTTTTGTGAATATTTCTTTTATTAAATATTTTTATTGTGCCAAAAATCATAGGAAAATTAGGAAAAATGCTTGAAACCGTGCTTGTTCATGCTTAAATTTTATTTGGCAATTTACTACATTTTCCTATTTTAAAAATACAAAAAATGCATGTGTCTCCTATTTAGATATTATAAATCCATAAAAATTATAAAAACATTTTCAAAAGATTCAAAAAATATACTAACTATATTATATCATATTCTACCACCTACCCAAAAATCACTAAAAAATACAAAACATAAAAAGCTAATAATCTTATAAAAATTAATAAAAATTCTATAATAATCTAAAAAAAATCTTTATGTTTGTGAATTATCTATAATATATATATGAGGTTAATGGGGTTGCCCCCTGGGGGTAGCCAACATGGCTACCCCCGCGCCATTTTCGACGCTTTTTTTATTTTTTTTTCAAAAAATGTCACCATGTATATTCATCCCTATATCCCTCCTACATGCCATTCGAATTTCGTTGGAAACAGAGACTCCTACGGCCTCCATCTAGACAGTCATTTTTTAACGGTAACAGGATTTTTTAAATCGACACCATCTCGATGGAGGCCGTAGGAGTCTCTGTTTCTGACGAAATTCGAATGGCATGTAGGAGGGATATAGGGATGAATTTACATGGTTTTATTTTTCAAAAAAAAATAAAAAAACGTCGGAAATAGGGGGCGGGGCAGCCATGTTGGCTGCCCCCAGGGTGCAGCCCCATTAAATCCTATATATATATTATGTTAAAAATAGTTTTGATTAATTTTGGACATTATAAATATTTATTAAACCATACACAAAGTTCATTGATTTAATATATTCACTATTTTGATACATTTCAACTTTAAAAATACACAAAAATATAAAATTTACCAAAAATATAAAATATATATATATATAAGACAAAAAATTAGTTTCTATAATTTTATTTTATTTTAACTTATTTATAAATATATAAAGCTATATTATACATCTACTATATATTACTTATATAAGATATAATATTAATATTAATATATCTGATTACTTATCTTATTTAAAAAAAGAATTATTATTTTTTCAAAATTAAAAACAAAATAAAAATTAAAAATTAAAAATATAATACAAATTTAAAATATATAAAAATTAAATATAATTAAAAACCCACAAAAATAAGAGAAATAAGAAAAGGATAAAAAATATAATTATTATTAATTAGTAATAATTAACAATAATTATTACCCTCCATTTTGCCTCCCAATGTTCCAAACTCTACCTACTTGCACATATTGATGACTGCGCCTCGTGACTCAGGTTAAGGTATCGGATAAATCTCGAGAGGTCGTTGCGACCCAAACCATGAAGCGTAATTAGCAAGAAAATAAAGAAACTACTCAAAATAAATCAACTAAAATATGAAATTTTAACGGTCTTCGCTATTTATTTAACCTGGTATAGCGACCAGGGTTGAACACAAGGAGCACGAGTGAAACCTATGAAGTAGTCCTAATTAGCAAGTAAAAGGCATATTTTTGGTGGTTTTTAATTTGCAATTTTTTTATATATTTTTAAAGTAAGAAAACAAGCAAAGTAAATGAAAGGGACAAGGTAAAAACACAATTCAACATTTTTTATTAAGACTAAAAACACTCAAAAGTAGGAAATAAAAATGTTTTTATACTTCGTGTTTTTATGATTTTTATATGATTTTATAAAAATAAAACAAAATCAAAACAAGGAAACAATGTACAGCCTGGACTAAATGGCAAGTTTAAAATATCAAAAATGCCTTAAAGTCCTTATTAAAAAGCGAATAAAAATATCTACATACAGCAACTGAAATCCTATTTTTTTGATTTCTTTAGAATTGTTATTGATTTTAATAATATTTTTAGAGTTTTTAGCTTTTTATGGTTTTTAAAAGATAATACAACAAAAATTGCACTAAAATGAAAACATACAAAAATAAACATACAGAAATTTTTATGAAATTTTTAAGGCCATTTTTATATTTTTTTGGTATTTTAGACAATAGACAGAACAATTTTTTAAAGGTTTTTTATTTTTAGAAAATATCAAATAAACCTAAATTAAGTCACAAAAATTTCCATAAATTTTACACGATAGCATGAGCTAACTATAATTTTTATGGAATTTTTGGAGTTGATTTAGTAGTTACTTGACTCAAAACAAAGAACACATCACATAGGGACCTATTTGCAATTATTAAAAAGTTTCCAGACCAAAATATAACACACTGAAAAGAATAGGGCTACTATTGTAATTTGTCCGATTAATTCACGTGCATGCTCAATATATCACGCACAGGGGTACAACTGCAAATACCTAAAAGTTTTTATTCAAAGCGTAACAGTCAAAAGCACATGGGCATAACATGCAAATACACGATCCAAGCACGTGAGATAACACGTGAGTTCAGTGGAGCGGGACTAAAATGCAAATAGTAAAAGTTGAAGGTCTAAACTGTAAATAAATTAAACTACAAATTCATTTAGTGGACTAAATAGCTACACATGAAAGTACGAGGGTAAAAATGAAATATACCCATGCCCGGGCACGCGGCGCACACGGAAGAGGTCGTGGATGTACGGCTTTGATGTCTGCCACCTGCTGATCGGACAGTGCAGATTCTGTCGCAGACGTGCGGCTGGATCTGGCGCTGCAGCTCTGATATAACAGTCACGGCAGCTTTGTGTCGGGCGGCTGTGATGCAATCTAGCAGGGGCATGGACATCCAACGGTAGACGAGGATGGAGGAAGAACACCCTCCAGGTGAACTTCGATTGGCGAGTGGAGGAGATCTGTTGGGCCGATGAGCTCACACAAGGGGTCTAGAGTGTCGTAAAGATGATCCACGTCTGGTGGCAAGTTCCGATGCGAAGGGGAATGGTTGGATAACCGTCGCGGTGGAGGTACGTCGGGAGTTGCTCTGCCTAGGTGGTCGAGGGTTGAATGAGGGTCCGCAGCATGCTCCAGGACCTGTAGTGGGTACACTGCTCAGAGGCGTAGCTCCGATGAGGGTTATTGCTGAGCGAAACACAAAGAAACGAGGGTGGATGGAGTTTGACTCCCGGCGAAGGTGAAGGAGGGGAGTCGCATCCCTAATCCTAACCAGAAGGTTGAGCCTAATGGTGATCATGCTATGGTGCGAAGGTGAGCGTTCCTAGAGGGTTTGATCAATACGGGTGTGAAGGTGAGATAAGGTTCCGACGATCGGAGCTGAGCAGATGAAGGTGCGGCGGTGCGAAATGGAGTGAGTGAATCAAATAGGAAAATGGAAGGGATGTGAGGGATACCTTAAGGTTGGAACGAGTTCCTGAGCTCCAGGCGAAGGTGGTCGACAGGGTTGTGGCTTCGACCAGGTTGTGGAAGGCCGGGAGGCTCGACACGGCGGTGCTCGTCGGCGACGTGAGTAAGCTGCGTGTTCCACACGACCAAACTCCGCTCCAAGGGTAGCCTTCGGTAGCTGTCACGCAACCAAAGCTACTTAGGGGTGGAAAACGGGCGAGGAACGAGCTACGGCGCCAGGAGGTCGAAGGAGATGCTATATAGGCTTCCCAAGGGTGAGAGATGATCGGTCAATAGTGCGCAATCCTAGGAAGATCTGTGCCTTCCTAGGGATCCGCAAGGGTCGTGGATCCAAGGAGAAGCAACAGGCGAAAAATCGGGGCGAGAGGTGGCACGATCCGACTAGGAAAAAGGGGAGAAGAAGCTCCGGCGAGCGGAGTCGGGTCAGGTCAAGTCTGGAAGAGGTCGTTGACCCGCGGTCAACATTTCGTCCCGGGCAATCATAAAAAAGGATTTTACAAAATATTTACAAAATAAATAAAAAATAGTAAATGGCTTTAAAATAAAAGTGTATAAAATAAAAAATATTTATTAGTTTTCAAACTATTTTTTTATTTTTAATTATTTTTATAAAAAAAATAAATTCTTGTATATAACAGTATCTAGTGTTATATACAGGTATAATATACATATGTATTTTGTGCAATTATTTTAATTTTATTAATTTTACATAAATACCCTAATTTTGTATTTTATTTATTTTCAACATATTTTTAGGACTATAAAATAATTTTTATTTTATTTTTATGAGTTATGTACAATTTTGAAATGAATAGGGGATGATATCTATATACGTGTATTTTGTACAAGTAAGAAGGATTTTGTTTTTGTTTTTGTTTTTATTTTCTTTTTCTGATTTTTATTGTATTTTTGTTTTATTTTAGGACTATATTCAAGGAGGTAAAAAGACTATTTTATTTTTATTTTTTATCCAAAATAGTTATTTACATATATAAGTAATAAGTATAATATATAGTAGGCCCTATCTCTCTATTTATTTTATTTGGCGATCAGGTCAAGGATCGACCTTCTCTTGGGGTTCGGGTTACTCTATATTTATTCTAAATACCTCCCTCTTTTTTCTTTTCCTTTATTCTTTTATTTTGCACAAACACATGCTAAATATACAAAGTTAACATATGCATGTTGAATGCTAACTTATTGTATTTACACCTATTTACATGATGCTTTGCTAAGATAAATAACTAAAATAGAAGAATAAAGAATGAGAATCAGATATTCATCACCCCCCTATACTTTACCTCTGCTCGTCCCTTAGCAAACACTTATTTGATGAAGAAGTGAAAAAGAAAAGAAAAGAAAAAGTAAGAGAATCAAGGTTGATTGTTAAACTTATCTTCACTAAGTTGAAGTATGGAGCTCAGTTAGACCTTTGGATTATTAGTTTGTCGGAACCTTGTCTGGACCTAGGTTTAAGACTCAACAGCCTCTAAGTTCCACCAATCTATGGTCAAGACTCCTCAATAATTCAGATCAGGATAAGTTTACATACACAAACTCTAAGGACCATGAATCTTTTCTTGTACGGTGTAAGTGATATGTAGCTCCCCACCTCAGAAATGATAAGGCGACATCCTCCCTCAACAAGGTAACTCTAATGCCCTAGTCCAGCAGCTCTTTCCTCGAGGAGCGGGGTATTCCCTTCTAAGTTCAAGTTCAACCGGCTCAAGAAGAGGGGGAAAGAAGAGAATGGACTGTGTCCAGTGTAGCCACGTATCCCTGGGAGCCCAACCAGTGTAGCTAAGTCTCCCGCTGCAAGCTTCATGAGATGAGAAGGTATAACATAAACTCTGCTTTATTTGGTTATATACACTCCAGCAGGTATTTCATTTTTTATCAGATCTGCCAATTTTTTGGAGTTTTTCTTTCTTTTGCACATTTTTTTGATGTGCATATGTACAACAAATCTACATGATGCAGCATATATACATGAGGACTTTTTATTCTTGAGCCAGTAGACTATCCCTCTTTTGAAGCATTATTGCAACCCACAACTCCTGTCTTTAGACCTCAACACCGCCAGACCAAGTTGAGGTACACTTCCCTCCCTAAAGAAAGACGAGAGGTTCCTCCTAGAAGTACTACCCTCGTATGCTACCCCAAGCCAAAGGAAACTACTTCCTTACCACCTCATCCGTGTAAAGCTGAGTGTAAAGTGCTGGTCCAAGTAAAGCCATTGTCTGTGAGAGTCATGTGTGTGTTGTTAAATGTTCTACTTAGGCTCATCAAGATGACATGTGAACATAGCCTAGTGGACTCAAAGAATTAAGTCATTAATAGACCTGAAAAGTCTTGACCCCATATCCTATAAGGTTCCTCTTAGAATTAGGTGGATTAAGGTCTTAACTAAGCTTCATTTTCCAATGTAATTCTAGATTGGTTTAAATATCAACTATTATTACGAAGAATATACAAGTATTTACAAAAATATTTTTATGCAAAGTTTTTGAAAATGTGCAAAATTTTTGAAAATGTTTGAATGCATGAATGAATGCAAAAGTTTGGCAGACTATTTACAAACATTTACGCACGGATTTTTTTTGCAAACTTTTATTTTCCAAACATTTTACAAAAATCGTGTACTATATACATAGTTTGAATACACAAGTATCTACAAACTTTTTACAAATAAAATATTTTTACAAACATTTGTACAAAAATAATTTTTATAAATAGCTATGTATGTGCAAGAAAGAATTTTATGCACAAGAAATTTTTTTGAAAAATTTTGTGATTTCTATTATGTGATTTTTAGCCATTTTATTTATTAACACACTTACTCAAAGTATGACTTATGGCTAAAGTATATATGTATACGACACCCCCCTATACTTAGCTCGAACGATATCTTCAGAATGAACAAAGAGCGATGAAGAGGACATAACTCGTGCTTAATATAGGGAAGTGAAACGAAAGGCTATACTACAACGACGAATGCGAGAATAGCATGAATAGAGCTCGGTGATTCCCCTATACTTAGGATCAAGTAATCCTAAGTATAGCAGACTGTATACAAAGGGAAAACCGAGTGAGAGAATGTACAAAGTCTACCTCTCCTATACTTAGGGTACGATCTCCCTAAGTATAGGCAGCAAAACAGAGGTAAAAAGAATCAAAAGGATAATCGAAAATCTGACAACCCCCCCCCCATACTTAGGGTAAAGTACACCATAAGTATAGCATAATCATAAGATGCAGATGGGGTGTTAGACTAAAGAATGAGATGATATAGACATCTGGATCTATACAAGGTGGAAGACAGTGATAATCAGG
The DNA here is from genome assembly GCA_037367405.1 of Ottelia alismoides. Classification (NCBI taxonomy): domain Eukaryota; kingdom Viridiplantae; phylum Streptophyta; class Magnoliopsida; order Alismatales; family Hydrocharitaceae; genus Ottelia; species Ottelia alismoides. The sequence continues at coordinate 128,300 of JAZKJV010001434.1, forward strand.
CATGAGATGCAAATGATGTGAGTCAAAGACCACATCTCATGCAAAATGAATAGGGGTGACGTCATCGATCAGTGGATCATGATCTAGATATGGCTTGAGACGCTGACCGTTAATACGAAAGGTGGACTCAGATGACATCTCAGATATGTCGATACTGCCATTGTCATGCACTTTTCGGACCAAGTATGGTCCTTTCCACTTACTCTGTAACTTCCCTGGAAATAATCTAAGCCTGGAATCAAACAACCATACTCTTTGATCTGGCTCAAATTGCTTATGGATGATATGAGAATCATGCCATATCTTTACTCGTTCCTTATATTGTAGGTTGTTTGTAAAGGTTGTATCTCTAAGCTCCTCCAGGGCTGCCAATTCTGCCTTCCTTTGATCACTTATACTCTTTGGATCCAATAATATATCAGTGACAGACCAAAGTGACATATGCTTAAGCTCAACAGGTAAATGGCAGGGCTTGCCATAAATAAGACGAAAGGGAGATATACCCAAAGGAGTTTTGAAGGACATCCGATATGCCCATAAGACTGAGTCCAAAAGCTGTGACCAATCCTTTCGGTTTGGGCTGAATACCTTCTGTAGTATCGTCTTGATCTCTCTATTTGATACTTCAGCAAGACCATTGGTCTGAGGATGATATGGAGTGGCTACTCAATGGTCTACGTTGAACTCGTTAGCAAGGGCCTTTACCTTGTCATTGAAAAAATGAGACCCCCATCAGATATCAATTCTCTAGGCATCCCGAACCATGAAATGATATTTTTCCTCAAAATTTTGCAAACAGTCTTAGCATCTGCGATTCGGGCGGGTATGGCCTCAACCCAACGACTCACATAATCGACATCTAACAGAATGTACTCAAATCCCTGACTTTTAGGGAATGGACCCATGAAATCGATGCCCCATGCATCAAAAACCACACAAAAGTGAATGGGATGCATCGGCATCATATCGCTCTATCCACAAGTGCCCATCCTCTGACAGTCAGTACACCTCTTCACGAATTCATTAGAATCCTTGAAGATGGTAGGCCACCATAGGCCGGATTGAAGCACTTTTTGTGTTGTTCTCCTCCCAGAATGATGTCCTCCTACCTCAAGCTTGTGGCAGTATGTGAGGACATTGTGGTGCTCCTCTTGAGGAATGCACCGACACTAGATGTTATCCCCTCCTTCATGATAAAGGATGGGATCCTCCCAGTGGTAAGACTTGGCCTTCGCAAGGAAAGTCTCAAGTCATTGCCTAGGCCAACCTTGTGGAACTTCTTGGCAACAAGATAGCTCACAATATCAGTGTACCATGGGAGAGAGGCGATAGCAAGGATCGCCTCATCTAGGAGGGTCTCTATAATAGGATTAGTCTGCTCAGATTCCTCAAGATTTTCCAAACAGAGAGATGATCCACCACCACATTCTTGACTCCAGGTTTATCCTTAATCTCAATATCAAATTCCTAGAGTAGAAGGATCCATCTAGCCAGACTCGCTTTGGCATCCTTCTTTTCCATGAGGTACCTGATGGTGGTATGATCAATAAAGATAGTCACTTTGGATCCTGGAATATATGATCGAAATTTATCCAAGGCAAAAACTACGGCTAGCATCTCTTTCTTCGTGACAGTATAGTTCCACTACGCGGCATCCAATGTATGGCTACCATAGTGAATGGAAAATGGTACTCCATCCCTCCTCTGTCCTAGAATAGCCCCTATGGCAAAATCGAAGGCATCCATCATGATCTCGAATGGGGCGGCTGAAGGACAGGAGCCTCAACAACTAAGCTTTTGAGAGTCTCAAATGATGTAAGACACTTATCATCTGCAGTAAACACGGTGTCTTTCATCAGCAGATCGGTCAACGATCGGGCAATCCTGCTGAAGTCATGGATGAAACATCGGTAGAAACCGACATGCCCCAAAAAGGATTGTAGCTGTCGCAAGATGGATGGTAGATTGAGTTTTCAGATGGCATCCACCTTGGCTGGATCAACCTCCATGCCCCTGTTGGAGATAATATGACCAAGCATCGTCCCCTGAGTCACCATGAAGGGACTCTTCTCCCAAGACAATACAAGATGAACCTTTATGCAGCACTGAAGAACTCGATCTAGGCAGTCAAGACAAGCATCAAATCCGTCGTCGTAGACCAAAAAGTCATCCATGAAGACCTCTAAGAAGTCACCCACCATGTCCGAGAAAATGGAACACATGCACCTTTGGAATGTTGTCGAGGTGTTACATAGACCGAAGGGCATCTGCCTGAAAGCATAAGTCCCAAACGGACAGGTGAATGTTGTTTTATCCTAATCTTCCAGCGCTATGGCCACCTGATTGTAGCCAGAGTACCCGTCAAGGAAGCAGTAATGACTCTTCCCAGCTAGCCTCTCTATAATCCGATCAATAAAAGGCAGCGGGAAATGGTCCTTCTTGGTGGCATGATTCAATCATCTGTAATCCACACAGACCCTTAAAGAAGTGGGTACCTGGGTAGCTATCTCCTCTCCAGACTCACTCACAACTGTAGTGATGTCCGTCTTCTTGGGCACCACATGTAATGGACTAACCCACTTGGAGTCGAGGATGGGGTAGATAAATCAGTGCTCCACCATTTCGACATTTTCTTCAAGACCACCTCTCGAAGATTCGGGTTCAGTCCTCGCTGGAACTCACGCGATGGCTTAGCATCCTCTTCGAGATAGATATGGTAAGAGCACAGGGCCGGACTTATCCCCTGGAGATCAGCTACACTCCATCCTATTGCCTTGCAATTCTTTTCAAGAACCTCCATCAAACAAGATTCTTGTTCTCCAGTCAAATCTGCTGAGATAATGACTGGGTACATCTCATACTCACCCGCAAGGAATCTATACTTCAGCGATTGTGGCAAAGGTTTTAGTTCAGGACAACTGGGAGCTGGCAAATCTGGCCTCTGAAAAGTCTGAGTGAAAGCAACCAGATCTGAATGAGAGAATTCTTCCTGATCATGTGAAACTGGCGAAGACTGCCCTGCCGGTGTATGTGTACTCGGTGCTAGCACGGTCTCCACCCTAGCTGATGTCTCTGGGGAAATCAGACAAGGTATTAAATCTTCAAACTCTGCCCAATCTATGTCTGAATCCGAGGGATCAGAATCACACGATAAAAAATCTGCTTCAGTTTCCTGAGCGCGGTCGTCAGCCTCAAAAGTGTTCTCGGCCAAGAGTGTACTCTCCGAACTCTCTTCTGTTGGAAACTGTGGTTCCGCAGCATCTGAAGGTGAGAGAAGGGCTCATGAAATAGGATCGTACCAAGAGGCTTCATCATTAGTGATCACAAAGTCGCACTCCTGATGGACGTCTAGCTCTGCATCTATCATCTGCTCTGTATAGCTAAACTGCTCTGAGCAAGCTGAGTCTCATGCTCTGGTCTCATTGATCATCTCTATTTGTATACTCTCGCCCTCGACGCGAAAGTATACCTCCCTACTATCATGGTCGGACACCACCTTGGCTGTGTCCAAGAATGGTCGTCCTAGAATGATGGGGGTATCGGTCACAGATTCAAGTATCTCCATGTCTAACACAACGAAGTCCACGGGTAATTTCAGGCCCTGAATTGTGACGACCATGTCCTTTAACAACCCCTTCAGCCTCTTGACAGATCTATCGGCAAACTGAAGGAATGTCATGCTCTATCGAAGAGGGCCAAACTCAAATTGATCGAGTAAGGTTGCTAGAAGTAGGTTGATAAAGAGTCGCTGTCTAATAGAGTACGGTTGAACCTCTGCTCATGAATATGGCATCTGACATAGAGAGCTGATGCATCTGGCCTCTTTGCTAGCAGACGGTTCTGGATAGCGAAGCAAGTGGCATGGGTCAGCACATGGATTTCTGCCTGATGGTTCCTCTTCTTCCTGTGGATAATGGTCTTCTCTCTCAAGTTCATATGGAAGAGAGAGATGTGCTCAAGTGCCTCCTGTAGGGTCAGCTGGATATGGAATATGTCAATCATCTACTGGTTGAACTCTAACTGCGGATTTGTTTTTGGATTTTCTTTTTTATTCCCCTTCGCCAATCGAAGTGCTTGAGGGAAGGGGATGGTCGGTCCCTCCTCAGATAGAGGGCTAGGAAGAGGTTCATGATGCTGAGAAGGTATGGAATCCATACAAATATCATCATGCATCACATATGGACTAAAAAATGAAGAAACCTTTCCTTTATTAATTTTTTGTTCTTTTTCATATAGTCCCGAGATACAGAAACTGGAGGTGACACAACTGGAATAGAAGGGGTGGCCTCAGTACCACCCACGTCATCGGAAATTGCGGCATCAGCACCTCACTCTGGCTCAGCATCTGAAAATCTGGTGGTGTCAGTACAACCCTCTACATTTGGAGAAACGACGGCCTCAATACCATCGGCTGGATCAACGTCCTTGGTAGCATCAGCACCACCGTCATCATCATCCTTAGCGACATCAGTACCAATATCCTCCTCGTTTGGCGCTCCTGCGTCCTCGTGGTGTCATTGCTCAGACGAGGTGTCGTCGGCTGGCATCCTACTGCTCCTAAGTGACACAAAATCAGCATCAAATGTATACGAAGCAATGTCACCCAATATATCACTAGGAGTGGTGGTCTCTGTGAACTGTACCTGCTCAGATTTCCTTTTGAGGTTATTTGGGTTGGGCTCGATCTGAGCGGGTATAGCGACCTTTCCTTTGATGATCTCCCTCGTCTCCTGGCAAAACTCACATCTATCGCCTAAAGGATGCTTGCTGGTCTGAGAGTAGGCCGGCTAGATCATCAAGGGCTGGGTTCTCATAGGATGGCCCATGAGACCAGAATAGGTTACCTCTCTACAAGTGAGGTTGCTGCTGGAACTAGTGAGAGGGAGGTTGAGAATACTGCTGAGGCTGCTGTTGTTGCTACCTCCACTGTTGTCCCTGCTAGTAGGGACGAGGACCCGATTGGTATCAGTGGGATGGCTGCTGGTGTGGTTTGTGAGGGAACTAGGGTCGTTGTTGTCCGAACTCCACCTTGAGCTGGAAGTTGCTGCTGGGATGAAGCACCTCCGATCGACCACCTAAAACTGGGATGATCTCGGCGGATCCCGGGCTGCTGTCGGTCACACCAAATCCCGTTGACTTCCATCAACGGCTCCTGCTCGTAGGGGATGGAGGAAGAACTGCCAATGGCTGATCCTGATGATACACCACCATCTGAGTGTCTTGAGATGGTGGTGGCTGAGGGTACGGGTGTTGCAGCTGCTGGAATGGCTTTGCCTAGATGCGGTGAACCTGTCTGTATTGGGCGGAGTGTTGTGTCGAGCCGTTGCTGTTAGGATCAGGTCGTGACCTGAGACAGGGCTGAGAAGCCGTTTGTGCCTCCTAGAGACACATGATCTGGGTCTTCAGGTCACTTAGGGTTTGTGTCAACTGGTCTATCTGAGTCATACCCTGGCACTGCTTCTTCTCGATTACCTTGATGCGGTCCAACTTTTCATTGATAATGCCCATATCAACGGTCGACGACTCTGCCTGTGCTGTGGCTGCTGAAGAAGAAGAGGTGGATGGACCCGCATCGACCCGTGATATCCTGTGATAGGTCACGGCCTGGGGTGGAGGCTTTCCTTGAGTGTAGAGCTGAGTCTGATACATCACTGTATAATTCTCGGCCATCTCCTCATAGATGGCCTAGACCTGGTCTTTGTCCTTGGCGATATAGGAGCCCCCACAAGAAGCATTCACTAGCCCCTGCAGCTCCAACGTCAGCCCACAAAAGAAGCTTTGTACTAAGTTGGGCTTGGAAATGTCGTGATGTGGACACCGGTCAATGAGCTCACGGAATCGATCCCACACCTCATGGAACTGCTCGTTGGGGATCATGGAGAAGTTGTTGATCAGGGCCCGCGCTGCGTTCATCCGGCCGAGTGGATAGTACTTATTCAAGTACTCGGTCCAGAGCTATTCCCACGAAGTCACATATCTCCCTAAATGCTTCAGCCAGTAGGCTACTCTGTCAACCAGGGAGAAAGGGAATACCATCATCTGGATGGTGTCCTCATCCATGAATCAGCCGTGGACAGTGCTACAGATCATCTCGAACTCCTGCAGGTGTAGATGTGACTCCTTGGTGGCAAGCCCATAGAACTTGGGCAAAAGCTGAATAGTCTGAGGAGGGAGCTTGAAATCTCCCAGAATCATTGGAACCTGAATCCAAGGTGTGTAAGAGTTGCACCAGGGTCGTGTAAACTCCCTCATCAGCCTAGCTTGTCGAACGGGCTCCTGTGGCTCCTCTGGATGTCCTCTGTCTCCTCCTCCAAACTCTGGAATCTCTCCACTGCCTGCTTGGGTTGGCTCTCCTCTGTCCGCTCGCATCTGTGCCATCTCTCTGTGCACCTCTACCATGAAGGCTCCCTAGTCTCTAATCTGTCTCTGCATCATCTCCACGGAGGCTAATAAGGTGTTGTTGATGGCTCCCTGATCTAGAACATAAGTGGTGCTTTGGGGCTATCCATCGGTGCACTCCTCGCTGCTGGTCATCTCTTGGGTCTCTACAAAGGCAAAAGACTTGAACTCAGGTGCCGTCAAATGAATAAATATCTGTGCCAATCTCTGCTCGGCACCTCAGGAGTGGAAGAAGGGTGATTGAGGGGGAACAAGGTGGAATCGAACTCGGGTTCAGAGAGTGGGTCTAGGCTCTCTCGAACCTGCTTACATGAGTGGGGCGGAGTACTCGAGAGCAGTGCAGCCTGAGTGGGGCGGAGTACTCGAGAGCAGTGCAGCCAAAGGCTACCTAAGGGACCTCCGGCCCATCATCATGATCAGGAAGAAAGGCAGATGAGATCTAGAAACAAACAAGATCGGCAGTCAAAACCCCAATTCACCTACGCAATGCTGAGCTGATGACCGTGAAGTTTCAGTCGTTTATCTTGTCAATTTTATTTAGGAGATAATGCAGTCTAGCAGGGCGATTAAGCGAGCTGGTAGGAACCCGATGCTTCCAAGAGACTGGCCCAATCCCAACGCTAGATCTTTCCCAGCCAGTATAAGTTGCAGACCATTTACCGGCTACCCGATCAACTCGCTCTGTTAAAGATATCGCGGCCCGCTTTACCAGAGACCGGAGTGATCCTCACTGGAGAACGAATAACCCCAAGACCAGTAGTCTAACGAGAGTTCAGGTGTGGCTCTAGCCTAGTGTCCGGATCACTCTCTCGCGCAAGCAAACCAAACAATGAGGGGGTGACTCTCCCAAGACAAATTTTTATATGAGGTGTCTTTTAGGATCAAGTTTGTTTAGCAGTCCCAATTTTATGATTGTCTCTTTTTAGGGTGTTTTTTAATAATCAAATAAATGCCTAACGAATTTTTTGATTTCCTGATTATTTAAAGTCCAAAACAAGGGGGAGAAGTCGAAAAAGATAATGCGCGATCAAACACGATGATGCATACCAAGTAAGGAAGGTGTACCTGACTCCAGCACTCTACATGCAGGGTGATCCGCGCATAAAGTAAAGACAGTATTTAAACTACTCTAAATGATGCAAGAAGAAAACGACCTTAGATGAGAAATTTCTAAAATTGCGAAAAACGACAACTAACTAGTCAGAGAGAGAGGTCTAAGTCTGGTCTCTGATGTTGATCGGTGTCCGCCACAATGGATCCTGCACGTACTGTATACAGACTCTAGCGGCACGTGATCTCTCAAGCGACCAAGTTAACTTTTTATTAATGATTTTTAGTAAGGTCCAATTACGAACTATAGGTGCAGGTAAATAATTAGGGATTGGGCCTTAAAGAATTACGTCACAATCAAAGAAATTCCTAAATCTAGGGGCTAAATTTTTCGAGATCAAAGAAAAGAAAATGTGAATAAAACAAAACCGGTGAAAAACCGCGATGAGGTCCCCAGAGCACACTGGTGCTCGGTGAAATAGACCCCGATATGCCAAGTCCAAGAAAGAGTCCGAGGTCATGTATTATTACAATAATAAAGAGTCTAGTGGAAGAAAAAATAATCTACTGCTACTCTACAAACTATAACTATTGCCTACTCCTGCTCCTGCTTCTCTTCGGGTATGGGTTTCCTCCAAAGCGTCCTCGGCGGTTCCTCGCATAAAAAGTGAAACAGAATTGGGTCAGAAAGCAGTTGTAACAAATAGAGATAAAAAATAAAAACAAAACAAAAGAAGAAGGCTGAAAAGTGACTACTAATATGTGCTCCCCGGCAACGGGCGCCATTCTGATGACCGCACCTCGTGACTCGAGTTAAGGTATCGGATAAATCTCGAGAGGTCGTTGCGACCCAAACTGCGAAGCGCAATCAGCAAGAAAATAAATAAACCACTCAGAATAAATCAACCAAAATATGAGAATGTTAGCGGTCTCCGCTTAACCTAATATAGCATCCAGGGTCGAACACAAGGAGCACGAGTGAAACCTACGAAGTAGTTCTAATCAACAAGTAAAAGGCATATTTTTGGTGGTTTTTAATTTGTAATTTTTTTATATTTTTAAAGTAAGAAAACAAGCAAATTAAATGAAAGGAACAAGGTAAAAATACAATTCAATAATTTTTAGTAAGACTAAAAACACTCAAAATAGGAAATAAGAATGTTTTTATATTTTTCGTTCATGCAGATGTTTTTGGTGGTTTTATGGTATTTTTCTGATTTTTATATGATTTTATAAAAAAAATAAAACAAAATCAAAATAGGGAAACAATGTACAACCTTTGACTAAAAGGTAAGTTTAAAATATAAAAAATGCTTTAAACTTGAATGTGATTTTTATGAAAAAGTAAATAAAAATATCTATGCATAACAACTGAAATTCTATTTTTTTTTATTTTTTTATATTTTTTAATGATAAGATTTTTAGAGTTTTTAGCTTTTTAGGGTTTTTGTAAAAGATAATGCAACAAAAATTGCACTGAAATGAAAACACACGAAAATAAACATACAGAAATTTTTATGAAATTTTTAAGGCCATTTTTATATTTTTCAGTATTTTAGAAAATAGACAGAACACTTTTTAAAGGTTTTTTACTTTTAGAAAATATCAAATAAACCTAAATTAAGTCACAAAAATTACCATAAATATTACACATTAACAGGACCTAACTGTAACTTTTGTGGAATTTTTGGAGTTGATTTCGAATCGACGAATTTTCTTCGGAATATCAAACCCAAGAACAAAGAGGAATTGATTCCGAAAATCAAGCAAAAGACTCGAACTTTTTATTCAATGCAATTACAAACGATTCAAATAATAAAACAATTAGAAATAAATTTATTGCAATAGAAGACATCAATAAAAGTTTCCTCGATGGTCATACAAATTAATTGATGACTTGGTAGAAGAAGAAGAAAATCAAGAAGATCCAAAAGAGGATCATGAAATTCGTTCAAGAAAAGCCAAACATGTGGTAATTTACACCGATAAGGATCAGGATGCCGATACTAGTAGTAGAAATAATAGTGGTCAAGGAGAAGAGGTATCTTTGATACGTTACTCACAACAATCGGATTTTCATCGGGACCTAATCAAAGGATCCATGCGTGCTCAAAGACGTAAAACAGTCACTTGGGAAATGTTTCAAGCAAATGCGCACTCGCCACTTTTTTTGGATCAAATTGATAAAAACATTTTTTTCCTTTGATTTCTCCGAAATGATGAATCTTATTTTTAGGAATTGGATGAGGGAAGAATAAATTTTGATTTCCGATTCTGAAGAGGAAGAAACAAAAGAAAAAAAGAAAAAAAACAGGGGAAAAATACATTATATTTGCTCAAGCAATAAGGGGTTTGATGTTAGTAACCCAATCCTTTTTGAGAAAATACATTAAATTGCCATTTCCGATGGAGCTGGAGCTACATCTCTTTTCAGTTTCCATTCAAGAGTTATATTCTATGTGTTTCCATACCCCTTTGATACCTCGAAAAATGAAATGGACAATTTTCTTTTCTTAGGAATGCATACAAGATTCATCACTACAAAAAAGGGTTAGTGGTAACCCTGCCATTTATTAATTTAATAATAATAGAAATCCATGTCCTACCGAGACAAATGCAATGGTCATCGGTTCGACTCTGATAGTCGGCTTTTTTCTATTTGTTTTTTGTTCGATTTTTTCCATAATTGAGAGAATCCCTCGAAATATTGAAAAGACTCTCCCCCTTCCGCCCCTTTTCTTCGAAGGTCAGGTCACTTGATAATAATTCATAAATCCAAATCGGCTAACTGATCTCTGATAGCACCTGCTCCAGTCGAGATTTCTCGATTTCGAAATGTCTCGAAGCCTAGGGTAGTAAAAAAAGCGGGATGCTATATTTCCAAGATTGGATTTCATATTCGGATAAACCTCGTAATCGTAAGAAAGTAGGTTTTCTAGTTATGGACCTAGCAAAAGAAAATTTGGGATAGGTTCCTATGGGATCCCCCCCCTAAAAATCGGACGTGAGGGTTTCTTCTCATTCGGCTCAAGTAGTTACAATAAATAAAAAAAGGAATTCTTTTTTTTTTTCAATTTTGTTCGATTCGAAAAACCCCACAAAAATCTCCTCCTTACTCAAGTTTCCAGTGAGGGTCAACCAATATATATATATATATATATGGATTTCTTTTTACTTTGACTTTCACTTTCTGAATTACTTATTCAATTAGAACATAAATGAAATGTTAAATTATTGAGTTTTAGTAGTTATTCAACTCAAAACAAAGCACACAACACACAGGGAGCTATTTGCAATAATTAAAAAGTTTCCATACCAAAATATAACATACGTGAAAAGAACTGGGCCACTATTGCAAGTTTTCCTATTAATTCACGTACATGCTCAATAAATCATGCACAGGGGAATAACTGCAAATACCCAAATGTTTCTATTCAAAGCGTAACAATCAAAAGCATAGGGGCATAACATGCAAATACACCACCCAAGCACGTGAGATAACACGTGAGCTCAGTAGAGCAGTACTAAAATGCAAATAGTAAAAGTTCGAGGTCCAAAACTATAAATTAATTAAACTACAAATTTATTTAGTGGACTAAAGAGCTACGCATGAAAGTGTGATGATAAAAACGAAATATACCCATGCTCGGGCACGTGGCGCATGCAGAAGAGGTTGTGGGCGTACGGCTCTGATGTCTACCACCTATTGATCTGACGGTGCAGACTCTGTCGCAGACGTGCGGCTGGATCTGACGCTGCAGCTCGCGGCAGCTTTCTGTCAGGCGGTTGTGATGCGATCTGGCAAGGGCGTGGACATCCAACGGCAGACGAGGATGGAGGAAGAACACCCTCCAGGTGAACTTCCATTGGCGACTGGAGGAGATCCGCTAGGCCGATGAGCCCACCCAAGGGGTCTGGAGTGTCGTGAAGGTGATCTGCATCTGGTGGCAAGCTCCGATGCAAAGGGGAACGGACGGATGACCTTTACGGTGGAGGTGCGTTGGGAGCTACTCCACCTAGGTGGTCGAGGGTCGAATGAGGGTCCTCAGCGCGCTCCAGGACCTGTAGTGTGTACACCGCTCGGAGGCGTAGCTCCGTCGAGAGTTATTGTTGAGCGAAACACAAAGAACAGGGGTGGACGGAGTTTGAGGAGAAGGTGAAGGAGGGGAGCCGCGTCCCTAATCTCGACCAAAAGGTTGATCCTGAGGTTGACCAGGCTATGGTATGAAGGTGAGCATTCGTAGAGGGTTCGATCGATACGGGTGTGAAGGTGAGATGAGGCTCCGATGATCGGAGCTGAGCAAATGAAGGTGCGACGGTGCGAAATGGAGTGAATGAATCAAACAGGAAAATGGAAGGGATATGAGGGATACCTGAAGGTTGGAACGAGTTCCTGAGCTCCAGGCGAAGGTGGTTGGCAGGGTTGTGGTCTCGACTAGGCTGTGGAAGGCCGGGAGGCTCGACGCAACGGCGCTCGCTGGCCACGTGAGTGAGCTGCGTGATCCACATGACCAAACTCCACCCCAAGGGTAGCCTCTGGTAGCTGTCACTCAACCAAAGGTTCCTAGGGGTGGAAGAATGGGTGAAGAACGAGATGCACTGCCAGGAGGTTGAAGGAGATGCTATATAGGCTTCCCATGGGTTAGAGATAATCGGGCAATAGCACGTAACCCAAGAAAGACTCGTGCCTTCCTAGGGATCCGCGAGGGTCGTGGATCCAAGGAGAAGCAACGTGCAAAAAATCGGGGCGAGAGGTGGCATGATCCGACTGGGAAAAGGGGGAGAAGAAGCTCCGGCAAGCGGAGTCGGGTTCGGTCAATCTTGGAAGAGGTCGTTGACCCACGGTCAACATTTGGTCCCGGCCAATAAGAAAAAAGGATTTTACAAAATATTTACAAAATAAATAAAAAATAGTAAATGGCTTTAAAAATAAAAAGTGTATAAAATAAAAAATGTTTATTATTTTTCAAACTATTTTTTGTGATTTTTAATTATTTTTATGAAAAATAAATTCTTGTATATATAGTATCTACTGTTATATGCAGGTATAATATACCTATGTATTATGTGCAACTATTTTTATTCTATTAATTTTACATAAATACCTTAATTTTGTATTTTATTTATTTTCAACATATTTTTAGGAGTATAAAATAATTTTTATTTTATTTTTATGAGTTATTTACAATTTTGAAATAAATAGGGGATGATATCTATATACGTGTATTTTGTACAAGTAAAAAAGATTTTATTTTTGTTTTTGTTTTTATTTTTATTTTCTTTTTCTGGTTTTTATTTTATTTTTGTTTTGTTCTTAGGACTATATTCAAGGAGGTAAAAAGAATATTTTATTTTTAATTTTTATCCAGAATAATTATTTACATATATAAGTAATAAGTACAATATAGAGTAGGCCCTATCTCTCTCTACTTATTTTGTTTGGCGATCAGGTCAAGGATCGACCTTCTCTTGGGGTTCGGGTCACTCTGTATTTATTCTAAACACCTCCCTCCTTTTTCTTTTCCTTTATTCTATTATTTTTACACAAATACATGCTAAATATACAAAGTTAACATATGCATGTTGAATGCTAAATTATTATATTTACACATATCTACATGATGCTTTGCCAAGATAAATAGCTAAAATAAAAGAATAAAGAGTGAGAATCATAGATTCGTCACCTATACACATATTCATGTAGATTTATAATAAAATTTGGCCTACATATATTATTGCATTGCTTAATATAATTGTGGGTTGATTTTTGTTTAAGAGACACTTTGTCATGCAGAGAATATTGATCTTGTTGGATTAGAATACTAGTGCAAAATCTCTTCAACGTTGATAGATCTAATCCATTGAGCGCCACATCTAATTCAAATGCCTTTAGAGAGTAGAATATGTGTCCTCCATTTGGGATCCATCGAAAGAAATATGAGTTGATAGTACCAGCACCGAAGAACATCACTTGGAGGGAAGCACAACTGCCCAAGGAACTTTCGAGGGCCTCGGCCGATCGAGCATCACTATAAATCAGATCATCCGCCTAGAATCGATTGGGGAAGAACACTCGGCTCTTCTACAATGTACAACCACCAGACGATCAGATCGACACCATGCTATCAAAGGCGTTCACCGCTTAATTCCCTCACATATAAGGTATGTGACATGTTGAACATTTATGGCTACACCCTTCCTTAATTACATATCGATGAAAAGGTCTTCACTATATTTTTGATTCACATGATTCACACGTGAACTTTGGAGAATTTGTAGGATGGTTCCTCATGCTTTTCTATATTGCAAATGGTACATGTGCTACACAATACACGTGATTAAGCATGTAGATGTTGGTGACATTTTGCGCCAAACCACTAACTTTCCATTTACTGCATGTGCACCCTATACTTGGTATATATTACAACTATACCCCTCAATTATAGTATTAAATAAATAATAAATATAAAATTTCATATAAAATAAATAAAATAAAAATTATTTACCTATAAATCACAATATATTATATAATGTATAATTACAGTATTACAAATAAAATCATTTTCTATTTTTTTATAAATCATAAAGAAAATACAAAAATACATACACAATTATAAAATACATTAAAATTATAAATACATTCTAAAAATCCCATAAAATTATTTTAGGTATATTTTATTGTATTCTAAATCCTAAAATAAAAATCAACTATAAAAACCTTAAAAATCTAACAATATTTCAAAACTTATAAAATTCATAATTAATTCAAAAAAATTCACAAAAATACCATAATATCTTGTTTTAAAGGTATCTTCATTACCTATATAGTAAACGTAAAAGATTTTTTTCTTATTGTTTAATATATTTAAAAAGTAAAAACCATTCTATTTTCTCTTAAAACATTTGAATTTAAAATCAAATATAAAATTCATAAAAATGGTAAAAATCTTCCAAAATACAATAAATATGTAATAAAAACTAAAATGAAAAATTATTCACTTTAATTTTTAGACATATTATATTGTAATAAAAAATACAAAAATATTTACTTCTTTATTATATTACATGTCTAATTTATAATTCACTTCTCAAAATCCATAAAAAGTATATTACACGTAGAATCAAATAAAATTTCATAAAATACCTTTAAAAGGAAATAAAAATCAGAAAACCTTAAACGTAATCCACTCTACTACATTACCTTTCTTCTAACAGTTGCCACCCTAAGTTCGACACTCCCATACTATCACTATACACATTAGTTAGGAGTATAACTAAAGATACAAAGTTTATGGTTGTCTTGCTCGATTAGGACAACGACGATTGTTGTAGTTCTAGAACATTTGATCAGTATGTTGATCCATAAAGGGTTGCATGATCTAGTTTACCAATCCCTAATGGCTAGCTTTATGCCAATAGTGAAGAACAAGGTTACAATTCTAGTACCTTCTATAGAAATCGAGGATTAGGGGACAGAGTCGTACGATCTAACAAGGCGAGATCGAATCGTTGAAGTGACCTCTCACAAAGATCTCAAATTCAAACAACAATCAACCCGCAATAATCTAAAGCAATCAAACCAAGTGTGTGGATCAAAATTCATTATAACCTTACAAACAAGTAAGTATAGTGGACAAGCAGGTAGGGTGTCGAACACAGGGAGTACAGGATGATGGCTGGAGCTTCTGAAGCTCCGACATACTTAGACCTACCTAAATCTACCCTAAAAATGCAGCAAAACACAAAATAAACTTGCGAAATTAATTACATAAATGAAAAGTACCTAAAAAGCACAGGAAACGGTCTTTGTCCAACCTTGGGAATGGAGAGTCGGATCCGATTGGAGTCGCCTCTAGCGATCGGTGGAACCGCCTCCTACGACATTCCTCCTCGCTACGAACCACAGAGAGCCACTCCTACCACCACCAGCATCACTATGAAGGTGGTCCGAGGGGATAAGATCGTGTAAAAATGAGAACAAAAAGCAAAATGGCATACGTGAAGGTGGATTTATACACAGGTGGAGAGGGTATGAAGTTCACTGGATTCCTGGGGATGGAGTGATCATATGGAAGATCAAAAGGATGGGCGAGGTGATGGATCGTGCAGTGTGATAGGTGAAGGGATCGAGGATCCTTGAGCATTGGTTTATTGCCAAAAAATCAAAGAACAAGGGGGACAAGCTAGGTCTGACACGGGCAAAGGAGAGGTTAGAGAAGTTGACCTTAGGTCAATAGCTGGAGAGCTCCCATTGGTCTAGCTGGACTAGTAAAAGACAAAACATGCTAAAAAGAATAAATAAATAGAAATAAAACAGTAAATGAATTAATTAAATAAAAGTTAAAAAGAAAAATGTTCATTATTTTATTTAGTACTTTATTATGATTTTTATTTATTTTTTTGAGTTATTTATTATGAGGTAATATTTACATGTAAAAATACATGTATGTACCTATAATTGGGCATTTTTATTTTATATTTTACATTTTATTATTTTATACAGGTATTTTATATTTTTTATTTATTTTTATACACATTTAAATATTTTTATTTTATTTTTTTAGTTTGTAGGTATACTTAATTAATTAGGTATATATACATTATAGGCATATTTTACCTGTGTATGGAAATGTGTTATTTATTTTGATTTTATTTTGATGGTTTTATTTTACTGTAATTATGTATATATGTTTTAAATAATATTTGCAATTTTATAAAAATAAAAGAATTTGAAAAATATAAAAGAGTAAATATATTGAATAAAAATTATACATGTATATTGCACAATAGGAGCCCAGAACCTAAATTTTGCATCTTAACTCCAATTTGAATGAAACCATTAAATAGCTTATTAAAGGTTATATACATTAAAGGTGATGTTGGTCCATTTTAATACAGTATGGAGAAGATATGGGTCTGTGAAGTTTTTATTTTGTGTGTCCTAGGCACATTGTGTAATATTTTTATGTGAACTCAATTTTGTATTTTTCTTTGTATTTTTATCTACAATATTCATGTTGAGGGTCTTATAATTTGAGGTGTAAAAATAATATAAAATAGATTCCAAAAAATCAAATGTTGGTGAATTTGAAAACTAGGGTTTGTGTACCTTTTTGTACAACTCTTTTGCCCTATCTCCCCCTACTTTATGCCTTGTTGACTAAGTCATTATGATGACTGGGTCTCGGGGTTTAGGGTCACTCAACACCTATGGTGTCCCATTTATTTGTTTTCTCCTTTATTCTTTAATTTTAGAACTAAATACAATAAATATGTAGTATTTTATACATTATTTTGTATAATTTATGAGGTATTTATTTTGACAAATTAATAATATATACAAGCATTTAGCTAGGGATTTAAGGCCAAAATGAAAGAATAAAGGTGATGAAATGGAGATTCATCACCCCCTATACTTGCCTTCGCTAG
Source organism: Ottelia alismoides (assembly GCA_037367405.1). Classification (NCBI taxonomy): domain Eukaryota; kingdom Viridiplantae; phylum Streptophyta; class Magnoliopsida; order Alismatales; family Hydrocharitaceae; genus Ottelia; species Ottelia alismoides. The sequence goes on from JAZKJV010001434.1 coordinate 145,178, forward strand.
TCACTAGCAAATACGTTTTCCTACAAGTGCAGAAAAGAAAATAAAGGAAAGAAAAAAATAACTTGGACTGATTTAAACTTTTAAACTTGTCTTCATAATATCAAAGTTTGGAGCTCAATAGAATCTTTGGACATTTAGTATGGCCGGAAGCTTGGTTGGGAACCGGACTTGAAACTCAACAGCTTCTAAGAAACACAAAACTCTGCCCAAGTTTCCTCAAAAGCCAGGTCAGAACAAGTTGATGTCATACGCAGTCTCCTATGACTATGAGTCTATCTTGTACAGTGTGTGTGATGTATACCTCCTCTCGGTGGAAGCGGTAATCCAGGCTTCTCCAACATGGTGACCCTAATTCCCCAATCCAATAACTCTTTCCTCGAGAAGCAAGATCTTCCCTTCTAAGTTCAAGTACAACTGGCTCAAGAAGAGGAGGTGGAGAAGAGAATGGATGGTATCCAGTGTAGCAACCTGTCCTAGGATGTTTGCCAGTGTATCTAAGTCATCCGACTGCATGCTCACGTGTATCTTTGACTTTGAAGCGCAAGCTTGCCTATTGAATACATACATACTCCGATGGGAATTGATTTTTCTTTGACTTTTCCTCATATATTTTTTTGAGTTTTTATTTTTGCATTTTTAGTACTATCTATAGCATCATTTACACAAGGACTTTTTCCTCTTGAGCTAGTAGACTGTCCCTATTTTGAAGCATTGTGCAACTCACAACATTCTATCATTAGACCTCGTGGATACTAGATCGGGTTGGGGTACAATGGCCATGGAATTGTGACTTCCGATGTTTCCATTGGCTTGTGTCTCAAGTCGGTAAATCCAATCCTCTACCACTTTAACCGGGTTGAGCAAGTTGTAAAGAGAAAGTGTGCAAGTTAGGTAACTGTCGAAAAGAGTCATGCATGTGTTCCAAAATATTCTACTTAGGCAGCCAAGATGACATTGAACTAAGTCTCATGGTCTCAAAGAATTAAGTCTAGCAGACTTGAAGTTTCTCAAATCTAATTTCTATAAGGCTCCTGTAATTAAGTGGATTAAGGTCCAACCAAGCTTCAATCTTGGGATTTTATTTAGACTTGTTCAATTATCATCAACAATCCGAAAAATGCAAACGTTATGCAATGCAAAGAAAATATTTTTGTGAAGCGATTTTCTATCTGAACTTTTTTGTGTATTTTTGAAAAGGTTTTGCAAACTTTTATGGAATTTTCGAAAATATTTTGCAAATTTTTATGGTTTTTGCACATTTTAGTAATTTTCAAAACCAAAGATCAGTAAACCAAATATGTGCAGATGTTTACACGGGAATGCATTTTTCTATTTACAAGAATTAGGTAAAAGAATTTACACTTGGTTTTTACAGGTTTATGTATATGTTTTGTAAAGAACTTTTATTTGCTTCCATTATGTACAAGGTTCTCAAAATACTTTGAAAAGATTTTTGCAAACATTTTGAAAACTTTATTTTTGCAAATATTCTGACAAAGAATTTTTACAAACATTTACAAAATTTGAAAACCATTTTGTAAAGATTTTTCAAAGTATTTTTACGACCATTTTCCAAATCATTTGCAGATAGATTTTCAAAACATTTTATTCAAACGAAAGAAAGAAATTTTTACAAACAAAACATTTTTACAAAGGTTGAAAATATTTTACAAAAAATTTTTCAAATGGCTTTACAAAAGATTTTTCAAAGCGATTTTCCAAATCTTTTGCAAAATATCTTTAATCGATTTATTAATTGTATTTACAAAGAAATTTAATGTGCATTTTATTTTTTATTAATTAGCCATATTATTGAAAATTCACAAGTATGAGTTATGGCTAAAATATATACAACATATATATGACCCCACATACTTAGCTTGAGCTATGTCCTCATAGATCAGAGAGAAAAGGAAGACATAACTCTTATTAAGTATAATAAAGTCTATACTACAATGACTGGATAACGAATGAGAAATCGACCATCCCCCTATACTTAGCATGAATTAATCCTAAGTACAGCAGACTGTACACAAAGCGGGGAGGGTTGAGGGTGGGAATAAACAGATAACAACTCAGTCTGTCTCCCCCTATACTTAGGGTAGGAGACCAATAGTATAGACAAGAATATCAACAAGAGAGGAGACATGTGAGGGGACCAATAAATCGATAAAAAATACATTGGGGGAACGTACGCATCACTCCCCCTATACTTAGGGTAAAAGAGGCTAAAGTATAGGAAACAACAAGAGGGATGAAACAAAATGAAGAAAAAGCATCGACTCGTCCATCTCCCCTATACTTAGGACAAAGTACGTCCTAAGTAAGGCAAACACACGAAACTAGATGGATGAGGGGTATGGTAGATGGAATGAAGAAAATGAAAGCGGATATACAAAGTGGTGGCTATACAATGATCAAGAAGGTAGAAAGCATACCTTCTTACGTGAGCATTGAGGAATGGATCGAACAAGGTGCAAGTCGATATCGGAGGTCATTATCTAAAAACTGATCAAGATCGACATGGTATAGATCCTCAGCAGACTCAAAGCAAAAATGTACGAACTCATCAATGGAAGTAGTGCAGTCATGTTTGATCTGAGAAGTCTTAAAACGAAAAGGCACAAACTCATCGGTAGAAGTAGTAAGGTCAAGTCTGGCATGTCAAGTTTCTCCTAAGTCTGCCCTCTGCACTAAGGTGTCTATGGTGTAAATGTTGTGGGTGCCATCAACACGCAAGGTCGGTGCTATCCGAGTCTTCCTCCTTGAAGAGGAATTCTCGGGTCTTAGCCTCATCCATAATAAAACAAGCCTCTTTGATATCAGCATCAAGGTCATAGTCCTCAGGGTCGGCTGACACTTGTACGCTCTCATCAGATGTGGGTCTCTTCTTTGTGGAGGGTGCAGTGATCAAGTCCCTCTCATTATCAGAATGAAAGTGTATCTCTCCATATCGATAATCAATAATGGCACTCGCAATGGCGAGAAAGGGTCTTCCCAGGATGATTAGAGTGCGCTCCATCGGGGTGGAGGTCTCCATGGGAAATACAACAAAGTCAACAATGAAGCTCATGTGCTAGATCTGAATGACGACATTCTCAAGAATACCACTTGGCCTCTTTATTGATCCATCAATGAATTGACAAATCATCTTGGTTTCCTTGAGAGGCCCAAGACTAAGAGACTAAACAAGTGAGAAGGGTATTGTATTAATCGATGCACCGTCATCAAGGAGAGTATGATCACATATGTGGTCAAAAATGGCACATCTCATGAGAGGTGTACTAGTGTCCCCTTCCCTATACAGTGGATAGTGAGTGATGGCATGGGAAGTGGTTGTGGTAAGAAGGTGTTGCTCGGTTCTGCATCATCACTTTCTCTTTTTGGGTGTGGGTGTAGGCAATTGGTTCATGGCCTAGCAAAGTGGGGATTCAATAATGTCTTGAATAGCTACCACCACTTCAGGGTTAGTTAACATTTTTAAGATTTTCTATCTCTCTCATACCATGGAAGAGATCAGATTCATCATCTACACAAGGGTGACTAAGAGCAGTATGTACAATGTTGTCCTTAGGGGTGAAGAAGGTGGGAGCTTTGGTGAATGTGTTTGTGGGCATATGATAAGGCAAGGGTGCCCTCTCCTCACAACTCGACTCGACTAAGTGTCTCCCATTATTATCTTCTTGTATTTTTTTATATTTTTCTCATTTTTTGTATTTTGGACGATTGCAGGCTCTCATGGGTGTCCTCTAGTGAATCCATGGCATGTGAAGGTGAAGCGTCAATATAGATCTTATTTATACTAGTGAGTCCATCTATCCTCTACTTCATTTGCTCCACTACATGGGTCATGTACTCAAGAGTGATATCCATAAGAGGTGACTCCAACAGCTCAGACTCAAGTGGGTGAGATGGTGGGAAATGTGATGGTAGTGGTGGGTAAAAATCCGATGCTTGAAACTGTGGATGAGGTAGATATGTACAAAAAGGGAACTCTGGAGCAAAGTCCACCTGATAAAATGGAGGTGGACCTATTAGAGAGTAAGAAGGATTCACGAAGTCCAGATAAAAATAACTACAATTAGCCATCTCCGAAATAAAGCATAGGGATCGGGAGTTCTTGATAGCCAAATCAAGATATGCAAGAAAAGGCACAAATGCGCAGAGAAGATCGAGTATGCACAAAAAAACACAAGTAAAAAAAACGAATATCTTAATTCACCAACTCAACATAGTGATGATCGTGAAAGTTCGATCTTTTTATCCTATCAAATTTTGGAGTTTGGTGAGAAAACAAATATTTACAAGCTCAAAAGTGTAGTCACCTAGAGTGGTTGTACTCTAGTCGGTATAGCACACCTACTAGAACACTAGGACCACTTCGTTTATAGTCAGAGGCAAGTGCTTGTAGCAATAACAAGGATCAAGAGCCAACCCAAGTGCTTAAGGCACAAGTCCATGGTTGGGAGCTCTAATCCTTAGGTGTATGTGTCTCTCTCGGTCTGGATCATACCTGTGAACAATGAGGGGGTTACTCTCCCCAAAACAATAATTTTTTTCCTTTACATTTATTTTAGGGCCGAGTAGAGTTAGCAATCCTAATTTTATTGATTATCACTTTTTGGATATTTTTAAATAAATGCATGAATCCCAATGAGGTTTTAATTTCTTTAGTATCCTATGTGATCAAAATTAGAGGGAGAAAGCGGAAAAACAATGCAAGCATAAATCAATGATGGGTGATCAGATAGATTGTGCCCACCTTTCCTCTAGCTCTCTTCATGTAGGATGCTAGACATGAATTAAAACCTACACTATATGCATGTGCAAGCTGATGAAAGCACCCGAAAAAAGGAGTTGTTATTAACGTGAAGAGCAAAGTATTGAATATATAGAAAAGAAACCTAGAGTCCGGTCATAGAGACTCCTTGGTGCTCGCCACAATCGGTTCTATAGGTGTTGTACGGAGCCTCTCACGGCGTGCAGTTTCGAATCCAAATAGTCAACAATTGATTTGATCTAAGTCCAAGCATGAAACTATAGGTACATACATTTCATTAGGTCTTTGGACGTATTCTATCAATCAAGAAATTCCTAGGATAGGGCTTAATCACACAAAATGAATGAAAATAAAGTTGAAAAAAATCAAAATGTGTGAAGAAAAGAAAAGCGAGAAAACAATAGAAAATGCGACGAGGCCCCAGGTGAACAGACACCCGGGCAATGGACCTCGTTAGGTGTGGCAACGTCCAAGCTATTGCAAATTAATTTTACAAAAATAAAAATAAAACTCTCCACACAAAATAAAACAAAAAATTAAAAGAGTCTGCTCTTTCTCCTTCTCTCTTTACATACTTCTCCTACTCTCTCTTGGTTAGCTCACAAGTAGAAGAGTCCACCTCCTCGTAGCTCGAGTGCGTCCACCTCCTAAGAGATGGCCTTCGACATGTGATCCCTTACAAGAAATTCAAACAAAGATATATGGGTCAGAACAGATCAAATAATTAAAAAAAATAAAGAGCAAAAATAAAAGAGAAACAATGTACATCAATATACACAAACTACTACGCTATCAGTTACTCCCTGGCAACGATGTCATTTGTCAGGGGAGAGAGTCGTATGATCTCACAAGGCGAGATCGAAGTCGTTGAAGTGACCTCTCATAAAGATCTCAATTCAAACAACAATCAACACATAATAAGCAAAAAAACCAATCAAACCAAGTGTGTGGATCAAAATTTAGTATAACCCTACAAAACAAGTATGTATAATGGACAAGCAGGTAGGGTGTCAAACACAGGGAGTAAGGGATGATGGTCGGAGCTTCTAAAGCTCCGGTGTACTTAGATTTACCTAAATCTTCCATAAATCTATTATAAAACACGAAATAAACTTACGAAAATGAAAGACAAAAATAAAAAGTACCTAAGAAGCACAAAAAATGGTTTTGATCCAACCTTGGGCACATAGAGTCTGAACTACATGGAGTCGCCTCCGGTGATGGGTGGAACCCTCCTCCTACGACGTTCCTCCTCGCTGCGAACCACGACGAGCCACTCTTGTCACCAGCAGCATCACCATGAAGGTGGTCTGAGAAGATAAGATCGTGTAAAAAGGGGAATAAAAAGCAAAATTGCAGATGTGAAGATGGATTTATACACAGGTAGAGTGGGTATGAAGATCACAGGATTCTAGGGGATGGAGTGATAATATGGAAGATAAGAAGGATGGGCGAGGTGATGGATCGTGCAGTGTACAAAAGAGGTGAAGGGCTCGAGGCTCCTCGAGCCTTGGTTTATTGCAGAAAAATCGGAGAAGGGGGGCTAGCTAGGTAATAGGAGCTAACCTTGGGTCAATGGGTGGAGAGCTCCCATTCGTCTAGCTGGACTGCTATAAGACAAAACAATGTGAAAAAGAATAAATAAATAGAAATAAAATAGTAAATGAATTAATTAATAAAAAGCTAAAAAATAAGAAATGTTCATTATTTATTTAGTATTTTATTATGATTTTTGTTTATTTTTTGAGTTATTTTATTATGAGGTAATATTTACATGTAAGAATACATGTATATATACTTGTAACTAGGCATTTTTATTTTTTATTTTGTATTTTACATTTTATTATTCCATACATGTATTTTACAAATTTTTTGTTTATTTTTATAACATTTAGATATTTTTATTGTTTTTTTTAGTTTGTATGCTTACTTATTTAATTAGGTATATATAAATTATTGGTATATACGAGTATATTTTACCTATGTATGTAAATGTGTTATTTATTTTGACTTTATTTTGATGGTTTTATTTTATTATTATGTATATATGTTTTAAATAATATTTACAATTTTATAAAAATCAATGAATTTGAAAAATACAAAAAGTAAATATTCTGAATAAAATATACATGTATATTGCACAATGAAGCCCAGAACCTAAATTTTTCATCTTAACTTCAAATTGAATGAAACCAAATTAATTGAATAGATTATTAAAAATTATGCACATTTAAAAGTTATTTTGGTCCATTTTGATAAATATGGAGAAGATATGGGTCTGTGAAGTTTTTATTTTATGTGTCCCGAACACACTGTGCATTATTTTTATGTGAACACAATTTTGTATTTTTCTTTGCATTTTTATATACAATATTCATGTTGAGGATTTTATTATTTGAGGTGTAAAAATAATATAAAATAGGTTCCAAAAAATCAATTATTGATGAATTTGAAAAATAGGATTTTGTGTACCTTTTGTACAATTCTTCAACCCTGTCTCTCCCTACTTTATTCCTTGTCGGCCAAGTCATCATGATGACTGAATCTCAGGGTCTAGGGTCACTCAACACCTATGGTGTCTCATTTTTCCTTCCTTTATTCTTTTATGTTGGAATTAAATATAATAAATATGCAGTATTTATACAATATTTTGTACAATTTATCAAGTGTTTATTTTGACAAATTAATTATATATGCATGCATTTATCTAGGGATTTGAGGCCAAAATGAAAAATAAAGGTGATGAAATGGATACTCATCACCATCGTACAAGGTAGCGTTATTATCCTTGGTCTTTTTGTGCATGCCTTGTTTGATTCTGGTGCTTCGTATTCATTTGTAGCTCGATATCTGTTGCCCACTTTGGGCAAGATTCTGATAGAAGTAGAAAACCCGTATTTGATTAAGGTACCACGAGGACAAATATTCATAACTGAAAAGATCCTAGATGGTTGTGTGATGGAGATTGCAAGACATCACTTATCCGCTAGTCGGTTACTTATTGGAATGAATGATTTTGGCATCATCCTTGAGATGGACTGGTTGGAAAGGTATCATGCATGCCTTGATTGTTTCCAAAAGATAGTATCCTTTTGCCTTCCTACTTCTACATAATTCCACTTTAATGGAAAGACTTCTAATGAGGAAGTGGTATATATCTCTACTCTAAAGGCACAATGATTATTGTTGCACGAGTGACAAGGCTATTTAACCTATGTGTTTGCTACCACCGAAATAGAACATGCGATAAAAGATGTGCCTATAGTTTGTGAACTCCCTAATGTTTTTCCAAATGAACTACCTAGGTTACCACCTGAGTGAGAGATTGAATTTGCAATCTCTCTTGCACGTGATACTCGGACAACCTCTATTTGCAATCTCTCTTGCACGTGATACTCGGACAACCTCTATTCCACCATATTATATCGCACCAACTGAGTTGCTGAAAGATTGTAGAAATCCTAAGTTAATTTGTCCTTTTTAGTGTATCATTAAATCAACGATCAACTAAAAACCACACAAAATTGTTCAATTAACTTAATGTGGCAAATTATTTATTTTACCATATTACTTATTTTTGTTTACATGATAAAGCACGATCAAATCTACAAAATGCAATTTTTCTAGGAATTTTTAGATCAATTAATGACCTATTACATATAAATAAATCTCAAATGAGTAAAATATAACAATTTCCACCAAAATAATTTTAATAAATGAAACCATGCTAATAAAAATACCAATCAAATCTCATTATGTTAATCAAGGTTCATTATGTAATTTTTAGAAATGAAAATTGATGTTGAATGATGCTTTAAAAGAGTTCTCTAATACAAGGATCTCAATGAAATAAATGAATAAAATAAAATAGAAAAAATGGACATGGTCCTTTATGTAATTACTCGGGTCTTCCTGGGGTGATCTACAATTTGTTCTTGGGAAGAGGTGTATCTGGAAGTCCTAAGAAGTTTGGGGGTTGCACTTGATATTTCACCCAAATCACGTGTGTGAATTCCATGATCTACATGTTCTATAATTCATGGGAATCATAGGGGTGATAGTGTAAAATTGCTAGTCACGTGTGTCGAATCATGTGATTGGGGTCATTGGTCAAACAGTTGCAGTGCTCGAGCTTCTCCTGATTGAATGTTTGTATGTATACCCATGTGGTTCTATTAGGTGTACGTGAGATGAAGAGATCGTGCAGTTGTGTTTCTCCCTTAGGTTGACGGTTGAGATGATACTTGCCTTGAGGATCGATTGTGCCTGTAGCTAGGGGACTTCTTCTCTTCTTATTGATCTACCATGGGAGGCAGATCTCAGTGGTTGCTCTCAGGTCCAATGACCTTCCTCTCTGATCGACGACTGAATCTGGTGGTTCAATCCTATGATGACTTTGGCTGCTCTAGGTCTCTGGTCGAGTTACCTGCAAATGAAGTGAAGACTCGAGGATAGTATCCTTAATCTATGGTGATGCACAAGGGAAAGATGGGCGGTTGCTCCTCTGCATACGAGAAGGGTACAGAGCATGTATCTGGTGACGTGCTTTACTGGAGATGAAGGTAGATATAGGAGATAGAAGAAGCATCGAGCAGGAGAGGTAGATGGGGCGATGTCGTCGAGGGGTTTAGATTCAAATGGAGAAGAATGGAGAAATTAAGGAATGAGGTGAAATCAACATAGGAAAGAAGAATGAAGAAGATGGAATGAGAAAAGAGAAAGATGAAGAAAGGAGGGATTACCTGAGATGCAAAGTTGATTGGGATTGCCTGTCGGAGATGAGGAGCTCGAAGCTCCTAGATTTTCGCTTCAAGAAACTCTAGTGACAAATTCGAAGCTCTATATTAGGTGGAACTATTGATGTAAGGTTGGGTGATCAACCTTGGACCATGCTTGAGGTCTTAGCTCAAGAAGGTTGCTAAGCTGATGTCACAGAAGGAGCACTCCAATCTCTCTCGAGTCCAAGAACGAAGGATGGCGAGCGAAGAGGGTTGGTGGTGGGTTTCGTGGGTCAACAGCTAGGGTTCAGGGGGCGATCAGAGGGTAGTTAGGATAGGGTCGTTGGTGGAGAGGTTAGAGAAGATAAGGAATAGAGAGATAGGTGGCAATTCGCTGCGATGACGGGGGACGAAGGTCTTAGTCGGTTGCGGGTGACAACCATTGGATATCTCGAAGGAGGCGAGAGGATGGAGATGGTGCCCCATCCATTGGATTATCGATGATCCAACAACCACGATGGAGGTGCGGCTGGAGAAAGAGGGGTGACACATGGCTACTCCAGGAGCATCCACGTGTCACTCACAGGAAAATCAAAAACAAAAACAAAAGAAAAATTAAAATAAACTAGAAAAAGATCTCAAATAAACAACTTCCTTCACAAAAGTTGTGGATCTTCTCGTGATCTACAACTTTTGTGAAGACACCAAAAGAAAAAGACTACATATATACAAATCATTATTCTTGGTGGCATTTTATGTGAATAAAATATCTGGATTTTTTATTTTTTTTTTATTTTTATTTTTAATGAAAGAAAAATTCAAAGAAAAATAAAACAAAATAAAGGAAGTGTAGAAATATATTAATCTTTTTTTGGTATCTTCTACAATGAAGAAAATAAAGAAATAAAATAAAAGAGTCTTATGTAAAAAGTGTATATACAAACTCGGAACCAATTATTTTCTTTGTTTTTTTGGATTTTGATTTTTTAGAGTTTATTAAAGTACAACTCAAATGAAAGAAATGAAAAAGAAATAAATGGAAAAGAGTAAATTTTATGCACAAATTCATGAGTGAAAAATCAATGAATATACAATTCAGACCCAAAACCCAAGTTTCGCACATGAACTTCAGTTATTTGATCTTGATTTGTAGATAATTAGGTGCACATTAATTCAAAAGTGAGTACAGAATGATAGGAGACTTAATGTGAGATATATTTAACTTTATGAATTTTTCAGCCTCAAATTAGGTTTAGGTTTATTTCACAAATATATAGATTGTCTTTTTTAGGATTTTACGTTGATTAATATTATTAATATGTACACAATAAAGTTGACTTGATGTCATTTGAGGTTAGTATGAATTAATCAAAAATGAGTGAAGCTAGGCTATTTTATAAGTGAATATATAAATGTAAAATAAAGATGATAATTTGTGCAAATTATTGTAAGTGCATGAATGCTAATTATGAGTTATAAACATCTAAATGTTTTTAATTACCTGGGACAGAGCTCTATTTTCAGTTAATTAGAGTCGTGAATCAAAGATTCATTAGTTACGTGAATTGAAGGTGCATCTGAAAGAACTCTTGGATAATTGGTTCATTTACCCTAGTATTTCACCATGGTATGCATATCTGATTTTTGTGCATAAGTAAGATGGGTCACTACGATTATGCATTGACTATCAACGGTTAATTAAAAGTACAATAGAGAACCACTATACTTTTCCAGGGATGGATGAACTCTTTTAATCAGTTGTAGGGTCCACTATATACTCTTAGGTTGATCTAACATCTAAATACCATCAGCGAAGAATTTGACCCTCAGATCATTTCGTTCTAGATACAAACAACACAAGTTCTTAGTCATGGCTTTTGGACTGACAAATGCATCGGTAGACTTATGGATCTTATAAGCAGAGTATTTAGTCAGCTCCTAGACCACTTTGTAAGAGTATTTTATTGATAATGTACTCATATATTCTAAGGACAGGCACCAACATGAACATCATCTCTGACAGGCACTCGAGGCACTAAGGAAGAATAAGTTATATGACAAGCATAACAAGTTTTATTTTTGGTTAAATAAAGTATCCTTTCTAGGTCACGTCATTTCTAGGGCATGTATCTCTATTGATCCTGCAAAGATTAGTGTTGTGATGAGCTAGGAACATCCCAAGACTGTAACAAAAATATGAATGTTTATGGGTCTAGCTGGGTCGTGAAGGATTTTTCATGAATAGCATTTCCTTTGACTAGGTTGAATAAAAAAGAAGTATCGTTTTTATGGTCGAATACTTGTGAAACTAGTTTTTAGACGAATGAACGTTAACCACTACACCTATCCTTACTTTACCCTTTGACAATGAGGGCTTCATTGTATACACTGATGCATCCAAGGAAGGACATTGGGCAGTTCTTATGCAACATGGAAAGGACGTATCATATGCATCACGACCATTGAAGACACATAAGAATAGCTACCCAACTCATGACCTTGAGCTTATTGTAGTTGTATTTGATTTGAATATATGAAGACACAATGTTATGGCATCACTTTTGAGCTCTTTGCAAATCGTAAGAGTTTAAAGTATCTATTTGACCAAAAAGAACTAAACATGAGACATAGATGATTAACATAGTTATTAAAGAAATATGATTGCACAAACTCTTACCATCGAATATGGGAAATGTGGTAGCATATGCCCATAGTAGAATAACTTATTCACTAGGCATGGTAAGTACTATTCAATATTATGGTGTATTGTCACCAATAAGTGAATGGAAACCCTTTTATAGTGATGAATCTGTAATTTATCACTCTAATTAGATGAAAATAGAGATTCGTCCCGAGAAATTAGGTTCAGTCATCTGTTAATATCATAAAAATAACTTTCATGCACATGTAAATAATTTGCAAATTAGCATTCATTTCTGCATTCGTACTCATATGCACAGATTCACCTAATTTCAAGCATTTTAAATTAAGTCAAGCTAACTTCAATTGACATGCAACTAACTCCATAGTGTACATATAACTAACCCTAGTCCATGAAAAATCCTAAAAATATTAACATGAATATATGTGAAATAAACCCAACCCTAATTTCAAGACAAAAAGCCGCAAACGTTGATATCTCTTACATAGAGTGTACAAATAAACTCTACTCACCTTTGAATTAGGGAAAATGAGGTTGACCCTAAGGGGAAGCTAATTTGGCTCCCCATGCCCCATTTTCTCCTTTTTTTTGAAAAATGAATCCGTGAAAATTCATCACTATATCGTTATATTATGTCATTCAAGTTTCGTGAGAAATAGAAACTCCAACAACCTCAATCTAGATAGTCATCTTTTAACAGTCGTAGAATTGTTGAAATCGACCACGTCTGGATGGAGGTTGTAGTAGTCTCTGTTTTGCACAAAATTTGAATGACATAATATAGGGATAAAATAATGAAAACCACATAAACATTTTTCAAAAAAAATAAAAAAATTATGGGGAAAATGGGGTGGGGGATCCAAGTTAGCTCCCCCGAGGGGCAGTCCCATTTTACCTTTTGAATTGATATGCATTCAAATATCTAAAAATCAAGACCAAATTAAAAAAATCAGAGTTCATTTGTGAAAAATAAGTTTTGTGACCTAATTGTACATTGTACATTTTTACTGATTTTGACCTATCATTTCATGTGTATATTTCACTCATTTTGATTTCTTTCTTTTTCATTTTTTTCATTTCATGATTTATCAAATTACATAAAAATCAAAATCCAAAAAAATCAGAAAAAATAATGAAAAAAACCAATTCTGACTTGAGCACACTGACTCATTCATCTGTATATGCCTCACAATTTCTAATTAATTTTAATTACAAAAATACCATAAAAATTAAATTCTAGTCCATTGGATTATTCCATAGCATTTTTTGTTTTTGCAGACATTATTCATTCATTGAAAATCAAATAAAAATTGTAAACTAAAAATTGATATTTTATGTAAATAAAATATCACCAAAAAGAGTATATCTTGCATAGTTGGTGTCATTAGAATTCAGGTCCTTTATGTACATTGTATTTAGATGCACATTTTTCGTATTGGTCATTTTTGCATTTGAATACAATTAGTATTTTTAATGTATTTATTTGTGCATTTCTTGCATGGTCAGCAGTCAACATCCATGTGTCACTTCCCCGTTTGTCCACCTCACTTCCCAGGTCAACCCTCCCCATGCATGGTCAACCATCTTTGTCCTTTGTGGCACTCATTCTGGTCGTTGGATCAAGTTCGATCCAACGACGTAAGATAATTCCGCCTAACCCCTTCCCCTTCCATGCGTATCACATGTGAACACCTACCCACCATTGGATCACGGACGATCCAACAGTGGTTGGATCATCTCCCTCCGTCGCACCAACCTTCCCACCGCATCGTCTCTCCACGATCGACCCATCTCCGACCATTGACTCCCCCACTCTCTTATGATCAACCCAACTAACTTTATCCACGATCATCCCCTTCCTCTATCCTTCGTTATTTTCTATCAACCCAGCCTTTTAAACTCTAACCAGACACATCCTTTTCCTCTCCTAACCTTAATCTCCCAACACGTTGTAACCCCCTCTTCTTATCCTATCTCTACCTCTAGACACCCCTGACTCTTACCAATGGCCTCTTCCTTCTCTGCTTTCTACCTATATAACCACCTGGAGACGACTCTACCCAACCTCCCATCGTCGGTCCTACCCAATGAACTCATTACGACTCCAGCATCCCCCTATATAATCCTATCACCCTCTCTGATCGAAGACATCCGATGTCTTCATCTCCAACTGAAAACACGAGAAAAAGGAGGAGGAAGTTATAGAAGAGGGGTGGTGAAAGCACCCTTCCTCTCGGTGAAAATCTCCTTGGGCGAGATCCTAAGGCTACACCCCTTCGTAGTAGCAACCTTTCTAGGTTGGTGCAGAGCTTCTTACCGTACACCGTGGTGATCGAGTGATGACCATAGTCGAGTTCCTTTCTCCTCCACCCTAGGAAATCTTTAGTTAAGTGATAAATAGGAAATTAGGCCGAAGTCGTGTCAATCCATAAGGCGGACATACAATCGATGATGTGACCTCAGACAAAATCTCTGTTTAATCAACTATTAACCCACAACAAGAATAAACCAATAAATATCAAAAATGTGTATGGAGTTAACATTTATTATAACTCTACAACAATGTGTATAGCATGCAAGTATGTGTAGAGGTCAAACACTGGGAACAAACGGAAGAAAGAGGTAAAAATAATGCTCAAAACTTTGTCTTTTATCTCCGGTCCATGTTTTTATTTTTGTGGGTTTTTCATTGTTTATATTTTTTTATTTTTATTTTTGTTTTATAATTTTATATTTGATTTTAATATTTTCCAATTTTTATATTTTCTTTTAATATTTTTATATTATTTTTCTTTTATATAAATAATATAGCCTATATAAGGCTTAATATATATACCATATGTAGTAGTATATTAATAAATATTAATAAATATAAATAAAGTACAAATAATAAATTGTTTTTGGATTTTTAATATTTTTATTATTTATTTGGAATTTTTGCTAATTTTTATGTATTTTTAAAGTCAAATAAAATATCCCAAATAAGGGATAATAAAAAACCCAAAATTGATTTGGATTTTAAAAATATAAATTAAGTTCCAAAATTACCCAAATCAATTTAATATATAAATATGTATATAAATAAAATTATAAAATAGAAAAATGTATTTTTGGATTTTTTATAGGATTTTTTTAGATTTTTAATAGGGATTTTTGGTTTTTCAATTGTTAGGCTTTTTGTTTTTCCATTTTTAGTTATTTTTAGTCTATAATTAAAATAGGATAAAATAGACTATATGTATTTTTTTGGAATTTTTAGACGCCCTTTAATATTTTTTTGGTATTTTATACTTTAAAAAGGGAATATATGTGTTCTTTTTCATTTTTAGTAAATAGATAAAATGTCAAAAATGCCTAACAAATTATGGGTGTGAATATACATATAATGGAGCATATATCCCTATTTTTTGGTATTTTTAGGAGCATAGTAGCTATATTAAATAAATAGGGAAAAACAAAAAAATATAAGTGTACTAGCAAGGGCATATTTGCAATAAAAATACATAACTGGGGGTTTCACGCAAACATACCAACATAATGCAACTGAAATAAAACTTTATTAAACTATTTTATTATTACAAAAAGCGTTAGGGTCGAAAATGCAAAATTTACACATCACGTTGGACTACACGTGACGCAACCTAGGAGGGACCCAAATGCAATATCAAAAACATATAGGGATCAAATTGCAAAAATCCCAATTATTTAACGCTTGAAATTTTATTTACAATATTAAATAATAAATATAAAAGCTTCGAGACAAGAAATGGAATTTACCCCAAACATGCACACCATCCAATGATCCTAGCGCCCTCACTTGCCATGCGTCGCGATGTGGTGCGATGATACAGTTTCACCTTGGACGCTTGAGATTAGATCGCTAGACGCGATCAGACAGTGGTGGCGTCGCTCAAAGGCTTCTTGATCTGACAGCGTTCGATGATGATGGATGAACAATTAAAGAACTTACCGGTTGCGAGTTTGAAAGCGGTGCAACTCTGGTCTCTGACCAACCCGAGCATCGCGGATGTCTTCCTAGCTCTCCTGTGACCCTCCCGTACCAGATGCTATCATCAGAAGAGGCCCAGGTCATCCTGATCGGTCCAGCGACGACGCTCAACATGGGCCTTAGTTCAAGCGGCAGATGCTCCTTAATTGGAGCCCTCCAGACCGTACAAAGAAGCATGAAGGCACGACAAGATGAAGATGAAGGGTTCTGGGTTGTTATTAGGTGGAATGGGGGCGAGGTGAAGTGCGGACGGTGGTGGAACGACGATCGGAGCTCGAGAGCTCCGACGAGGGATACTTAAGATAAACATGTGGTCTAAATACGACAATAAAATGCATGAGGCAAAGACTACTTAAAATGAAGAAAATACACAGCTCATACCTGGGTTTGACGCTAGGGAATAGAGGTCGTCGGCGATGGTGGCCTTGGGCACACCTCCTCCTCCGTGAGCTCCCAGTACCTCAGGGGACTCCCCCTGTCACAGATTTACAATCTTTGACCGGGATGCGGCAGCTATAGGGCTTGAAGATGGCCAAACTTGGAAGGGAAGAGGAGGACCCTTATTTATAAACATAGTGACGCACCCTTATTGACCGGGCGATTGGGCAAGATCGGGCATATATAACAGAGATTAGCATGTATGGCATGTATGTACAATGATCAATGATCATCTTTGCTGAAGGAATCGACCGTGATGGATGGATGGAGCGATCAGGAAAAAGGGCGGAAACTCGGGGATTGGACAGGTCACGTCTATTCTGGAGCTGGTGGGAGAGTTGACCGGCGGTCAACTTTTGACGCGATCCCATTGGGCCACGTCAGCCTGCTACGCCACAAAATAGCAATATTATTCGTATTTATTTATTTATATAGTAAATGATTTTATTTTTTGTATATAAAATAAAATTTAATTATTATTTAATGTAGTATTTTATTATGATTTTTATTTATTTTTTGGTATATTTTATTAATAGCTAATTTTTAATAGTGTATTTATAGGTATATTTGCCTATATTTTGTATATTTTTATTTTTATTTTGTATATTTTATTCTTTTATTTTATTTTACAACTTATTTTTATGAGTATAAATATATTTTTATTATATTTTATGATGTAATTTGTACACAAAAGTAAATTGGTATGTATAGTTTATAGGTATATCTATAGATATTTTACATGTGTTTTATATACACCTTTTTATTTTAATGTATTTTATTAGATTTTATAGTGGTTTTATATTTTTAATAGGATATGAATAATATTTACAATATTATAAAAATATGAAAGCATAAAGAAATAAAAGAATAGGTTTCCCTTTTATTTATATACAGGTACAACATAGGTATTTTGTCTCTGTTTTGGAATAGACTTATTTTATTTTATTCTTCTTTTTGTTTTATTTTAATTTCAATATGCACATATGTTATAAATAATAATTACAATGTTACAAAAATATAAATTTGTAAAAATAATGAAGGATGAATAAAATAAATATTTTAATCGGTATACTATACAATAGGGATCAAGTTTTGAGTTTTTTATTTGAAAGATATGGGTCTAGGAAGTTGTGGTTTTAGCTTTATATTTTGTGTATAAAATGAGCAGTGTGTATTATTTTTGTACAAACTCAATTTTATATTATTTACATTATTATCTACAACTTTTATGTACAAGTTTTTTCATTTGATGAATAAATAATAAAGAATAAAATAGGAATAAAAATACATAAATAATGAATGAAAGAATTGGGTTTTTATTCCATTTCCAGCCCTTATCTCCCCCTACTTTATTCCTTGTCGACCAACACAATTCTTGACTTGGTCTCGGGGTTTAGGGTCATAGAATATCTTCAATATTTTATTCCTTTTTCTTTTCTTCTATTTATTCTATAATTTTGGCATTTAAGACCTTATTTTATATACAATTAATGCAATAAATAATGAATGCTATTTTGTAAAATTTTTGTTATTTACATGCATTAGATAGGATTTTAAGGCCAAAATGATAGAATAAAGGTGATGAAATGGAGATTCATCAGTAACATGTACCTTAAGTTTTCTTTTCGTTCATCTTCGTTATCTCTGTATTTAAGGCTGGGCATTATTTGGGTCAACCAGAATAACCCACCCAATCCATTGTAAATGGTTTAAATGGATTGGGTTATTTGGATTTTGGGTTGGATTTAACCCAATCCATACTATTTAATTGGTTTATGGTTTGATTGATGGTTTGATGTAGTACACTCGACCAACACAAAAAATCCGAATTGTATTAATGGGTTGAACTTAAATAACCTAGCCATATAATAATTTTAAAAAAAATAATTGTCATTGGACCTTGTACCTTACCCATAAAAAATAAGAGAAACCCATGTTGTACATGTACATGAGTACATCGTGACCCTATTGCACTATTGGTCTAGACATGTGATTTGGCCTTAGGCCCATTGCCTACTCATAATAAATTTTAAAAAATCCAAGTTGTAGTACAATGTAGTATGACCTATTGCTTGCACTCATTCACAAATGCACGATGCCTATGGTTGGCACATCGTATAAAAAACAAAAAATCCCTAGTTGTACTATCACTAATCGTACTACATTCTCCTAGTGACTTGAGAGGATTTCTGTAGTAGCCATTCCCCATTCATGGGCTTTATCAGACTATTACAATGGCTACTACAAACCCCATTCCCCCAGTTTCAAAGGAAATAAACCAATGAAGGGAAGATCCGAGAAAGAACGACGGGGAGTACAAATATAATGATGATGGCATGATTCTCGATTCATCTTCCCCGATTGATTCAACTTCCTCCTTAGATACTCTTAAAAACATTGCATGCCCATGTTGCTCGTGTGCCTGTGGCATTAAACCTTATGTGTTATATGCTCTATCCATCTTTCTGTTCTCAACATTCTGTCCTCGATGACGTCGACGTGAGCCCTCGAGTCGAGGCCTCCAGGAAGGCAGATATCCTTTCAAAGTTTGGTTTTGACCCAATCCAATCGGTCCAAACCGATAACCCAAACAACATTACCGATTTAATTTGACTGGGCCATGGGTGGTCATTTTCTTAACCCGATCTGAATTCAACCTGAATTATATTGACCCAAACCACCCAAACCGACCGAATACCCACCCCTATCTGTATTCCTCTATATATTGCTTCTCTTTCTTCGTTAGTCCATCTAACCCCTACTAAATCTATGTCTTCATCTTGGATCCATCGTCCTCCTTGATCCATCCATCTGAATCGACCACCAATGTGATCACCTTCACATTTAATATCCTATATGTGTTCTTTCTATCTCTCCAGAACCATTTTGCAATGATGCTCCTCTCCATCACATTCGCCTGGAGTACCACCCATATCTTCCCTAAACGAAATGCCCAAGCCTAGACCACGAGCCTTGGTCTCTCATCTTCAACCTGCAGGTACTCTCATGGGTATGAGCAGCAACAGAGCAAGGTCATCGTTGACCGAAGGGGCTTCACTTGGGGGCTTAATCTCATACATTGCATCAACGGTGATGCTTCCATGCACTGCAGCAACATTGCCCCAAGAAGATGGAAGAATATCGAAGAAGGGAGGGGTGCTACAGTCATTGTTGATCGCCCTTCCCCCTCCTCTAATCCAACAGACACGGGAAATCCCGAGCCTCGGCACCCAAGCCTCTAGCGTCGGGTTGCCCCGAAGCAACTAGAAGCATGCCACGTAGAGGTTGGGGAGACCCTAGCAGCAGCCTCCGCCCTGACACGCACCTCTCGTGCATATCGTGTGCAACCAAGAATTTTACACCCCAGCCCCCACAACTTCTGAATTTACAAAGGTACCCCCACACATGAGGAAATTTGCATAGAAGACCAGGAGAATTTGGATAATTACAAGAAGACCCCTCCAAAGGGTATAATTTAAAAAAAATTAACTATTTTATTTATAATTAGGCCTCTAAACTTCATTTGAGTATAACATAACTATTATTAATCAGTTTTTGACGTACTTGGTGTTGATTTAAAGTTTGAGTAATCCTCTTCCATCTAGAACATTGAGATTTATTTTGGAGACATTTATGAGCATCAATTAATTTGAGGAGTTATTTCTTACTATCACATCTATTCTAATTAATTTATTTATAATTGCTCAATACTTTGTAATTGTCATGGGATTCATTTGAGAAACTAATCAGAGTTTAGTTGATTAATTATTTACGGATATTAATAAAGGGAAGGGTTCTTGAAGTAAATTGATTGGCTTGGCTCTTTGCTTGCTATACTTGCTTGATTTAAAATGAACTGGCTTGGCTTGTTGTATCTGCACGTGACTGCATTTATCATTGCATTAATTAATATCTTGCATCATCACTGCATCATTTAAAAAATCACAAAAAGATTGCATTTGCTTATTTATTTATTTCTAATCAAATAGCATGTCATTATTTTCTCTTACATTAAAAATTATTTTGAAAATCCATGCGTCATATTCCTTTTATTAATTAATTACATATCTTATAAAAAAACAACAAAAATATGAAAAAGACAAAAACAATAAAAGATATTCTTCTTGTGAAAACCTAATCTTCTATATTATTTAATTATTAATTCTAGACCCTTATATTATCTCCTTGAGTTCAACCTTTGGACAAGTAAAATAAATAATTCGACTGCATTGGGTATTAATTTTCCATATTAATTCCTCAGTGTGGTCATTTTCAATGGTTCCTAAATTATCCAACTATAACAACTTCTACATTAATTTTCATTAAAATTAAAAGGGTGATTCTGTAGTGTCCTCAAATAATGTTGTTGGCGGGGAGATATATTGTTTAGGATAGTTTTACATAATTTAAATTTTAGGTTTTCCATCCCTAGGTATTTTAACCCTCGAATTTCTTATTGTTTCTCTCTTTATTTCTCAGTATTTTTATTCTCCATTCATTGCCATACTTTGGAGGTAGGGGGCATCACTTCGGGAAGAGGACTGCAAGGAAGGTAGTACAATGTGGTTTCTACTTGTCGACTCTATTTCGCGATGCGTACTCCTTTGTGAAGTTGTGTCCAGTATGTCAGCGAATGGGAGGAGTTGTCGATTCCAAGGATGAAATACCAATGCAACCAGTCATCATATGTAGTGTATGCGATACATGGGAAATTGATTTCATGGGTTCATTCTAGGAGCCAAGGATTTGAATATATTCTTCTAGTGGTAGACTACTTGTTTAGGTGGGTGGAGGCTATCCCAACCCAAACCGCAGACAACAAAATTGTCTATACGTTTATCAAGGAGAACATAAATTTTAGGTTCTGGGTCCCCAAGGTCTTGACCTCTTATGGGGGTATCCATTTCATAAATTGGGAGCTGAAGAAGTTGTTGAAGGACTACGACATCAAACACCTATCGATAGCCCATACAACCCATAATCTAATAGCATGGTTGAGGTGTTGAATAGGGAAGTAAAGAGCATTCTGCAGAAGCTCATCCGCCCTGACAAAAAGAACCGATCCCAACTCCCAGGTCAAGTTCTATGTTACGGGACAACTTACAAGACTCCATAAGGTACTTCCCCGTTCAGGATGGTTTTTGGTAAGCCATGTCATTTTTGCACAAAATTAGTGCATAAAATTAGAATGGGCCATTAAGAATATCAATCAGAACAATCACTTGGGGTAGAAACAGAGAGAGATGGACCTGAACGAGCTAGTGGAGATTAGAAACCGAGCATATGAAAATATCATGATCTACAAGTACAAGGTGAAGAAATGTCAGGATAAACATATTAGGAAGAAGCCTTTTGTCCCTGAGCAGAAGGTAGGGTTGTTCAATGCAAAGTTGAAGATTTTCCAAGGTAAATTGAAATCTAAGTGGTAAGGCCCTACATTGTCCGAGCAATTCACGATAGTGGAAGCATTGAGATCTCGGAACTTACATAGGGTGCACTGTCATTTTTAGTGAATGGGCACCTACTGAAGCCATTCGTTGAACCAGACGATCAGTTGCCGAGAGTTGAGGAAATTATCATGCATGAAGCAGATCCAGGAGACATACCAACACACTCTACTTGACACCTTGCACATGCACGTTTCACATCTTCGAAACCCTGTGAGTACTCTATCCCCTAGCCTTTGTACATTTTCTCTCGGTCCCATCAGTTCCCTTTATACTTCTTCTATACTCAGGCAAAAGTCTCAGTATAGGGGAGAATCGATGCCCACCCTGTTTGTATCCACCTTCACTCTTCTTACCCTCGACAACCTCATTTTCTCTCTCTTTTATACCTAGGATGGCCAAGAGACTAAGTATGGAGGGTGACTTCTGCCTCCCTCATCTTTTGCTTTTGCATATTCTTATACTTAACATGTGCTAAGCATGGGGGGGAGTTGCATTATGTACATACTCTGCATTGCATTGTACTATATGGTATTATATTATTTTGTATATAAAACTAACATAGGGTATGGGTAAGTGATGAATCTGTGATTCATCACTCTAAAAGTTGAAAATAGAGTCTTGTTCCCGAGTAAATAGCAGCATATTTCCCTTTATCTTGCACAATTGGCATTCATACATGCATTCATAATATATGCATCTTAGCACTCATATTTGCATTAATCAAGAAGCCAGCTCCACTGTAAAAAAATCCACATATTATCTTCTCAAGAATAAAACACCTTTAGTTAATAATATCAGGAAGAAGGTCAGAGATCTCCTTTGTAAAAGCAACCAATAAATCCCTAGAACCCCTGGACCATAAAAATCCCATAGTTCTCTTGTACCAACTCCAAAATAGGTCTACTCACCTTCATATGAATACACATTCAAAGACTTTTAAAATGAGACTAATTTCATCCAATTCGGAGCTTGTAGGAAGAAGTTGGGTTTTTGGGCCTCTATGTATACTATATATGTGTATAATTGTATTCCTGTATTTTTATATCATATTTGACCTCATCTCCGTCTTTGGTCAACATGAAACTTGTAGATCTCATCAAGATCTACAACTTTCATGTTTTGAGTTTTTCCAAATTCGGCATCCTTCTCTCTCTAATCTCATTTCTTCCCGCAGCCACTCACAGCTGGCCACGTGGCGCCCTCTAATTGTGCCACGCGGCCCGCTCCCCTTAGCTCTTTCCGCCCGTGCTTTTGGCCGTTGGATCTACTTCTGATCCAACAGATTCGCCTTCTCCACGTGCGCCATACTCCCCTGCCGTCAGATCACTTCCCATCCTTGATCATCACCATCTGTTCGCGCCGTAACCATAGCCTGCCATGTGGTAGCTCCGAAGCCCTTAGATCGCTCCGCCCTGATCTCATCTTATCCACTCGTGAGCGCCCAAATTCTAGTCGTTGGATCTCAAGATCCAACGGCCAGCATATCGTCTTCCACCTCCGGCGCTTCTCTCTCCCACGATCTCCACTACGCCGACCCCTCGCCCCCTTTCTATTCTCGGCCCCACTCCTGCCACCCTCTCCGACCGCCAACACCACCACGACGGAGCCCATTCTTCCCTCATCCTCGCCAGCTTCCTCACTTCCCACGACTCCCACCAGAGTCACCCCACGACGACCACGAACCTCACCTCCCTTCCATCCCTACCGTCACCCTTGCCCTATAAATTAACCACCTCCAGCAACTATCACGCCCATCAGCCACTCCAGAGAGAACCCTTTACCTCAGAGCAATCTATTGGTGACAGCAATTGAGCGTATCTTCGAACGAAGACAGACTTCTTCTCCGGCGAGATCCACGGCCGCCTCCGCCGTGCTGCAGCCTCCTCCGTGGGCTGCACGAGCTCAGAATCATCTACCGTTCTTCAAGCGACGACCAGGAGTTCAGACCCGAGCTCCATTCCCCAGGAATAGAGGACAAGATGCCGCCTAAGCAGCCACCGGATGAGGATCAATTGCGATAAATTCTTAATCGCCTTGCCACAGCCGAACAACAAAATGCAGATCTCACGGCTAGAATGGGACAGATTATTGCAGCAGGAGGAATCGACCGACCAATGGTTGATACCTACAACCCAGCGGAGAATGAGATTCAAAGTTGGTTGGCACCAGCGGTTCCCGCCGAAGCATTTGAGCTCAAGCCCCATTTCCTTAGCCTGCTACCGAAGTTCAACGGAAATGCCCATGAAGAACCATATGCCTTCCTCCGAGACTTCGAGCTGGTTTGCAACAACCTTATCCATCCTAGTGCTGGCCAAGACTACATTAGACTGAAGGCCACCCCCTTTGCCTTAGGAGATAAGGCAGCACATTGGCTGAAAAACCTAGGGGTGATATGTACAACCTGGATGTAGTTCAAGGACCTATTTCTGAAGAAGTTCTACCCTCTCAGTAGGACTAACCAAATGAGAACGAAGATCGCGAGTTTCTCCCAGGGACCCAGTGAACCATTCCATGATGCCTGGGATAGGTTCAATGACTTAGTTCAGAAATGTCCCTGCCACGGTATTTCTAAGGCGATCTTAGTCCAGACCTTGTTCTGTGTTTTAACCCTGGAGATGTAGGGGTTAGTCAGTGTTGCCTGTGGAGGAATCTATCTAAATAAGAACGAGAACGTTGTATGGAAGATTCTAGAGCAGATAGCGGAAACCAGCAGGAAGCAAGCCACCAGGGCCTATCAGTTGTCTCCCTCAATCCTATCCAACGAGACAACCCGGAGGACTGTAGCGGATCTGACCGAGGACCTCATTCCCAATATGGGGGTGATTGCTGATAAGTTAACCATGGTCGAGCAGATCCACAAGAGGGTCACTGACCTTGAGTCTCTCTCACATCTACCGAAGCAAGTAGAGGAACTTACTGAGAAGGTAGTTAAGATGAAGCTACCTGCCCCTTCTGCACCACATGCACATGTGCACAAAGTCCATCTTGTACAGGAACAGGCATCGGGGCCTCAGAGTGGCTGGATGGAGGATCAGACTTACACCCAGCAGGACCAGCATGCACCCCCACAAGTGGAGACCGGATACGAGGAGCCTCCGCAGGTGTTCGAGATCAACGGGCTGTGGTACAGCCGTGACCCCGTCAGCAGACAATCGGGGATGGGGAACGGTCAGCCTCACCGACCTGCCCCAGCTTACCAAGGAACCAGCTCCGTCCCCGCACCGCGCTTCGTTCAGTCCAGGTCCGAACAAGGTTACCAGCCTCAGCAGCACCAGCAGCAGCAGCGCACATTTCAGCAGGGCCAGGCACCGTCCCACCAGCAAGAGCAGTATCGGCATGGCCAGCAGGGCTAGTACAGGACCTCATCTGCAAGTCAGCATCAGCCAGCCCAGCCCACCAAATTAGAGTCCCTCACCTTGGCCATATAGACCCTGTCTGATAGGGTCCAACAGATCCAGAATGACTATCTGGATATGATAACTAATCTGAATCGTGTCTCTCGTACCCAGGATCAACAGATGGCACCAAAAACCCCAATTCCCGCACAGGTTCAGGCCAACCCGAACAGCTTAACCCATGGCCAGAACCGACTTCGTGATCAGGTATATTATTCAGATAATTATTTATCTGAACATGAGATCCTTTCGTATGATAATGTGAATCATATGTCCCTCAGGAGCGGAAGGACCGTGACCATACCTGATCGGGCACGGGCATCGAAGGAAGGAGCCACCAAGTCTCTACATGAGGAGAACTTGGAGGAAGAGGAGGAGCAGCACCACCATCACCATCGGCAGAAGAAGAGGACGTCTGAGTCCTCGAAGCAGCAATCCCGCACCAGTAGAGAGTCCGACGGAACCGATGAAGAGCCCGCACCTCCATCTGAGGAGGATCGTCAAGAAGTCGCGGAAGACGCATCACCGGTTTCGCCTCAGCATTTTTCTTTTAGTCAGAGTCAGAGTCCGAGTCTGTTTAAAAGTTCAAGTCATGTACAGAACTCAGTTCCAGATTTCAATGAAAACCTTTCAGTTTCAGAACATGAGTTGGGGTCAATAATCCCTTTCCCCCGAGCTCTCAAGGGTGGAAAGAAGAAAACTAAAAAATCCAAAAAGATAACCCTGAGATGGCAGACTTCTGCAACAAACACATCAAGGTTACAATCCCTTTTGTTAAGTACGTGGAAATGACTCCTGCATTTCAAAAATACCTTAAGGTGAGATGCACACCTACTAGAGTTAGCAGGAAGACCAAAAGCCGTGTTGAGAAACACGTTCTATCAGTAGCCACGACTTGTGCAATAAAGAACTCGTTTCCCGGGAAACGAAGAGACATGGGTGCACACTATGTAGTGAGTCATGTTGATGACATTGCGTTTGCACGCACTCTCCTGGATAACGGTTCCTCAATTAACTTAATGCCTATAGCCCTCTATGAGCGGCTTAATCTCGGACCTCTTAGGAAATCTAGAGCCCTCCAGCAGTTCGCTGATAAATCAACCAAGAGGTCCCAAGGAGAATTGAGGAGTGTTGTGATTAAAGTCGAGGGCCAAGAATACATGGTGGACTTCACTGTCCTAGATATGGAAACCCCTCTTAATTGGAGAGACTCCCAGATCATCTTAGGCAGGCCCTTCCTCAGGACAGCGGGGGCCTTGTTTGATTACAAGATCGGGAAGATCCAGTTCCAAACTCCAGGCGGAGATGAGGAACTTGAGATGAAGCAGACCAGATGGCAGAGATCGGATTCAGAATCCAGCACTGAGTACTCTTCAACCGAAGCAGACTACGATCATGTAGACATAGTTGGGCAATGGAGACAGAACCCAACCAACACCGATGAGTCCCTCCTCTTCGGAGATGATCCCGTGCATGAGTCAGTTTGCGAGGTCCTCAGAAATGAGTACAGCTCAGAACTTGCATCGCCCTACATCTTCGATGACTTAGAGGCCCAGTTGGGCCTGTCAGTCCTTACCTCTTTAGGACAATCGGAAGATGAGGATGACAAGTCGGACGAGGCTTTTGCTGATTGCATGGAAACCTTTGATGATCCGACTCTAGAGCCGAACAACGTGGTGGCAGCAATAACAGAGAAAGATCCAGCCACTTCCAACACCGAACCAGATTCGATTGAGCCAGATTTCCTATACGATCACACCATACCTGAGCTCAAGCCCTTACCCACAACACTGAAATACGTCTTCCTTGCGGGCCAGGACAAGAAATATCCGGTCATCATCAGTTTGCGATTGACCGAGGAGCAGGAATCTCGCTTGCTAGAGATCCTGGAGAAAAACCGCAAGGCGATAGGCTGGAGCATTTCCGATCTCCACGGAATAAATCCCGCTCTGTGTTCGCACCATATCTACTTGGAGAATGAAGCCAAACCCTCTCGTGAATTCCAACGTCGTTTGAATCCAAATTTACAAGAGGTCATGAAGAAGGAGATAAAGAAATGGTTCAACGCGGGTTTTATTTATCCCATCTCCGACTCTAAATGGGTGGCCCCAATCCATGTGGTCCCGAAAAAGTCAAGAATTCAAATGACCACCAATGAGGATAGAGAGGAGATCGTGACGCGAGTGCCCACGCCGCGGCGCGTCTGTGTGGATTACAGACGCTTGAATGCCGCGACGAAGAAGGATCATTTCCCCCTACCGTTCATTGATCAGATCCTACAGAGACTAGCGGGGAAAGAGTTCTTCTGTTTCTTGGATGGGTTCTCGGGCTACAATCAAGTAGCCATAGCTCCGGAGGACCAGGAAAAGACCATGTTCACATGCCCCTTTGGTACCTATGCTTTCAGGCGCATGCCGTTTGGGTTATGCAATGCTCCAAGTACTTTCCAAAGGTGCATGATTGTTGTATTCGCCGAAATGGTCAGTGAATTCCTGGAATTCTTCATGGATGACTTCTCGGTCCATGGCGATTCCTTCGATTCCTGTCTTAGGAATCTGGACCGAGTCCTCAAACGATGTTGTGAGGTCAATCTGGTGCTCTCCTGGGAAAAAAGTCACTTCATGGTGACGGAGGGCATTGTGTTAGGGCACGTCATCTCCAAGAGAGGAATGGAGGTTGACCCTGCCAAGGTGGATGTGATCAGACGACTCCAGCCACCAACCAACGTCAAACAGTTGCGATCGTTCCTCGGGCATGTCGGATTTTATCGGAGATTCATCAAGGATTTTTCTAAGATTGCCCGACCGCTAACTGAGCTTTTAGGCAAAGACATGGAGTTTGTTGTTGATCACAAATGTCTTGAGGCCTTTAAGCTATTACAAGGAATGATCATGGACGCACCTATCCTACAAGCCCCAGATTGGTCTCTACATTTTGAGATCATGACGAATGCCTCAGACTATGCTGTTGGGGCTATGTTAGGACAAAGAAGAGATGGCGTCCCGTTCGCAATTCACTATGCAAGCAAAGTGCTTGATACCGCTCAGCGTAACTATACAGTTACGGAAAAGGAGATGCTTGCAGTAGTGTTTGCCTTGGACAAGTTCAGATCTCATTTTATTGGATCCAAGGTAACTGTGTTCACTGACCACACGGCACTGCGATATTTGATGGAGAAGAAGGACGCAAAGGCGCGTCTTCTTAGGTGGATTTTACTTATCCAGGAGTTTGATTTGGACATCCGTGATAAACCTTGAAAGAAGAACGTAGTAGCCGATCATCTCTCTCGTCTCGAAGATCTCAATATTTCCGAGGATTCACCAATTCGAGACTCCTTCCCTGACGAGTCGATTTTTGTTGTCGACTCACTCCCATGGTACGTCAATATCATGAACTATCTTGTCTCCAAGAAGGTTCTCGAAGATTGGCCCAAGAGCCACATAGATTGACTGAAGTTGGATGTTAGACACTACCATTGGGAGGATCTGATCCTTTTCTTCGAAGGACCGGATTGTGTCTGGAAACGGTGTATTCCTCAGGAGGAATACCAGAGTGTCCTTTCTTTATGCCATAGCTTGGAGGCAGGAGGACACCACTCCGGGAAGAGGACCGTATGGAAGGTACTTCAGTGTGTCTTTTACTGGCCGACTCTGTTTCGCGATGCCATCACCTTCGCGAAGTCGTGCCCAGTATGTCAGAGAATGAGAGGAACCGTTGGTTCCAAGGATGAGATGCCTATGCAGCCTGTCATCATTTGTGATGTCTTTGACGCCTGAGGCATCGATTTCATGGGCCCATTCCCTGTTAGCCACGGATTCGAGTACATCCTTCTTGCGGTAGATTATCTATTCAGGTGGGTGGAGGCTATCCCGACCTGAGCCGCAGACAGCAGGACTGTTTGTAAATTCATCAGAGAATACATCATATCTAGGTTTGGGATCCCGAAAATGATGATATCAGACGGGGGTAGCCACTTTGTAAATCGGGAGGTGAAGAAACTCCTGAAGGACTACGGCATCGAACACCGTGTCGCTAGTCCTTACCACCCACAGACCAATGGTATGGCTGAGGTGTCGAATCGGGAGGTGAAGACTATATTGCAAAAGCTTGTCCGCCCAGACAGGAAGGACTGGTCTCAGATTTTGGACCAGGTCCTATGGGTGTATAGGACAGCTTACAAGACACTGTTAGGAACCTCCCCATTCGGAATGGTATTCGGAAAGCCGTGTTATTTGCTCGCAGAGTTAGTGCATAAATCAGAATGGGCAATTAAGAAGGTCAACTGGAACACACACCTTGGGCAGAAGCAGAGAGAACTGGATCTGAATGAGCTTGTGGAAGTCAGAAATCGTGCATATGACAACAGTTTGGTGTACAAGGACAAGGTGAAGCGTTGGCATGATAGATATATCAGACGAAAGACCTTTGTTCCTACACAGAAGGTATGGTTGTTTAATGCTAGGCTGAAGATCTTCCAAGGCAAGTTGAAGTCCAAGTGGACATGCCCATTTGTCGTTCGTACGGTGCATGATAGTGGATGTTTCGAGATCTCAGATCTCGCAGATGACGCACCGACATTCCTAGTGAATGAACAACTATTGAAGCACTTCGTCTAATCCAATGAGCAGTTAGTCCATGTTGAGGAGATTGTATTCATGCGCGAGACAGATTCAGCAGATACACCTCGAGCCGCGCATAAGACCTTGCAGCAGTGAGCTCTAGCCATCAGCAGCATCTCGAAAGATTCAGACCGACTCACTTGTATATATCATCATTCCTGTACATTCTGTACTTTCTCCCCCGTGACTCTAGTAACCCATCCCCGCTTCATTAAATCATTATCTTGGACTATACTTAGGATGACCAGATCCTAAGTATAGGGGGGATGAGCCACCTGAGTCGGTTCACTGTACATTCTCCAGATCACATTGGTCCTCATACTCACTTCCGTCCTATACTTAGGCTGACCTCGTCCGCCCCACTTTTTGACTTTCTTCTACACTTAGGCTGCCAGAGCCTAAGTATAGGGGTGCGGTCGATTTCTATACATTTTCCATTCTCTTTAGCTCTCCTACGCTTAGCACGAGCTATGTCTTTTTCCTCGCTTTTCATGCTCTGAGGACATAGCACACGCTAAGTATAGGGGGGCGAGTATATATTACATATATACTTTACCTATAGCTCGTACTTTCGCGTATTTTTGCGTATTTATATATATATATTTTGCAATAATTACGGGTGGGTAAAAATTGAAAAAAAAAAGAAAAAAATATAGGCTTCTTATTTACTCTTGCATATCATCCTTGCATTCAAGAAAATAGAAAAAGAGTCTTGCATTTACATTCATCTACATAGCATGTCATTTGCATCTCATATGCATATCTTGCATATGCAAAGTGAAAAGCTAGTGGGTTCTGCACCAAGTTATGAGTAGATGTTGAGGAAGGACTTGATTTGACCTTAATCCACCTAATTTCAGAGGAACCTTATAGGAACTGGAGTTAAGATTTCTCAGGTCAAGTGACTTAATTCTTTGAGTCCGCAAGTCTATGTTCACATGTCATCTTGATTAGTCTAAGTAGAATCTCTCGTGCACACGCATGATTCTTTTAGATAATGACCTAACTTGGACAAGCACAATGCACGTAGGTCTTCATTGATGAGGTGGTGAGGAGGTAGAATCCTTTAGCTTGGAGTAGCACACGGGTGGAAACATTCGTCCTCCTCTAGGGAGGGTAGTGCATCTCAACCTAGTCTGGTGGTGTTGACATCTAAGGACGGGATGCTGTGGGTTGCAATAATGCTTCAAAAGAGGGATAGTCTATTGGCTCAAGAGGAAAAACTCCTAATGTACATGCTGCACCTTGTATATAGTTCAAAAAAATGCAAAAACTCCAAAAAAATCAGACAGGTCCAAGTGAAAATAAAATACCTGTCAGAGTATGTATATTAGCAAGAAGTCTGCAGCTGGATGACTTGGCTACACAGGTCAGGCATCCTGGGATAGGTAGCTACACTGGCTACCGTCCATTCTTTTCTCCACCCCTCCTCTTGAGCTGGTCGCACTTGAACTTAGAAGGGAATACCCCGCTCCTTGAGGAAAGAGTTACTGGACCGGGTTATTGAGTTACCTTGTTAGAGGAGGCTGGTTTTGAGCCATTTCTGATGTGGAGAGTTACATTTCACTTACACAGTACAAGTAAGAATCATAGTCATCAGAAATTTGCGTTTGAGGATTTGTTCTGACCTGACTATTGAGGAGTCTTGAATAGAAGACTTGTGGAACTTGAAGTCTGTTAGGTCTTAAGTTCAGGTCCCAATGAGGTTCCGCCACACAATTAATCCAAAGGTCGAGTCAAGCTCCATTTTCAACTTTTGTTCATGACCTTGTATGAACCCAAAATCATTTCACTCTTGCATTTCATTTAGTTTCTTGGGGACGAGCAAGGTTTAAGTATAGGGGGATGATGAATCTGTGATTTATCACTCTAAAAGTTGAAAATAGAGTCTTGTTCTCGAGTAAATAGCAGCATATTTCCCTTTATCTTGCACAATTGGCATTCATACATGCATTCATAATATATTCATCTTAGCACTCATATTTGCATTAATCAAGAAGCCAGTTCCACTGTAAAAAAATCCACCTATTATCTCATCAAGAATAAAACACCTTTAGTTAATAATATCAGGAAGAAGGTCAGAGATCTCCTTTGTAAAAGCAGCCAATAAAGCCCTAGAACCCCTGGACCATAAAAAGCCCATGGTTCTCTTGTACCAACTCCAAAATAGGTCTACTCACCTTCATATGAATACACATTCAAAGACCTTTAAAATGAGACTAATTTCATCCAATTCGGAGCTCGTAGGAAGAAGTTGGGTTTTTGGGCCTCTATGTATACTATATATGTGTATATTTGTATTCCTGTATTTTTATATCATATTTGACCTCATCTCCTTCTTTGGTCAACATGAAATTGTAGATCTCATCAAGATCTACAACTTTCATGTTTTGAGTTTTTCCAAATTTGGCCTCCTTCTCTCTCTAATCTCATTTCTTCCTGCAGCCACTCACAGCTGGCCACGTGGCGCCCTCTGATTGCGCCACGCGGCCCGCTCCCCTTAGCTCTTTCCACCCGCACTTTTGGCCGTTGGATCTACTTCTGATCCAACGGATTCACCTTCTCCACGTGCGCCATACTCCCCTGTCGTAAGATCACTTCCCATCCTTGATCATCACCGTCAGTTCGCACCGTAACCATAGCCTGCCACGTGGTAGCTCCGAAGCCCTTAGATCGCTCCGCCCCGATCTCATTTATCCGCTCGTGAGCGCCCAAATTCTAGCCATTGGATCTCAAGATCCAACGGCCAGCATATCATCTTCCACCTCCGACGCTTCTCTCTCCCACGATCTCCACTGTGCCGACCCCTCACCCCCTTTCTATTCTCGGCCCCACTCCTGCCACCCTCTCCGACCGCCAACACCACCACGGCGGAGCCCATTCTTCCCTCATCCTCGCCAGCTCCCTCGCTTCCCACGACTCCCACCAGAGTTGCCCCACGACGACCACAAACCTCACCTCCCTTCCATCCATGTCGTCACCCTTGCCCTATAAATTAACCACCTCCGGCCACTATCACGTCCATCCGCCACTCTAGAGAGAACCCTTGAGCTCATAGCAATCTATTGGTGACAGCAATTGAGCGTATCTTCGAGCGAAGACAGGCTACTTCTCCGGCGAGATCCACGACCGCCTCCGTCGTGCAGCAGCCTCCTCCGTGGGCTGCACGAGCTCAGAATCATCTACCGTTCTTCAAGCGACGACCAGGAGCTCAGACCCGAGCTCCATTCCCCAGGTAGCATCCTCCATTTCCCTCTCGATCTCTTCTTGTCTTTTCTTTGCTTTTCTCCGATTAAATTCGCCTTCCACCATCGTCTTCTCGCTCCACCATCATCACGCCGAGCTCCGCACGGAGCTCCGATCTTCGCGCTCCCCTTATTTTCCTCAAACGCCGCACGTCACCTTTGCTCGACGCCAGCTCCACCACCTGGGCGGAGCTCGATCACTGGACCACCCTCACTCCGCCATAGGCCTCTCATCTCACCCAGCACAACTCCACGAGCACGCGCACGCTTCGGCTACATCTCTCACCCTTGCAGGTACCTTTGTTGTCATTGGTCAGAACTTTGTCGGAGCTCCCTTCGAGCTTCTCTGCCACCGAGCTCCAGACCACCTCCTTCCCCCTTGAGACGACCAGACGCTTCGCCAGTCTTCCCCGCAGCTTCCGAGCTTCTCCAGACCCTCCATCGACCCTCACTGACGGCTGGAGGATCGGGCGGACCCAGCCCAGCAGTGCCAGAGCCCCGCTTTCTCCTCCGCAGGTGGTGGAGGGCCGTTGGGGACGACATTCCCCAACCGTTCGATCATCTTGATCGAACGGTCAGAGTCACGCCACGTCGCCATCATCCGGAGCAGCCCAAGGCCGTTGGATCCCTCTTGATCTAACGGTCCCCATCGAGCCACGTCGCCATCATCGCGCAGTCGTAGGATCAGGAGGATCCGACGTTCCAGACGCATCCACGTCACCGCTTCCTCGCGCTCCAGGTGTCATTGGATCAATCTAGATCCAACGATCACTAATCGACCACGTTGCCATCAGCAGGAGCGAGCCCACCGCCGTTGGATCGATCGATGATCTGACGGACTCAGACATGCCACGCGTCATCGGCAAGCAACCGTTGGATTATCCTTGATCCAACGGTCCAGATCGCGCCACGTCGCCCGATCCGAGCCTTTTCCCCGACCTCTAAGCTCGGATCCCGAAGCTTCTCTGAGCCTCCATCCGAACCTCTAGAGCAGCCGAGCCAACGCCCGAGCCTCCGACGTCCACCGAGCCTAGGGCACCTCACGTGATTAGCACGTGCGACCTGGGCAAATTTCACTGAGGCCCCTGGAAGTTTCTGATATTACAATTCAATCCCTGCGAAGCGACCCCACGTGAGGAGCACATGCGTCTGTGTAGAAATTGCATCTACCCCCTGTATTCTAGGTAATTGCACAATAGTCCCTATCAGCATATTTTATTTTGAGCAATTTTTAATTCCTGTATTGCAGTTATACCCCTGTCTTTGCACGCATATTTAGGCATTCATCTTAATTCATTTTTAGTTTTAAAAATTGCATTGTGTAGCTTACATTGCCCTCTTTATTATGTGATACATGCCATAATTTCGTAATATCAGTGGAATTTTTAATTAATTAATTGGTCTATTTTTGTCATATTTTGCCTAATTTCACCTTTTAATTAATAGTAATTTCTCTATAACTCTAAAAATTCCCAAAAAATCACATTATATCTAGGATAATTAGTTCACCTTGCATAAGACTTTCATCTCAATTGCACGCATTTCGAGGCCTAAATAATTCATTTGGTGATTTCCTTAATTTATTTTTAATAGGTTCATTTCACATCAAAATTAAGCTCTGATAATTTTCCTGGATTCCTCATTTTTAGATCTATCTAGGATAATTTTTATTCCCAAAAATGTTATGATTTGATATTTATTAAAATTAAATTAGTTAAAATCACCCTGCATTCATTTTTGATTCATAGTTAATTCATTTAGTGTCAGAAAATTCCAAAAAAATAGGGTAGCTTAATTACATCATATTTCATCATCTGGCAAAGTTTCATTATTTTTGGACTTCATTTGAATACTTATCTGATTTAACTTTAAAACTGGCCTGATTTTTGCATGTGTCTTGCATAAAAACCAAAAAGACCAAAAATATTATTCCCCCGAAAATCGAACACTGGAAATTTGCTAAAAATTCACTTAAGGAGACAGATGCCTCCCTGAGTTCGACCATGGACTTCCACCAAGTAAAAAAATTGCCACTCGAGATTAACTTGCCTTAATTAAAAGTGGTTTTTGATTCGCTCTCGTTATCCGACTGCAACGAACATTAGTAATTAATTTGGACATTAATTTGCTCGAATTAACAAGGGTAGCGGGAGCTTTATCAGTAAGCCGTGTAAAACTTGTAAATTGTGTAAAATATGTGTAATACTTGTAAATATGTATAATATGTTTATAACTAGTTAAAAAAATAACAAACAACAAAATAAAAAATATGTGCCTGCACTTCATGCACATGCATTTCATTCATTTGCATTGATGAAAAGCCATGGGTTCTGAACCAAGCTATGAACAGATATCGAGAGTGGTCTTGACTTGGCCTTAATCCACTTAATTTTCAGGTGAACTTCATTGAGAAATAGGATTTTGGAAGCTCCAGGTCATAGACTTAATTCTCCGAGTTCCGCATGATAATGTCCAGACTTCGACTCTTAATGTCTGACATGGTCGCATCATTCTGAGTACAACTCTTGAATAGGGAATTAATATGTACCTTAGCACTTAGCTCAATTCAGACGGGGTGTTGAAAGACTATGTGAATCTTTTTTCTGGTAGCATGGGCATCTAACGATTGGAGTATGGGTTGAAATAAAACTTTGGATGATGAATGGACTACTACCACAATTTTTCAAAGACCCCAAAACATGAGCAGAAAAAAAGATTTTATATCCATAAAGACATAAAAGATCCATGCAGAGCAACCAAAAACCCATACCAAAAGAATCCAACTACCAAATAAATATTTGACCACAAAGGTCCAAGCTTCATATAGCCTGCACATCTTTGTGGAAACATGGTTACATTGACCAAGCTCCACTGGAGATGTGACTATATCGGTCACATTCCAATTCTTTTCTCGATTCTTCTAGAAACTTCTTTCCCCATATTCACTATGAACTAGTGCGTACCTGAACTTAGAAATACCTGACTTCCCAAGGATGAGTTACTAGAGGAGAGGTTTGCATGGCAGTCCGGCATTTCGGATGGGAAGAGCTAACACCCTTCACACACATGAGACAATTGTTCAATGTTCATAGGGTATGCTTTGGAAGGAGGATTGATTTAAGATGACTTCTGAGTCGAACCTACAACAATGATGTGTAGAATTTGGTGGTTGTTGATTTTAAAATCCTAATTCTCATGGGAGTTCCACCAAACTATTAATCCAAAGATTGGGTCTTTCTCCATTTCCATTTTTGCTCATGATCTCGGTATGAAACCCCATCTCATTTCACCTCTTCATATTTTTAGTTGGTCGGGGACGAGCAAGGTTTAAGTATAAAGGATTGACGAATCTGTGATTCATCACTCTAATAAGCTGAAAATAGAGCGTCGCCCTGAGAAATTAGGTTCATTCATCTGTTAATGTTATAAAATTAACTGTCATGCACTTGTAAATAATTTGCAAAAATAGTATTCATTTCTGCATTCATAATCATATCCACATATTCACCTAATTTCAAGCATTTTAATTAATTCATGCTAACTCCAATTGACATAAAATTGACTCCATATTGTACGTATAACTAACCCTAATCCATGAAAAACCCTAAAAAATACTAACTTGTATATATTTGACATAAACCCAAAGCAGGACAAAAAATCATAAATGATGATATCTCCCACATACAATGTACAATTAAATTCTACTCACTTTTTAATGAATACACATTCAAATATCTACAAATCAAGACAAATTCAAGTTCATTTTTGAAATTTATATTTTGGGACCTAACTATACATTGTACATTTTTATTAATTTTGACAAATCATTTCATGTGCATATTTCTCTCATTTGGTTTTCTTTCTCTTTCATTTCTTCATTTCATTTTATGTTTTATCAAATTACATAAAAATCAAAATAAAAAAATCGAAAAAAAATAATGAAAAAGATCAATTCTGACTTGAGCACACTAACTCATTCATCTGTATATGCCTCATAAATTCTAATTAATTTTAACTCACAAAATACAGAAAGATGCATTCTACTCCATTGCATTATTTAATAACATTTTTTATTTTTGCAGGCATTATTCATTCATTGAAAATCAAATAAAGAATTACAAAACTAAAAATTGATATTTTATGTGCATAAAATATCACCCAAAAAGATGTATCTTGCACAGTTGGTGTCATTAGCATTGAGGTCATTCATGTACATTGTAGATCGCATTTAGATGCACATTTTTCATAATGGTCTTTTGCATTTAAATCCATTTAATCTTTGTAATGTATTTATTTTTTCATTTCTTGCATGGTCAACAGGTCAACATCCATGTATCGCTTCCCTATTGGTCCACCTCACTCCCAAGGTCAACCCACCCCTTGTGCGGTCAACCATCTTTGTCTTTTGCACCACTCATTCTGGTCGTTAGATCAACTTTGATCGAACGACCCAAGATAATCCCACATAACCCCTTTCCCCCCACATGCTTTTTCTCGTGTGACCTGAAGGATATGGGAAGATCCTTAAGCGCATCACTGAAGCATGAGGATTACATCGTATGCGATCGGGAGCGACTAGTCGTACTAGTCGCTCTAGGCAGCGGAATTAAAAAAATCAACAATGAAACCACATGATCCAAGAACACTTTTCGGATCGTTTCATCTAAACCACAAACAAGTATTAGGTTTACCTCTTGAAGCATGATTTTGATCAAGTCCCTAACAAAGAGACCTCTTGTCTCAAGTCCGATCCAACAGAGGAGACGCTTGTGAGCACATTGATGAGTCGTGTGCTCCTTGCAATCCATTGATGATCCAAGCAGCGAATCTCTTGATCTCGTCACATGAGATTCGATGTCTTCTTCACGAGTTAGGCACACTGAAGGAGTCGGAGATCCACAAGCAAACAATCCGGTAGCATAATGACGACACTACGGCGATGGCGACTCTCTCTAGGGCTCCATGGTGGATGGACACAA
The DNA here is from genome assembly GCA_037367405.1 of Ottelia alismoides. Lineage (NCBI taxonomy): Eukaryota > Viridiplantae > Streptophyta > Magnoliopsida > Alismatales > Hydrocharitaceae > Ottelia > Ottelia alismoides. The sequence goes on from JAZKJV010001434.1 coordinate 183,473, forward strand.
TGAGAGAGAGAGATGGCATGTAGAGAGAGAGAGAGAGAGAAAGAGTGAGTTTAATTCCTCTTGGAATTATGTGTGTCATCTAAAAGGCAAGGGCTGCCCTTCATTTTATACTAGTTGTATGCATATGGATCTCAATCCATGTGCCCCCTTAATCCAACGGTTTAGATTAAGAGGTTTTAATCAATGGCCATGATTTGTTGCTACAAATTTGCAACAATAGATTTAATTAAAATAAATTAATCATATCCCTTTATTAAGATATAAATTAATTCATTTTAATTTCAATTATAATAAATAAATAATAAAGGAGGCAAACATGACCCTGAAAAGAGGTTGCCCCCTTGACTTGGTCAAGGTGGACGGCCACCTTGTTGGTGGTTTTGCCTTCCTTGATATATATTTATTATATGGGATAAAATTCAATAAGTATTATTGCATTTTCTTCACAAAAATAATTTTAAATTAAATTTATGGAAACATCAATCATGCCATTGATAAATATGAATCATATTCATATATCCAACATAATATGTAAATTAGATTTACAATTAATTGTTTATTGTGAATCCAATTCACAACAACATATAATTTGTAATTCTATTTACAATTAAATCTCTCCATCATTATAAATCATATTTATAATATCCATGATTATTATGGATAGTGATATCCACATTAATTATATCCTTGATAATTAAATCACAATTAATCATCTTGGATCTCTATTCTCATGTGCCCAAATAATATGAACCACATTCACATTATTCATATCTTTGATAATTAAATCAAATTTAATCATCTTAAATAACTCTCCTTATAATATGAATTAAATTCATATTATTCATGATAATTAATTTCACATTTAATTATCATTTTTTTCAATGCCTGGATACATATACCAACAATGAATTTATCCATGATCTCTTTCAATGATAATGCGCTTTCTCTGCAGATACTTGGAGATAAGGACAAGGCGATTGTATTGTTCCACGTATAGTGACTTGGATATTGAGATCACATCTCAAATCCAATTCTTGCGGACCTCTCATAGATGCTTGATTAAATCAAGACCACAAATATAATCTTCTCATTGTATCTAAATCACAGTCAGATCAAGGTCCAACATTTAGACTAAGATTGGATTACTTCTTTATGAGAAGAGTCACTAAAATACAGACATGTTTCATCACTCCCTTGGATTGGAAGCGTCATGGTTATACAATGTTTATGATCACATCACCCTCAGGTATTCATAATACATGTACGTCCTGTATACTGGAAGACCCAGAATAAACCCGAGTATTAGATCTATTTAGACCGTCTTCTTCAGGGTTTTATCATTAGGTTTCTCATTTGACTATTGGGAGTTGGTATCGATCATATACTTTCTAAAAGCATATATCATACCCAGGTGTTGATCATATACTTTTCAAAAGCATATATCAAACCTACAAATTTACTCAAGCTTCCAAAGCGAGACGACCGTGCACGGAATTTGATTCTTCCCAATATCTCATAAGTGAGCACATGTCTTCTGGCTCAGTAATGAACCTGAATGGTCCCTTTGAGAGATCGTATTACCAATATGCCCTTGCATGCACACCAGTGCGTCGGTGTATAGACCTTGGTTAGGTCATTAACCTATTGGTCTGCCAAATGTACATACTCAGACATATAGTAATACATCTGTCTCCGGCCAGAGGATGCATGCCTATATCGTGACAGCATACGACATAGATCTTTGGTTATCTCGATCACATTAAGTCAACTCTTTGACCTAACTTATCTAACACCTCCGAATCTCTATTCCTATGCAGAGGACCTGCATCAAGAGGTCGATTAGATATTAGCCTTTAAAGAAAGTATTGCCATCTCCTTCTCAAGATGGAGATCCTTTGTTAACAATCATTTGACGGTGCTTGATGAGTCTTCAATCTAACTCTTTAGACATTCATCCAAGCACCAACCTCTATGATTCAACAATTGAATCAACAACTGTATGATCATTAAGATGGTCATGGTACATTACCCTAATTGTACTAAGGGACTTACTATGTAAATTAATTATTCTTCATTTCAGATCAGAGAATGATATTTGCAATAACATTTATTGCATAATGGCTCACCGTGGGCTCGCATGTCCAACATGGCCACCTACCCACCGTTGGATCACGGTCGATCCAACAGCCGCAATGCCTCTCTGCTGCCAACCCATCTATGACCATCGACTCCCCCTCTCTTCCAATCAACCCAACTAACATTATCCCGGATCATCCCCTTCCTCTATCCTCTGTTATTTTCGAACAACCCAACCTTCTAAACCCTAGCCATCGCCAGCCTTATTCTCGCGTAACCCTAACCTCCCAACAAGCTCCAAGCCCCTCTTCTTATCCTGTCTCTACCTCTAGCCACTCCCGACTCTTACTCAATGACCTCATCCTCCTCTACTTTCGGGCGACCTATCCAACCACCTGGAGATGGCTCCCCCAACCTCCCATCGCCAGTCCTACACCCCCCTAACCCACTACAACTCCCACATCCCCTATATAATCCTATCACCCTCTCTGGTCGAAGACATCCGTCATCTTCATCTCCGACTGAAAACACGAGAAAAAAGAAGAGGAAGCCATAGAAGAGGGGTGGTGACAACAACCTTCCTCTCTGACGAAAATCTCCTTGGGAGAGATCCGAAGGCTACACGCCTTCATAGCAACAACCTTCCTCTCTGACGAAAAACTCCTTGGGAGAGATCCGAAGGCTACACGCCTTCATAGCAACAACCTTTCTTGGTTGGTGCAGAGCTTCTCACCGTACGCTACGGTGATGGAGAGATGACCAGAGTCGAGTTCCTTGCTCCTCCACCCTAGGCAATCTTTAGGTAACATCTTCCTTAACTTTTCTTTTCATTCTTCTTTGTTATCTATGTATTCCTCTAGATCATGTTCCCCCTTCTTTGTTAGTTCATCCAACCCCTACTATATCTATGTCTTTGTCTTGGATCCATCATCCTCCTCGATACATCCATTTGAATCGACCACCAACACGATCACCTTCACCTTCAGGGTCCTCTGTGCATTCCTTTCCACCTCTCTAGAACCATTCCGCAATGACGCTCCTCTCCATACATCCTCCTAGAGTACCAACCATATCTTCCCCTGAACGAAATTCCCAAGCTAATGCCACAAGCCTTGAGCTCTCATCTTCAACCTACAAGTACTCTCATTACGAGCAACATCAGAGTACGAGCAACATCAGAGCAAGGCCGTGTATCGACCGGAGGGGCTTCACTTAGGGGCTCAATATCATAAATTCCATCTCCAGTGATGCCTCTAGGCATTGTGGTGACATTGCCCCAAGAAGGCAGAAGAACGTCGAAGAAGGGAGGGGTGTTACAGTCACCGTCGATCATCCCCTTCCTCTAATCCAATGGACACAAGAAACCCCGAGCCTCAGCACCTGAGCCTCTAGCCTCGGGATGCCCCGAAGCAACTAGAAGCTTGCCATGGAGATTGGGGAGCCCCGAGCCATAGCCTCTGCCCCAACTTCTTCCTCATGTGCATCTCGCGTGCGGGCGGAAATTTTGCACTTGACCCCTACAACTCCTGAATTTACAAAGATAAGACCAAGCAACTTTGGATGATTACAAGAAGACCCCTTTGAAGGGTATAATTGCACAAATTTTAATTATTTTATTTACAATCAGGTCCTTAGACTTCATTTGAGTATATCTTGACTATTATTAATCGATTTTTAGCGTACTTGGTGTCGATTTAAAGCTTGAGTGATCCTCTTCCATCTAGAATATTGAGATTTTATTTTAACAATTCTGAGCTTCAATTAAATTGAGGAGTTATTTCTTATTTTGAGTACGTTTATTCTAATCGATCAATTTGTATTTGCTCAATATTTTGTGATTGCCACATGATTCATTTGGGAAAATAATCAGAGTTTAATTGACTAATTATTTGCGGAGATTAATAAAGTGAAGGGTGCTTGAAGTAAATTGATTAGCTTGGCTCTTTGCTTGCTCTACTTGCTTGATTTAGATTGATTTGGCTTTGGCGTGCTCTATCTGCTCATGACTGCATTTATCATTGCATTCATTAACATCTTGCATCATCGTTGCATCATTTAAAAAATCATAAAAAAAATTGTATTTATTTATTTATTTCGAGCCACATAGCATATCATATTTTTCTCTTGTACTAAAAAATATTTTAGGAATCCATGCATCATATTTCTTTTATTAAGTAATTACATCTATTATAAAAAATCAACAAAAATTTGAAAAAGATAAAAATACTAAAAGATATTCTTCTTGTGAAAACCTAGTCTTCTATATTATTTAATTATTAATTCTAGACCCTCATATTACTCTCTGAGTTTGACGTAGGAACTTACCCAAGTAAAATTAATAATTTGACACATTGGAGATTAATTTTCCATATTAATTCCTCGATGTGGTCAATTTTTACGGTTCCTAGATTGTCCGGCTACAACAACTTCTACATTAATTTTCATTAAAATTAAAAAGGTGATTGCAAAGCATCATCAGATAATAATACATGAACCATAACTATTCCTCATCAATAAAACAAGTAGAAAAGAATGAAATTGAAGGATTTCATATATGTGACGGTTTATTGTACAACCATTATAGAGTTTGTATACCTGGCATGCCTAAGTTAAGGAGAGACATCATGCAAGAAGTACACTATTTAAGATTATCAATTCGTATAGGAATTACAAAGATGTATAAAGATCCTCGTTCCTACTTTTGGTGGCCCAGAATGAAGAAGGATGTTACTGAGTTTGTAAACTCTTGCTTTACTTGTCAACATGTAAAGTTTCTCACCAATGATTACGTGGATTGTTGCAACCTCTTCCCATCGCTAAACGAAAATGGGAAACCATTTCCATGGACTTCATCATCAATTTACCACCAACCACATGTGATAAAGATAGTATTTGGGTGATAATAGATCTCCTAACCAACATGCCACATTTTATTGCAATAAGCTTAACTGCTACTTCAAATCAGCTTGTTGAACTATACACTACACATGTGATCTGTCTCCATGGTATTCCAAACGAGGTAGTTTTTGATTGAGATTCAAGATTTATCTTACACTAATGGGATAATTTTGTGAAAGCATTAGGCACACAACTTTCTCTGAGAACGACATATTATCCTTAAACAGATGGTCAATTAGAGCACACAATTCATACTTTAGAGGTTATATTGCACGTATGTGCCTTAGAATGGAAATGATCTTGGATTAAGCATTACCTCTTACAGAATTCACCTACAATAATAGTTACCATGCGAGTATTGATATGACATCCTTTGAGGCACTATATGGACGAAAGTACACCACTCCTTTGTGTTGGAAAGAGGTTGGAATAAAGAACTTATATGACTCAAACCGAATTAAGGAGACATGAGAAGCTATATAACTTTCCCGAAAAAGGCTAATAACTTCCCATATTTGTCAGAAAAGCTACAGTGATACCAGGTATATTGACCTCAAGTTTGAGGTGGGTGATTTTGTCTTCATAAAAGTCTCTCCCATGAAGGGGGTGCAAAGGTATGGCTTGCGAGGAAAGTTGGCAAACAGGTTTGTGGACCCCTTTGAAATTATCCAGCAGGTCAATAAAGGTGCATACATACTTGCACATCGTACTCATATTTCTGTAACACATGATGTCTTTCATGTAGTAAACCTTAGGAAATATGTTAGGCATATAGAGGATGGTATAAGTTATGATGATCTACACGTGGAGCCAAACTTAACATATCCAGAAACTCCCATGCAAATACTAGACAAAGATGTTAAGAAATTGAGAAATAAAGAGGTACCTCTTGTCAAGGTATTGTGGCGTAGCCAAGATTTTGGAGAAGCTATGTGGGAACCTAAGGCAAATATGAGAGAGAAATATCCTCATATGTTTAAATGATAATATCATATATGATGATGATGTATAAACTTGGTTGTAAATGGAAATGATTTTTGTCCCTTTGAGATTTTTTATATCTTCCATATTGTCTAAGGTGTTTATACCTCCATTCCAAGTCTCGAGGATGCAATTCCTTTTAAGATTTCTATAATTGTAAAACTTTTAAAATCAACTTCCCCGGATCCTATCGTGAATATGAACTTTAAATATGGCACGATGAGATGAATCTAATGGAACTTGTGTCATCTGAATCGGAGCCCGTTTTGAATTGTTATGAATCTTGGAAGCAAAATAGGTTGACGATGGTTAAGCCTTCATTAGCTCTTAATTTCCATTATTAGTACTATCAAATCTTTATTACAGATATTAATGATTGTTAAGCCAAATGATCATGATTAAATAATGTTAAATATGGATTAGTAGATGTTAATCATAGATAGAAATAATTAATCATGATCAACGCTAATTAATCATGATTAGAGCTAATGAAGCATCATTAGAAAAACCATAAGATTCATGATAAACTTGGGCAAAACTATGTGCAAAAATCATGGGATGCAAACCATGGTAATGGAGGAAACCATGGTTTTAGAAGAAAAAAACTATGTGAAAAATCATGGGTTCAAAATAATGGTTTTCAGGAGTTGAGAGCTTATAAATATACCCCACCCATTCATTCTCTACAACTTTCATTCCACCTACCATTACTCATGGGGTTAGGGTTGAGATTTTGAGAAAAGGAGAGGGAGACAGGGAAGAAACACTAAAGGAGGACGGTGCACTCCTCTTCTCGATGACTCCAGGGAAGAGGTAAGGAGATCCAACTTAATATAGGTTTTCAAGTTCTTTCCAAGTTCCTTTCTTTTTTGATGTTAGCATTAACATATAAGGATGAAATTTGAGCATATCCCCTGCATGGGTGCAGGTGGTTGTGTCTTTAGATAACATGCTTGACTCACTCATATCATGAGACTATACGATTCTTTGTTGTATGCTAATAGTTTTACTTTATGATGTAGAAACCTGAGTAACACCCTACATTGGTGTGAGCAGATATGCCATCGATTAACGTAAAGAATATAGGGGTACAACTTATATTCCAAAAAAGGGAGAGGTGTAACTGATATTGTAGAAGTTAAAAAGGGTATGAGTGACAAAAATCCAAAAAATCCAATGTTAAATAAAGATAAAAATAAAACTATAAGGTTCAACTTTGAAATATTTGCAAGATGAGTGATGTGAGTATGAGATTGAAATTTCCAATGTATAATGTGAGGCAAGGCACTTTCTTGTTACATTAGAATGCATGTCCATGATATATATACTGATACTAATGGTTCATGGAGTGATGGGAGGCGTGCGCCTCTCAAGCAAATGTAAGTCCGTCCATGCATATAATGCATCTTCTTGCTTGCCAAAATATATCTGTGATGCATTTAATGAATACAAGAAAAACTTGTCATAGAAGATCATGCAAAGACATCAGAAGCCCTTGTATAGAAACAAAGATGAACATAAGAACATGCACCTTTTGGGTTAAAGATTCCTCGACCCAAGACCCATGTGATTTGATGAGTTGTGCACTAGGTCGTGACTCATGATTTTTTATCCTGATCGGACCATAGTCTAATTCAATCTGATTAACATGGACATGGGCTTATGTCGGATCGACCTGTTTAAATTTTTCAGAAAGATTTACAGATAGGAAATAAGAGCAATCAAAGGTGCCTATGTTAATAACTGAATGATAATGACAATAGACATCTCAAGAATATATGTATATAATAAATGATATAAAACAAACTATTCACAAATACAAGAGGATAGATTGTGTGAGATACGCGTATGAGGAAAAAATGAAAGCAATAATAGTTGTCGTGCAGTGAGAAAAATGATGCTTTGATGAAGATGTAGACTAAAGCTTGACTAGATGTTTATTGTAAGAGGAGAGAGTTGATATTAAATATATGCATGTGACACAAATATATTGGATGTGTGATACTTGAGATATTCTTATATAATGTTATGAGTTGCAGTATTATTCTTCTCATCAGACCCTAATTTAGCTCGGATCATGTTCATGTATCTGAGTCAAGGTAAACCCACCAAAATTATGACCCAGTCTGGTCTGCTACAAGTTAGACTTGTTGGCCCGACTTCACGAGTCGTGCCAACTCCACCCAATACTAAGAGTTAGTTTGGTGACTGGGTTGGATAGGGTTGGAGCAACCTCCTGTGAATAGTAGTCGTTTGGATGGTTAGGATGGTTTGAATGAGAAATGTGATGTGATGTCACATTGGTTTGTGACAGAATTCCAACCCTGAAATGCAGGGGGGTAAAGAAGATTATACCGAGGTAACTTGATAACCAAATGAGCCCATTGTGGAATATTCATCTTCTAAAAGCAAAGAAAAAAAGCCAGTGTCGAGTGCGGAATTATTTTATAGTGAACTGCCAGAGTCATTAGACAGAGCTTTCTCTTCTCTATCGGCTTTTCCAAAGAGGCTAGATTTCATTAAAGTTGCTTGTCAAGCTCGTCTTTTCCTGGAAGGTAGAGGGTGGAATAGGAAAAAAGGGTGAGGCTCAAGGGAAAAGAAGGAAATGCAAGGTAGCGTGAGCTAGTCGAGAACACAAGTAAAAAACATGGGGTTTTGGGGGTGCGCATGACTTCTTCGTATTGACCCGATTAACTCATGCGCTTCCTTCTCTTCGAGTGCTTCACTATAAGGGTCGGGTCCAATACCTATGTTTGGCTGAGATTAGACTACCTAGCTGACGACTGCTCTCATCCCCACATGCCGAAGATTAGCTAGGACTGAATGAGACGCCGCTACTTCTATGCCCTTAAAGAGAGTGAATACCTATTTGTTTGTCCTTTTGATGCTCGTCTAACCTTGACTGAGAAAGTCAAGAACTGCGAAACCACGCATTATTCCCGCCTCGGCTTCAGTACCTCACTCACCTTCCCTGTACTATGGTCTGCGGGCCTCGAACCCTCACTTAAGGTTGTCCTTTGGAAAATAGTTACATAAATCTAAATTTTCCAATACTTTGCCTATAATTAAAATTCACCTCTCTTGCCACTAGGGGTGTCATAAAATTCTCAAGTTCGATATTCGCTTAGGTTTGACTCGCAAAAAGTTCGATTCATATTTGATTTGGAAATAAATGAACCAAACCTGAACACAAGTTTAGGATCGATTAAAGAAATGAACTGAACCTACAAATCATAGGTTCGCTCAAGTTCGATTCGTTAAAAGCTTGATAAACACACACTCACACACGTATATATACATATTTACAAATCCTTATCTATATAAGTGGACCTTATTTTAAGATAAGTAGATTTTATTCCATGATAAGTGAACTTTGTCTAGATCTAAGTGAATATTTATGAGATAAGTAAGTTTTATCTTGGTATAAAATATCTTAAAATAAACAGGCATGTCGTTGTTACAACAACCATCATCTGTGTCTAGTACCTTTCCCTTCTTTATCCTCAAATCAAAAGAATAAGTATAAACCTTACTTATCACATATTCTCATATTATTCCTTATCCTCATCTAAACAGGCATAAAAATATATTATAATTATATTTTTTTTTCAAAAAAAACGAATATTTATTAATATATTTTTTTCAGAAGATGAAGAAGAGTTACATAAAAGGAAAAACTTAATGAATATTTATTCTAATTATACACCTATATATAATAGAGAATTGTCAACTTCAAATATTCGCTTAGATTCGATTCAATTAATTAAAAAGGAACACAAATTTAAATTCCATTATATAACCAAATCGAATTAAAAAAAAAGGTCTCCCTCCGTTACCCACTCCTTCAACCGTATAAAACGACAAACGCCCTCCACCCATATATAGGCCCACTTCAGCGCCTCTTGTTCGGCCCCCCTCCGTCCTCGATCCACCGTATTCTCCTCCGTCCCGCATGGCTCGCGTCCTCTCCCAAACCCTAATCCCCAAATCCGGGCGTCCCCTTCTCCTCTTACAGGCTTCCCGTCTTCTCTCCCTCGGCGGTCGCTCCAGCTTCTCCAACAAAGCGCAGCTCGTCGAGATCGACCTCGGCGAGGCGGAGGGCGATCCCGATCTCCTCGGCGGCGTCCGGCTCCTGGAGGACGCGATCGACCGTGTTGTCGTGCAGCGGGCGGCCCCCGTCTGGCTTCCCTTCCTCCCAGGATCCTCCTACTGGGTGCCGCCGATGAAGAAGCTGCAATCTCGCCCTGGCATGGTCGAATTGATCGGCAGGATCGCCAACCCTATGACCGAGGAGGAGACCATGTCCCTGAGAACCGGCAGGGGCTGGCCCTCTTCCTCCTTTTTCATACAAGGTATTTTTTTTTCCGATTACCATGCTGGAGTTGATGTATTAATTAATTAGGCTATCTTAAATTGGATTTCGAGTTGGGGTCTCTTCGTGTTTACTGTTCATTTACGAAGTCGCTTGCCCATAAAATTCCAAAAAATTTTGATGATTTAATTATGTTATATTGTCCGCAGTGTTATGTGTTGATCAATATGACGAAATACCTTGATCCAGCGATCCAAATTAAAAGCTCATTAGTGAAGTGGAAGCTGAAGCTGGTTTTCAGAATCTGGAAACCATTAAACATCACAAGAAAACATCTCATTATTAGTTATGCTGAATCGAAAAATGGAAAATAATTATTTGTCCAAAAAGAAAGGCGGAAGAAATTAATGAAATACATTGAAATGCTTTTACAATGCATGACCTGTATTTGTATCACAGTCTTGCTGGCTTTTGTATCTGGATTATTGTGCATCTTGTGAAATCCACAAACTTCATAAATTTCTTTTGCACTTTAAGTTGAGAAATATTACATGAATCTTGCACATTGTTGATAATATGGACGACACATCCATGTGAAATATCCACATTTTTCAATTATGGAATTGAGTTTTTCTATAGGAATACATAGATTGTTGCTGATTTTTTATTTGATATATATGCAACCTTTCATCAAGATAAAGTTTCCTCGCCGTTCTGATGGTGAAAAACGCATCGAGTATCTCACATAGTTAACCCATTTTTAAAGATTGATAGTTCATTTTCTTTTTGCAATACTCAAATTTTATTTAATTAAGTATATATAGTAGAAGGGTGAGCTTTACGGCAATGGGATATCAGACTCTTACATATGTAAGGTACATCAAGGATAAATATTACACGGGAATCGAGAAAAGGTGCTCTTATGCACAAGTAAGATGTATAAAAATATGAATGTGGCTAGAGAGTTGTAAGATTCTGGGGTGTAAGACAATAAACATGATTAGAGAAGTTATTTCTGTAGAACGGTTCTTTCTTGACCAAGTCAAGAGTCACCGGCCGTTGCGGAGGCGGCAATTGGCCCGAGTCTCATGGGAGACTATAACTACTGGGCATGGGGGAGAGGGTGGACGATGCGAGCACGTTCACGCCCTATAAATACCTCCTTCGGGAGGGTAATGGATCACAACATCATATCCACACTCACCAACCGAGAGCCCTCTCTCTCTTTCATCCCAAATATCATATTCATCCCTCTTGTCCTCAAACACTCGTTCTCTATCGTTCTCTCCTAGAAAAAGGTTTGCAACGCCGTACCTCGACGATCCTACACTAGTATCAGAGCTGATCGAAATCACTCCTCACCGTTGACGCTCGTGACGCTGGCATGCGCTTCAACAACCGATCTTGAAGCTTCCCTGCTGCTGCACAAACATAGCTCCAAGAAACGACGGCTTTGTCTAAACCTAACAAACCGCAGGTCATTTATATATATTATATTATTTTTTTACCTTTTGGTGAATCATGTGAACCTTTTTAATTGACAAACTGTTGTTACGTGAATCCATTTTTTTGGGTGAATCATGTGAACTGCATACTGCTTTTAACGTGCATACTGCATTTAAAGTGAACCCATCTTTTGTTTATACTTCTTTATTGTATACTGCATTACCATACCATTCAGATTTCGATCTTTGTTTTAATTTTTTTGGAACATGAATCTTTGTTAATGTTTAAAAAAATTAATTACGCCTTTTCTTGATTAAGTGGAGGTTGTTTTTTGTGTGACAAAATTAGACATTGCATAAGTTATAATTAATATTTCATACGTGTTTTTTGGACTCTAAGGGTGTGTTTGGTACGCGTGTTAGGGCGGGTTAAACTGGTGGAGTGTAACCTGTTTTTATGTTTTGGTGTTTGGGTAAAGGGTTAAACTGGAGTTGGGTTTGAAGTGGGTTTGTTGTGATATGATTGTATCGAAGTTTGAAAAAGTGTGTAGTTATTGTGATGTGATTGTATTGAAGTTTGGAAAAGTAAGTAGAAATGGAGTAGTTTATAATTTTTATATGATATGATGGTATAATATAATATTTTTTATGGAATTGATAAAAGATAATTAATTTATTTAACGTATTAAAAAGAGGGAATGTGGGACCCACATAGGAAAGAGAAGAAGTGGGTTATGGGGGGTAAACTCCCCACCATCCGAACGCCCCCTAAGTATGTAATTGCAAGCATTCTTAATTGATTAAAATACCTTATTCTCGTTTTTTAAGAAAAAACGAGTATTCTCGACTTGTATTTGTTTTATTGCTTCACTCTTATTGTTTAACATCTTAGGCCTTCAAAAAAGGACAATTTAATCGAAGAATAATAGTCTTTAGTAACTTATGATGGTAATCTGTTGAAGTTTCCATTGCTTAGATCTACTCTTGCTAATATCAATCAAGTAAAATTTAGCTTGTTATACCTGCTAAATAAAGAAATATATATGCTTGCTCTTATTAAATTGCTCAATCTCATACAAAAATTTCCTTTTTCTAGATAAAAATGACAAGCAAAACTATAACCATTTAAATCGGAAAAAATGAGTACCTGAATGGTACCAATTACGAGTTATGGAGTAGGAAAATCTACTATGGATTGCTGCATGATGACATTCATGCCATCATTGATAAATTTGGTCCTACGCTGTCAGAAAACCTGATAGTAGAAGAAATACGATCCCACGAAGAGTGGGAGAGGATCGATGATAGGGCTAGGAGTTTCATGCCCACACATATGAAGCTGAACTTGATTCGGGTCTTTGAGACATGTAAATCATCTTGTGAGCTCTGGAATGCAGTCAAGGACACATATTACACAAAGTTGGAAATGAGTGTCCAACTCCTTATACACAAGTATAACTCGTGTAGGATGAAAGAATCGGAGCGCGTTCCATGTGAACAAGATTGAGAAAACCAATCAAGACTTTTAGGACATATAGTGTTGGAAAATATAGCTCAAAGGAGTTTGAGGATTACTGCATTCAAACATGCATTTGTAGGCAGACTACAATGCCCTATACACCACAGCAGAATGATGTAGCAGAAAGAAAGAATCGAACCTTGATGAATGCAATAAGGTGTATGCTGTCACACTTATGACTCTCTAAGAAATTCTGAGGAGAAGCAGTGTTGATTGCGAACTATATACAAAACAAGATTCCCACCAAGTCCGTAGAGTCAACGCCATATGAAATATGGAATGACAGAAAGTTCGAGTTGGGCCATCTTCGGAAATGGGGATGTGTTGCACATGTTCTGGTACCGAGTCAGCTTAGGGACAAGCTAGACTTCAGAACATTAAAGTACAAGTTTATTGGATATAATGAGAATTTTGAAGGATATATGTTCTTCCATGAATCCAAAGGTTTAATTGGAAGCCGTGATGCAACTTTTCTTGAAAATCATCAAGAAAAGGAGCATGAAGTAAAGGAATCCGATCCTCTGATTGTCCTACAAGATAATGAAGACGACTTGAGCATTAGACAAGAACTTAGGGATGATTTCAGTCATCCAAATATAGAGAATGAACCTATGGAACATGATGATCCTTTAGAGGAAGTGAGTGGATCCACACAATCTACGAGTATAGTCGGCAACAAGAGACCCAAAACACGACTCGCATGGATGGAAGATTACCATTTCTATGGATGCAAGAGATTGTGTTACACCCGTGGATGAGGATGTTGCGGATTGTACAAATCCCATATCCTTTGATGAAGCTATGGCTTCGTCTAAGTCAGAATCATGGACGGTTGCCATGAGGGATGAGCTAGACTCAATCGAGCGAAGTGGTGGATGGAAGCTATGTGATTTGCCAGAAGGTAGGCAATCCATAGGTTGTAAGTGGCTATTCAAGAAGAAGTACCAAGTCGATGGTACTGTTGACAAATACAAAGCCAGATTAGTTGTCTAGGTTATACTTAGCAAGTTGGAACAGATTTTCAAGAAACCTACTCTTCAGTGGCTAAGTTTGCATCTATTCGGATGATCTTAGTCATAGTCGCATATATGGATTGGGTATTGTTCCAAATAGATGTGAAGACGGTCTTCCTTAATGAAGAATTAAAAGAGGAGATTTATATGCGACAACTTGATGTCTCTCAGGTTGAAGGTCAAGACTCAAGAGAAAAGGGTTTACAAGTTAAGAAAGTCATTATATTGCTTGAAGCAGTTTTCATGGCAACGATATCTCAAATTTCATGAGAAAGTTATTCAATTTGGATTTGTTGCAAATAAATTGGATAAACGTGTGTATGTTATGAAGAGTGGGAGCATGTTGCAATCATGTCATTGTATGCAGATGACATTCTGCTTGCAGGTAATGGCATACAAATGCTTAATGAAATCAAATCGAAATTCAGCAATGAATTTGAGATGAAGGACATGGACGAAGCATCCTATGTTCTTGGAATTCAAATTACAAGAGACAAAGATTCAAAGACATTGAGTCTTAGTTAGGAAAGATATTTGCATACTGTATTAAAGAGATTTGGAGTGCAGAATAACACTCCAGCTAGGGATGAGCATTGGGCTGGGCTGCCCAGCCCGGCCCGAAGCTCAACCCACATAGCCCGGCCCAGCCCGAGCCCGAATTATTTATGGGTCGGGCTTGGGCCAAAGATGTAGGCCCATTTAATAATTGGGCCGAGCTCGGGCTTAGCCCGGCCCAACCCGTTAGATTTGATAGCCCGGCCTGCATAAAAGCCCAAAATTAGGCCCGTTAGGCTCGATAGTCTGGCCCACATAGAACCCATATGTGTCTAGACTTTGATCTCTCACTTTGATATATTCATCTGGATTGAATGATGGAGTTGACGACGTCGACAAATTAATCCACTTGAGGTACATTTTTAATCTGTTTGTTTACTATTATTTACACATGTTTCTATAATATCTCTATGAAACTCTTTCCATTAGATACTGTAGAATCATAGATATGACCAAATCCGTGCAAAACAGTAGGATAACTAAATAATAAAGACCTAAATAACTAATAAATACTTCATAACGAAGATTACAATCAAAATAACCAAACGAGGGTGCGTCAAGTTTATGGGCCCACCAAGTCTAGACTCATAAGTTTGGGCCGGTCCAAACCCAATTGATTTTTGAGACATTATGGGCCGGCCCGGCACATGCCCGACCCATTATAAGTGGGTTGGGCTTGGGCCTGGGCCTTCAAAAAAAATTTTAGTAGGGTCTAGGCCCGACCCAAAGCCCACAAACATAAATGGGCCTGGGCTTGGGTCCTGTAGAGCTCGGTCCAGGCCCGGCCTATGCTCATCCCTAACTCCAGCTACAACACCACTTGTGAAGGGAAAGAGACTCAACAAGAGTCATTGTCTTGAAAAGATGCAGAAACCTTTAAATGTACCATATGCACAAGCGGTGGGAAGTCTAATGTATGCAATGATTTGTATTCGAACTAACTTAGCCTATCCAGTAAGCTTAGTTAGTACATATTAAAGCAATCCTGGTCCAGCACATTGAGAAGCTATAAAGAGGATTCTTCGATATCTGAAAGGGATGATACATCTGAACCTGTGTATCAAGCAGAATCGCTTGAAGTGGTAGGATACTCTGATGTCGATTTCGGGGGGGATATGGATGATAGAAAATCCACATCGGGTTACCTGTTCATGTTTGGTGGTGCAACTGTTTCTTAGGGTAGTAAGAAGGATGTGTATCTCGACATACACAGGAGGCTGAGTACATTGCATGTAGCATGACCACCACTCATGCTGTGTGGATTAGGCGTTTTCAGATAGTCTAAGCCTCGAATTGGTCAAAAGGCCAATTGAAATGTATTGTGACAATCAAGCTTCAATAAGCTTGATCAATAGTGGGGCTAATTATTCTAAAGGAAAATACATTGAAATCCAATATGTGGCAACCGGGTATTATGGTAACCTATATACAAGATATAGTGGCAAAATAGGAAATTGCAGTAACCTCTATACCCTACAAGTGATATGTTGGTTGATTCCCTGACCAAGGGAATAGTATCTAGCACGTACATCAAACATGTTGGTTTAATGGGACTCATGAATACATGAGATAAGGAAGAGAACTTCATGAATAATGAACTTCAATATAGACATCTTCATACACAATCCAAATAGTGGGAGTGGAATTTGTCTTGGCCACTTTGATCAAGTGGGAGATGTAGAACGGTTCTTTCTTTGACCAAGTAGTCAAGAGTCATCGACCGTTGCTGAGGCCGGCAGTTGCGCGGCCGTCGCGGAGGCCCGAGTCTAATGGGAGACCATAACCACCGAGCGTGAGGAGGGGGCGGACGATGCGAGCACGTTCACGCCCTATAAATACCTCCTTCCGGAGGGGAATGGATCACATCATCGGATCTACACTCGCCAACTGGGAACCCCCTCCCTCTTCCACTCCAAATCTCATCTTCATCTCTCTCGTCCTCAAACTCTCATTCTCTCCAAGAAAAAGGTTTGCGACGATGTACCTCGACGATCCTACAATTCCTCTCCTCTCTACTGATCTTTTGGTCATTGACACTGCTTTGGCAAATCAGTGGAGGGTCCTGGCATCAGATTGTTGAGTAGTTTTTTGTTGAGTAGTTTTTCTGATGTGCTTTCCGTTCATTACCTAGCTCACCTTCGGAGTCATCCCCCACTCTTTGCTTACCTTCCTAGGATTGCATGCTTAGTCAGCAATATCCACGACTATTCCAAACTTGTCAGATATTTGTTGTTTTCTCCGGGGTGGTGAAAGGTAAATCAGGAATCTTTAATGAGATTGGAGATGCTGATCATGATTTGGATGAGTTAGAAATCTCAAATTTGTTCATGCAGATCTTTTTTGTTGGAAGCCTTAAATATAAAATTTTCCAAGGTCATTTACAATTTTACAGAGCATGAATCTTCAGGAGTATAATCTCACATATAAATATGGAAGACACAGAGTGCTTTGTGAACTACGAGGGCACACAATTGATTTTTTTAAAATCCAATCATGGAATTCCATCCAAGAGGCTATTAGTTCCATCCAAGAGGTTATTAGTTGTTGAACTTATTACATATTTAATCAGAGGATTGAGAGGAAATTAAAACAAATCCTTAATGTAATGGAGGATTAGTTTGCTTTAGTGTCATACTAGGCCATTGTATATGCTAAGGCATTTCGTGAAGGTTCTTCAAGTCAGTTATGCACATATGATTTTCATGGATTTCAAAAATGGTATATCATACTTTTCCAAGGATAATTATACAAGGAACATGGAGAAGGACGGTGCGTGTTCTACTTCCATGATGAGATTCATTCATACATGATTTTTGTAGTTGACATTGTTTTGGAATAGACAATTGTTGATGCATATAAGAGAATTGTATCTTTTTGTTATTTTATTTTCTTGTTATTCTCTTTATGTAATTTACCCATAGGCTACTCTCCTATATAAGAGAGCCTAGGGCTATGGAATAGAGTATCTCATTCACGTTTCCCAACATGGTATCAGAGCGACGGTCTTAGGCCGGAGTTCTCGAAACCCTAACCCTAACACCCCACCCGCCGGCCTCTCTTCTCCCTCTCTCTCTCGAATCGGCCGCCGCCTAACCGATCGGCGATCGTCTCCGATCTTCTCCGCGCCGCGCATCGCATCGCGCCTGTGCGCGCATCGCCTCGCGCCTGTGCGCGCATCTCGCGCATCGCCTCGCGCGTGTGTGCGCATCGCCGTGCCTGCGGTGTCCCTGTTCGCGCATCACCGTGCGCATCGCTTCTGTGCGACTGTGCGCACTACTACGCGCACTGTTGCGTGCACAGTTGCGTGCGCCAGTGCGCGCGTGATCCTCCATCTGCGTGCTCGAGTGCGCGCGTGATCCTCCAGGTGCGTGCGCGCGTGCTCCTTGCACGTGCCTACGTGCCCTAAGCCCCAAAACCCTAGGGCACACATCCTGATCTACATGGGATTTGTTGCTTGAAGTCTACACACGCAACTAATCCCGTCTATGTCATTGTAGACAAAGATTATCTTCTCTCAGTCGCTCCAGTCCGTCTCCAGTATGTCAGACAGCAAGGCAGATATCCCGTCTATTTGCGCATTTCGTGGTCCAGCGCCCATTGTCAAGATGGATGGTACGAACTATGAACTGTGGGCAATGCAGTTCATGAGTATGATGAAGTCTACAGGTAAGAAGCACATTCTTACCGAGCCCGAGCCTGCAGAGAAGACTGGAGTCCATGCCTCATGGGAGGCCGATGATGCATATGCCAAGGTGTGGCTATCCGACACATTGGCTATTGAAATCGCCAATGACATTCTACATCAACCCACAGCTAAAGACATGTGGGATATCCTGGCAGCGACATATTCTCAGGCGAAGAACGAGACGAAGATCCTGCAACTACAACATGATATATTCACAATAAAGCAGAACGGCCGTCCTTTACATTCTCTCTATACATCATTGAGAGGGATGTTTGAGAAGCTCTATAGCTTCATGCCTCTTACCGCCACGCCAGAACAGCAGAAGACATACAGGAATGCGACGATGGTGGGTGTGTTTTTCGCTGCACTTGATCCCGAATATGAGGCAGCACGTTCACAGATTTTGGCGGACTCGACTATTCCTCCCATGGAGGAGGCTTTTCACAGATTGAGTAGGATCACAGTACCTTCAGCAGCTGCGAGTCAGAATCCCTCAGCCATGGCGGCCAACAGAGGCCGTGGTTTTCATCACCAGGGCCGTGGACGTACTCCCCGTGGAAGGGTGGCCGCACTAGGCCAACATGCTCATATTGTCACCGAGTCAGACATACTGAGGATACATGCTACTCAAAGCATGGATTTCCTGCATCTGCACGAGCCGCTGAGCAGATAGAGCCCCCGTCTGCTGCCACATTGGATCAACGATTTGATGATCTTGTTGCCCGCCTCAGGGCATTATCCACCATCTGGTCCAGCACCGACTACAGAGAGTCATACTGATGCTGCTGCTTCTGCCTCGGCCTCTACTAGTACTTCAGGTAGTACACTTGCACTCCACAGTAGTAGATCTGATACATTGCCATGGATCATGGACTCGGGCGCTACACATCATCTATGTGGCGACCAGAGTCTACTTACAGGATATACTCAGATTCCTCCAGGACGGACGGTAGTTATTGCCAATGGCACGCATTCTCCTATCACGGGTCAGGGGGAGATTAGATTGACGTCTTCTATGCAGCTCAAGAATGTTTTACATGCACCGCATTTTTCTATGAATCTGTTGTCAATAAGTCAGATCACGAAGGATCTCCATTGTCGAGCTATTTTTGATTCATCTTCCCTTGATTTTTCAGGACATCCGTACGGGCAACGTGATTGGTCATGGCTATGAGCAAGGAGGCCTTTATCGTCTGAACCAGACCCCGTTTGCCGGAATCACATCTTCTCCCGCTGAACAAGTATCTCCTCTCCTGTGGCATCTGCGTTTTGGTCATTTACCGCTTCAGAAGTTGCGTCTAGTTCTACCCTATGGTCTCTCTCACACACCTATCCAGTGTGAGGCGTGTCAGTTGGGAAAGCATCACAGGTCGTCTTTTCCCAGTAGTCAAGGTCGGAGTAGTAACTCCAAGTTTGAGTTGTTTCATGTCGATGTCTGGGGTCCGAGTCGTGTTCCCGATCATCAGGGGCACAGGTTTTTATATTGTTTTTGTGGATGATTTCTCTAGAGCATCATGGGTATTTCTAATGAAAAATAAGTCTGAAGCAGGAAATATTATTATCCACTTTCTAAATGAGATTCAAAATGTTTTTTCGACATCTGTCAAAATTGTGAGAAGTGATAATGCCTTAGAGTTGTGCACCAACATTCTAGCCAATTACTACTCCTCAAAAGGAATTATTCACCAAACATCTTGCGCTCATACGTCTCAACAGAATGGGGTTGCAGAAAAGAAAACACCGTCACCTACTTGATGTCACAAGGTCACTTCTTATTCAGAGTCATGTTCCGTACTCCTACTGGGGTGATGCAGTCCTTACTGCATGTTACCTTATCAATCGTATGCCTTCGTCTGTCTTGAATGAACAAATTCCTTTTTCACTCATTTATCCTGACAAGGATCTGTTCATTCTTACCCCTCGTGTGTTTGGGTCAGTCGCATTTGTCCACCAGTTGTCGCCTGGTACTGACAAGCTCTCTCCTAGGGCTGTCAAGTGTATCTTTGTGGGGTACCCCAGAACACAAAAGGGGTACAAGTGTTTTGATCCTGTGCGTCGGCGATATATGATCAGTGCAGATGTTACATTTTTTGAATCCGTTATGTTTTTCTCAGAATCCGGAAACATGCAGCCACCACCTATACCTCCTGATGCCGTATTCATGGAACCACCACCGCCGCCACCACCACCACCATCACTAGTATCCCCGCTACCATTCCATTACACCCGCAGGCTTCCTCCAGCTGATGGTCCTGATCCGTCAACTAGCTCGCCTATGGCATGTAATGAAAATATTAATGTTGATGAATCTGACGACATTTCTCAGCAGGATGCATTACAGGAGCATGGTGATAACACAGATGATCTGGATGTTCCAATTGCTTTACGCAAGCCGAAACGAAGCTGTGCCAAATATCCATTGTCAGCAGCTGTGTCTTTTGAGAGGCTATCTGGAGACTTCAGAACGTTTGCTTTGGCACTTTCAGCTACAGACATTCCACGGAACCATCAGGATGCTATGCAGGATGCTAGATGGCGGCTAGCAATGGAAGAGGAGATGGCGGCACTTCAGTCTAGAGGAACATGGAGTTTGGTTCCTATACCTCCAGATGTTAGCCCGATGAGTTGCAAATGGGTGTTTACAGTTAAGCACAATGCAGATGGTTCCATTGACAGGTACAAGGCACGCCTAGTTGCACGGGGATTCACACAGACATATGGGGTAGATTATCTGGACACATTCTCCCTGTGGCGCGTCATTCCACTCTACGGATCCTGTTATCAGTTGCAGTTGCTAGAGACTGGCCACTCTATCAACTAGACGTGAAGAATGCATTTCTGTATGGAGATCTGCAGGGAGGAAGTCTATATGCAACAGCCACCTGGTTTTGCTGTTGAGGGGGAGTGTTCCAAGGTTTGCAGATTACATAAGGCCATCTATGGCCTTAAGCGGAGCCCCAGAGCATGGTTTCAGAAGCTTTCAGACCTTTTTGAGAAACAAGGATATAAACGATCCAATGCTGATCATTCCTTGTTTGTACAGAAGACGGCGAGAGGTATCATTGTAATCATGGTTTATGTTGATGATATCTTGATTACAGGTGATGATGACCAGGGCATTAAGCAGGCAAAAGAAAGGCTAGGGACCGAGTTCGTCACCAAGGACTTGGGAGTCCTTAGATATTTTCTGGGGCTGGAGTTTGCTAGAAATCCATATGGATTAGTCATGTCACAGAGGAAGTATGTCACAGATCTACTGAGTGAGACAGGTATGCTAGGGTGTCGACCTGCTACGACACCAATGGATCCTAGCATGAAGCTGTATGATGATGACACAGAAGAGGTGGATAAGAGAAGGTACAGAGAACTGGTAGGTAAACTACTGTATGTCACGATCACTAGACCTGATATATCATTTGCAGTGAGTCATGTGAGCCAGTTCATTGAACAACCACGTCAGGCCCATATGGATGCAATACACATGATCTTGAGATATTTAAAAATCATCTCCAGGTGCAGGCTTGCTATTTAAGAAAGGAAAGGAGATCTCTGTCACAGCATGTGCGGATGCAGATTATGCAGGATGCCCCAAGGACAGGAAGTCAACATCAGGGATTTGCAGTCTATGTTGGAGATGCTATAGTTTCATGGAAGAGCAAGAAGCAGACAGTAGTAGCTAGATCCAGTGCTGAATCCGAATACAGAGCTATGGCCCAGGCTAGCACAGAAATGATGTGGGTGAAATCCCTACTTGCAGATCTATATCTTGATATACCTCTCCCTATGATGTTAGAATGTGACAATCAGGCCGCCTTGTTCATTGCAAATAACGCAGCCTTTCATGAGAGGACCAAGCACATTGAGGTCGACTGTCACTACATACGTGACATGGTTCAGAAGGGGTTCATTGCTACATCTCATGTCACATCAGAGAATCAGACCGCTGATATTTTCACCAAGGCCTTACTTAAAGGGCCCATTTCAGAAGTGTGCGTCCAAGCTGAGCATGATTGATATCTATGCTCCATCTTGAGGGGGAGTGTTGACGCATATAAGAGAATTGTATCTTTTTGTTATTTTATTTTCTTGTTATTCTCTTTATGTAATTTACCCATAGGCTACTCTCCTATATAAGAGAGCCTAGGGCTATGGAATAGAGTATCTCATTCACGTTTCCCAACAACAATAGACAAATTTTATATGGTACTTAAATGTTATAGACTTATTGAAATATAATGATTCATATAGGCATGGGCATTGGACTAGGTTCCTTCAGGTTGTAGGTGACATGGTCCAAGGCCTATTTGGTCTAATGGAATGTGGGTGGGAGTACAACATGTGATTTTTTGTTACAGACGATCCATGGTTCGACACAACCTAGTTAACATGGGCTTGAGCTTGGTTTGGGTTGACCCATTTAATACATTTTTAGGATGGGAGTATGGAGAAGAATCGAAGTCAATAGAAGGTACATATGCTAGTGACAAAATAATGAGGATGAATAGCAAGGTTCACATATGCGGCTAGGTGGCCCGCATATGCGCCCACATGTGTATTCAGTCATTCGACCAGGGTGTATATGCCATATGTGCTAATATGCGAGCATAACACATGCATGCTGCATAAACAACATATGCATCTGCATATAATATACCCGATTTCAACCTGTTTACGAGGTCCAAATATGGGATCCAATGAGAGCAGCTAGAAATCCCTAAACCTAATATCTCACCCCTCCACCTAAACCTAAATCACCCTATAAACCCTATCGTCTCCACGCTTGAGACTCTAGATCCACATATACCCAATTGTCAGAGCCTCGGTCCTCATCGTCAGAGCCTCCTTGGGCTTCCATCCTCGCCCTTGCTCCGACTCCCTACCACGATGCCTCTACAACTATCCTATCGTCTTTACATTTGCTGGCAGCCCAGATCTACCAACACCTACCTCTACAACTATCCTATCGCATTTTCATATGCTGGCAGCCCAGATCTACCAACAACCACCTCATCGCATCATTGAGTTTTTTTTTTTGACTAAGAAAGACTGGGGTGCCCTCCCAAGGCGGGAGTCACCACACCAACACTCATTAATAAGCAAAACGCATAGACGGGGGTGCCCTCATCGCATCATTGAGTTTTTAATTCATAGATTTTTTTTCATTTTTGCATGTCTTGTTCGATGGTTTGATATTATTTAAATGTTGAAGAGACTACTCTGGTAGGGGTAATTGATAAAGAAAATGCTATGCCTTGAACCTCATTGCATTATTTTCTCATGCCCGGAACCTTGTAAAGAAAATGTTATGTATTTGTATGTGTTAGAGAAATGCTATTCCCTAGTTGTAACTGATAAAAAATCTTAGAAACTACAAACTGGATCAGTGTCGTGTCAAAGATATCCCATAGCTTATGAACAACCTGTCGTTTTTGAGAGCAATACACTGCTAGCGATCATCTTCAAGCTTATTTCATAGCGTTGTCATTAAAAATTGTAATTTACTTAACAGAGTGCAGCCTTTAGTTTTGCAATACTCAATTGTTTTAACATGGTATTAGAGTAAAGCGATTTTTCGTTCAGATATATATGTTACCCTCATCTCGTTGTCTTCATCGCATATGATTAACTCCGTGTTAAAAGAAACACAATTAGAAAAAAATGCAAGTTATGGGAATTTAAAGAAAATGCTATACATTTGTACATATTTTATTAGGGATTCTGGGAGGGGTACTACCATAATTATTTTGATGATTTTAACATAATACTTTAGTGTTATATTTCTGAAATACAAATAGCAAAAAGCAGCACTTTTCTTTATAGGTAGCTATTATGATCGTACAAACAACACCTAATGCGGAACCAACATACTATATTCCACCAGGATCATCTGAACTAGGTTGGAAATATGAAAGGATGGATCCAAACATGATTGTGCTTTCCTTGTGTGAGAAAGTTGTGAAAGGATGCATCAATAGGATGAAGCAATACCTTGCACATATCAAAGGAAATATTATAGCAAGTTCTTAGATTGACATAGATTTGCAGAAGGAAATAAGAGATTGCATGGTTGATATCATGAAGAAGAATGATGAAGTTGTTAGCATGAGAGAACTGTGAGGGGAAGAGATA
Organism: Ottelia alismoides; assembly: GCA_037367405.1. Taxonomy (NCBI): domain Eukaryota; kingdom Viridiplantae; phylum Streptophyta; class Magnoliopsida; order Alismatales; family Hydrocharitaceae; genus Ottelia; species Ottelia alismoides. Next base: position 208,086 of record JAZKJV010001434.1, read on the forward strand.
ATCAAAACATTTGATTGATCCTCTACTGCTGCATGTCAAGGAGGATGTTATGCAAAAAGATCGTTAATTTCTGAAGATGATGGTGTCTCTTTGGGCACAATAATGTGTCGGACTGTAATTAAGGATGTATCAGCCAAAGAGGAGCGTATACAAGCCAACAATTACATCACGGAGTTTATTTATGATTTTGACATTGCATTCCATGTGACCAAAATTCTTTTATCTGAGTGTGTGAAGAAATTGGATGATATTTAAGCGAATACAAACCTCCTTATCATGAAATTGCAAAATGTTTATTGACGGAGGAAGTTGACAAAACAAAGGTGTTTTTAAAAGGTTGCCATGAATCATGAAAAAAATGATGTTTGTTCAAGAACACCGGATGCATGAACTAATAATTGATGAACGGACTAAAAGCATTATGAACATGTGTATGAACTGTGAGTTGGGTACAATCTTTTTGATGTATGTTGATGCATCTATTGATTCTCACACTGCGGTTAATGAGTACATCTAGGATGTTGGGAGCTGCTAAAGTTTTATACCTGTAACTGATTATGCTTATGCAACTATGATAGTTGTGAGGTCTCTTAAGATACAATATCTAAGGATATTTGGTCTTCATATGCTGCTCATTGTATATATCTTATTTTTTAGAGAACGTCAATGAACTAAAAGTTAAAAATTTGCATTGCAAAGACTAGGGACTCTTAGAGCTTGTTAGGTTGGGGGTTTTCTCCCCCGAAATCTATATTTTCCCCTGCTTTTGAGAGGGTTCTCCTTAAGGTTTCCCCCATAAACCCTCTTTTCCACTCCGGTAGGCCCTACAAACTATATTTCATTCCTTTACTGTCGGGCTCACCCAACATCCACTATTTCTTCCATTTAATAATTTTTGATGGTGGATCCCATTTAATATAATTCATCCCCATTCTTTTGAAAAAAAATTAATTTATCATATCACCCACTTCTATTTCTTCTATTTCAAAAAATTATAGTATACTATCTTATCATCTAAAAATTATAAAATACTCATCTAATTATTTTCCCAAATTTCAATAAAATCACATCACAACAAACCTTCTCAACAACAAATCCTCCATCCAAACACTGAAACACACAAAAGGGTTATCCACCAGATAACTCTCTTTTGGGAGGGTTATCCTCTACAAGATAACCCGCTTCATTGTTTTTACCTATTCATGTGAAACACTGGTCTTGATGGGGCGGTTTACCAAAATGGGTGAGATTGTTAGGCTATAGCAAATAGAAATTGCCACTAGTCTACCTCTTACGCGGTGAATAAGAAAGAGTGGTTTGCGGTTGATATTCTCTTCTAATAAGTGGATGGAGTGCAAGTGGTTTAAACAAAAAAAGTGAAGTGGTTGTATCCATTGTCTTTAATGCAACATTTTGGAATCAAGTTTCTTTGACCTTGAAGGTTCTCTTTCCACTAGTCTACCTCTTACATATTGTTGATGGGGATCAGAGGTTGCTAATGAGCTTCGTATATAGATGACTAGTGGATGCCAAAAAAAAGAGATAAATGGTAGCGTTAAAGATGAAGAATATTCATACAAGCATCTCTATAGATGCCATTGCCTTGAAGTCAAAAGGAAAATTGGACAACTCTCCATTTAAAGCATTGTATCCCAATTTGTATTAAAACTACATGGATATAAATGCAAATTTTCAGGATAGCTTTGTGATAGATGGATTTTTGGCATGCTTGGGATTTTCTACCTCGATTTGGAGATTGGAGATACTATCACGAAGAGGGAGATAATGATTTACCAAATAGGAGAAGGAGCATTCAGACAACCATTAGCTATCAGACAATCTTTCTAATATATTTTAAAGTTATTAAGTTAGACATACCGTTGTATAAAAATTTATACTATTATATAAATAATTGACGGCCTAATTTCTCTTTATGTAATTGGTGAATGCTATATGATTTGAAGATGCCATGTTGAAAGCAATGGAGATGAATCTTTTGGATGTGAGAGGGGAATTGGAGTTCATTTGCAACGATATAATTCTTACATTTAGGACGTATAACTAGTTATGTGCATTGAGCCATTATAGGTTTTTGTTGTTCACCTTTAAATATTTAAACTAAGAGATTGAATGGGTTGGTTTTTGTGAACTTCTATATAAGGCTAAGGGAGTCCCAGACTCTAAATGGGAGAGATATATTTATTTCAAAAGATAGGACACATGTAATGGAGTAGTGCCAATGATGGTGATGAAGTTTTCCAAGGATCCTTACACACATGGAACTTGGTGGGTGAAACAAGTGGAGCGGAAGAATATGTGGAACATACGAGGAGCAAAAGGAATGTGGAAGCCTCACTAGCTTTGGATGAAGAAGAATTTAGTAGTGTGAAAGCAATTAAGATAGTGCGGCTGTGAATTTTAAAGATAACTTAGATTAGAAGTTTAGTTTATATATTTGAACATTACATATTTGGGAACATATGTTTAATAGGATATATGTAGTTTTTTGCAGTATTGCAAAATTCAGTATTCAATCAGAGGAGTCAGTGGATACATAATAAACAATATTCACATGACTATTCAGAAAAAGAAACAGACCCTGAAATCTATAAACTAAACTCCCCATGGCCGCCTCCTCATCTTCCAATGGAAGTCACCTCAACCACGCGACCTCCTTCTTGTCGTCGTTGTCACTTCCTCATCCTCTCCCATTCAGCAGGCTGCCCCATTGTAATCTATTCCTCACATCATCACCTCCTTCCTCTTCATCCCCCTTGTAGTGGATGACACCCCCATCGTGTATCTCCCTGATACCATTGTCACCACCTCCACATCCCTCCTAGAGTATGCCACCATCCCATTACAAGATTAGAACCTCCCCCTATACTTCACTAACGCCCAAGTGCATTTAGTTGTGAACTGAGGTGCATGCGATCGAGTTTGAGAAGAGAAAGTTCCATAGTGGACCTCTCGAGATCATGCAAAACCAAGAACATATGCAAGACCGTCAGAGCGGCATTAAGCCAACTAAGATGATGTACTCTTTTTTTGCGGGTTTTTCAAAAGAAGAAAATGTTGCGTTGGAGAGTTCGAGCTGTTCGACGGTTCTTGTCTCATATCCCCTTCTATTGGAGCATGGCACCAATGTTCCATTGTGGTCTCCTTTCCGTCATTGCTGCATCCTCACCTCCCCTTCTATCAAGAGGTGATGCTGTTGCCCTATCATGACTTCCTCCTTCCTGTAGTTGCCTCATCGCCCTCTATGTGATGTGGTACAGAGTACAGACATGCCACTACATCATCGCCTTGTCAGAGGTATTGTTTCTAATCACTTGTATTTCATAGAATTTCTCCACATTGTTTCAAATCACTTGCATTTATCATGTTGCATTTATTATGTGTGTAATACATGTCTTATGAAAATAGAATATCCTTTTAAGTGGAGAAATATTCAAGCCATGATTTGATAAATCTATGTAGAGTAAATTCGAAGCTTTCAA